>CM034155.1:134635325-135172825 GCA_019776745.2 Taxus chinensis
GTTATGCTATGACTGAGGTGTACAAGATAGGGTGTGAATATGGTTTGAGGAGTTCCACATTGAAGATAGGATACAAAATCAAGAAGGGTGGAAGGTGTCAACTTGAAAGAATTTTCACCTACTTGCTGGTGATAGTGTAAGGACATACCATATAGTTGAATTTTTCTAATTTGACCTACAAGCCTTTTCCACTACAAGCCTTTCCTTCTGGAAGCTGCTACTAAATTATCACCAACCTTGAAATAAGCGGAACCCTATGTTGCTCATAGGCCTTGTTTATACTTTTCATTCTCTTCTCTAAAATATCATGAACCATTTGGTGATGTTTACTAAATCTGTTCAACAAACCATGTTTTCCTTTACTACTTCTTCATTTCATCCCATGAGCCGTGTATTTCATTTGTTGAAATATTGCATGTCAATGGGTGTTTAGGATAAGAATATTTGGTGGTCTGTTTTCTTCATTTCTTTCTGTATGAAATGTGGTGATCAAGTGGTTACCCAAAAATTTTCTTTCTTTTCTTTTCTTGGTATTTTTTTTTGGCTTGATCAGCAGATGAAACAATTCTACTTTGTCTCTCCCCTTCTTCCACCACTCCACCAGCTTTGACTTACTTACTACTACTACTTACACTTCACTACTTCGGAACTTACGAGGGAAAAAAATTGGAGGAATTTACTTTTTATTTGATAGTCTGCCGTCCTAGGAAATGGTGACCCTTCGAGGTTTGACTCATTGATGCCATGTTTATATATCCCAAAAGGAATGGTTGGCCCAGGAGCCATCAAACTTCATGGAACAATATCACAACAAAGGACTTCATCCATGGAAGGTTTTTTTATTTCGTGGAGGATATATCTTATTAAGTGGCCATAAGATATATCTTCTTCTGTTCAAAACCAACCCGATACTATATGACTATGATGTGGCTTTACAGGAAGGTGAAAATTTTCACACACATCAACACGTAAATTAATTTCTTTTGATTTCATTTCAGAAGTAAAATTCAGAGGCGTACCCTTTATACCCCGAAAAATTGAGTGAAATAGGATTTTATTTATCTTATTTCTTTGAATTGTGAGTTGGCAATGATCCATTTGGGTCCAACATCTATAATTTCCTCATCTTCTTCTTCAGTCTATGACCTTGCTGGGGTGGTGTCTCTCGTGGAGTAGTGGTGTTTTGAAGATGATGACTTGGTGAGTAAGGACTTTTGCTCACAGTATTCCTTGGAATGATGATTAAGTCCTTGGCAAAGTTACTCCAATTCACTATATATCTCCTTATTTATTTTTTTTCTCGTGACTCCTTGTTTTCCAACCCTGGGACTCATGCTTGCCTTCCTATCATGCTTGGCCTTCCTCGTCATTTTCCCTCTTCAAATATGGTTCTTAGTATTTCTATTTCTATGCTTTTGTTCAATATGATCAAATTTTACCACCTCACTGAGGGTTAGTGAAATTGAAAGAGGTATATGTCATCCTGTATGTTCCCGTTGTAGTCCACTAGGCTATTGATGAATCTGTGTTGTTCTATGTCGTGAATTCAAAAATAGGGTGGATAGAGAATGAAAATTATGAGTGTATTAATCGTGAATGGATAGGTCCTTACCTTGGCAAAGTTGTTGCCATTGTATGTACAGATCATCACATTCTCAACAAGTTAGTATTCTTTCTTTATGGCATCCAAAAAATCATCCCATGTGGGCTCCTTTACAATTCCCAATTTATCCCTATTGAGTCTATTCTTGTACACCCCTACCAATTTTTGACAGGAAGTGACGATTTCAAGAGATAAAATGTTATCTTCTCTTTATCAATGAATTTATTAATATAAAAATAGAAGGATAATTGGTCTAATTAATTTCTACTGCATTATAATGTATTTTACTCTAAATCGGAATATCAAAATTTACTTGAACCTGAAGGGTGTCAAGCAACTGAAGGAATTGATTCACAAGGGAGGATGCTAGATTTCCAATTTGTAGTTTGTTGAAGATGTTAGCATCTTAAATGTTACACAATTAATTTCAATTAATTTTTCTCCGTAAATGACCTAATATTATCATTATCTAATTAATTCACTCCTATAATATACCACATATACCCTTTATCCTAATTAATTTCATTATTTATCAAATATCCCATCATTATGCTCATCATTAATCCCGTTAATTCATTATTATATCCCATTATCAACCTTAATCCTATTATCATTTTTCTAGGAATTGAATATTCCTACAACCTACCCATACCTACCCTATACCTAATCCTCATCATCATCTAAATAAACTAAACCCACCTCCTCTATTTCTAGAAGCTTCCTAAGTCTAGAAGCCTCTCTAACTTTCTACTCTTCTCCATTGAATTTTAAATTCATGAATATTTTCTCCAAAATTCTAGAATTTTCTAATTCTGAATTAAATCCCACCTCCTCTATTCCTAGAATCTTTAATTCTAGAATCCTCTCTTACTTTCTACTCTTCTCCATTGAATTTTAAATTCAATGGATATGTCTCCATAATAATAGAATTTTCTAATTCTATAATTATCTATACTCTTCTATCTTATCATTCAATACTAACCATTTATCTTCCATCTACTTGACAAGATCCTAGCCCTCCATTCCTCTTATAAAAACTATAAATTGGTATGCCACCCTCCATGGAAGATAATCTATATATCTCAAGAAATCCATAACAAATCTCTTCCATTTTATTCCTCTATCAATCATCCACAATCGTCAATCAATCAATGCATCATTAATCTAATCTATCAGCCATTAATCCTTCATCCAACATCAATCAATCCAAGAAAATAAAAAGAAGGTTTTTACCCAATTGCGTAATCAAATTTGAAGAACTTGAGAAAATCCAATAAAACAAAGGATTAGTATTGCAATTTATTGGTAAGTGCAAGTATTAATTCTCTCCCCTTCACATCTCTTGCTCAATCATGAGGTATTGTTGAAATGATTAATATAGGAAAGTATTTTTATGTTTTCTTATACTCACCACTAATCTTTTCTACATTACATTTTTAACAACCCATCGTGATCACACTTTTGTTTTAGTCCAACTCTTTCCTTACAACATGTAACATTAGGCTCATATTTTTTTCATTAATGATGTTATTTTCCTTCCATCCATCACATCCACATCCATTTTCCTAGGGTCGAACATCCGTAAGTAGATGATGATCCTTTTCTTTTCATCGAATCCTCTTCATGTCCTTTTTTCAACTATCATCATCATGATTTGGGAAGAATTACTACCATTTGTTAAGGGAATCATCCATTTGAGATACCTCTCACTTCCCCTCCTAACCTACACTTGGGGGAAAATCAAACCCATCCATCCCTCCACACATGCCACCCTAATTTACACTTGGGGAAACACCACATCTATCACTCAATCCATATCCCCCATATTATCCTATACACTATTCCTCATCCTATCTATCTCCTCCCATCCCACACCCCATCTAATCCTAACCTATCAACCAATCCCTATCCAATCCAAGCCTACCAATTTCCCTCAATCATCCTACCTAAACATGGCTTGGGACTTATAGGAGAAATTTGCATTCCACCTTACATCCCTTCCCACCACCCATAAGCTATCACATCCTAAATCCTTTCATCTTACCTATCCTCAACCATTCCCTAATACCAAATCCAAATCTCACATCCAACATCAAATATCTAAAACTCCAAAATCCAAAATCTAAAAAATAAAACATTAAAAAAATCACAAAATTACTCAAACGAACAAAATACAAAATGCAATGTGTGGTGTGTGTTTTTTTGGTGTTTGCATTTACATGTTGGATGATGATTTGAGGCCATTTTTTTGGTCCAATGATATGAGGACCATCATAATATTTATCTGTCTAATGATATGAGGACAAGGAAACCTGGAAATTACATCATCATTGTCTTAATACCTTGGAGCATCTTGTTCTATGCCATATCATTAATCACAACTGATAATGATGATAATGGTGGGCACTTTATGGTAGTATGCCCCCTTCTATCATCATCTTTTATCCTTATCATCATGTAAACCTGATCCTCATCATAATCTAACTAACTATATAACCTCCTCATCCTCCTATTTAATCAATCCTTTATTAATCAATTAACACCCACATCCAAATTTTATCAATCAACATCCAATATCCAAAATCTTGACCCCTTGGAAGCAAAATTTTCTAACATCCTCTTATCAATCAGAATCAAACATTATTTCTCATCTCTTCATCAATAATTATCCCATTCCTCTCCTCATTAATTTCATATCATCCAAATCCAACATCCTCTAAACTAATACCCTATCTTCATATCCAATCAATCAAAATTCAAATAATATTGTCAAATCTAGCATCCTCAAATATAAATCCCAAATCCTCCATCCTAACCCTTTAACTAAGGTACCCTATAATCCAAAATACTCAAAACCTAACCCCTTCATTGGGGGCATCCTCTAATCTACCAGTCCTAAATCTTCACCCTTGTCATGCATCATTGACTGAGGCATTCAATATCCCCTAATCCTCTAATCTTCTACTCCTCTAATCCTACATCCTCGTGTCAACAATACTTCTATTCTCTAATCCTAAAATTGAATATCCTTAATTTGAACCCCTTGACTGGGTTATCCTATAATCCAACCCCTTCAATCAATCTTCTCATCCTCTAATCCTCTCCCTCTCCTATAATCCTCAATCTTCTCATCCTGTAATTGATACAAGAGCATCATCAAGAGGTCATCCAAATTCCAACCTATATAGTTATGAGGCTAAATTGAATGTTTTAGATTCATGTGGAAATGAGTCTAGGTGGTCGAGAGTTTGAAATTTCCAAAAGGGATTTTTCCCTCAAAAAATGTAATTTAAAATTATAAAGCATGTAAGCAAACTAACATGGAATTGTAAAGATAAATTATTTATCTATTAATAAATTAGAGGGTTTAAGGTTAAGTATAAGACATCAAATATTAAGAAGGATGTGGAAAATGTTCCATCTTGTTGTACATGGGATTAGGTGGCATGTGAAGAGTCATAAAAGGAAATTACACTTCAGAAGAAATACATGCAAATATGAAATTTGAGTATATGAGAGGTGGTGAGTGAGTGAGGAGGTATTCCTAAGGGAAAGAAGATGAAGGGAAAACAAGAAGATGAAGGAACCTATAAATTTTGCATGAATTTATATCTATTTGAATGAAATAATTTGTTTTGTATGGTAGCTTTGTCTTGTTGAAAAATTCTATATTTTTTATTGAGGAATTGTTATGTCAAAAAAGTAGGCACCCTAGGATCTGCTTATTACAGGTCCCTAATCTTTACTAACATGGGACTATCTCTTAATTTATGGGACTTTCTACTTGAGATAGACCTCCAAAGAAGGATGGTTCCTCTACCTGTTCCTAATATTAAACTATTCATAAAAGGTAAAAGCAACTACTTAACACTATCGTAAAATTCCAAGAGACTAGGGAAAGAGATATGCATGAATGAAAATCCTAACTAAGGGAGGTGATAGCACAAGAACAAGTTGAAACATTCCCAGGAGTGAAAATAGAATAAAATGAAGTGGGAGAGGGAAACAATATGTGCCATAGATCAAGACAACATTCAGATTAGCATCTTCATTGGGGCACAAAAATTTAAATCTTGCAACAAGAGTAAAACATGTATAATATAGCTGCAAGTGTAATGGAAGATAAAAACACAAAACTACCAGCTAGGGAAAGAAAGAAAAAAAAATGTTTTATTACTTTGAAACATGCATAATCCATTACAAAATAGGCACAAGGAAAGAATCCTTAAGAAAAATACTCGAACTTGAGGCCTGCAACTCACAAAAGTTTTGGAAATTTTTGACAGAGTTCCTTTACATTCCAGATTTTTCTGCCTTCAAAATGAGGCAGATTTTACAATATGTAGAGAAAAAACCTCGTAATTGTCTCAACAATGGAAAACCTTCTTAAGGTATGTGAGCCACAAAATTTGGTAATTTTTCATTCTCTACGGGAATCATGGTGACATACCTCATAAAACTTATAGTTGAACTACCCTGTAAACTAAAACCTCCTTACAAAAGCTCAACTCATAGGCTAATATTTTTGTAGTCATGTTGTAGGGGAGGAGTGTGGGGTGTGTGGGACTGGACGTCGTGACAGGGGGTGTAATGTGGGATTGCATGGGGGATGATAATGTCGGATGTGGTGGGGGGGGGGGGGGGGATTAGAGGGGGTGGTTAGGTGGAGGGGGGGAAAGAAAGAAGTAGGGGGCGGAAGTGGGAAGAGGGGCGAGCCCGACGGAGTGGTAGAGGGTAGTTGGATAATTGCGGGTCGTTTGTTGGGATAGGGTATGGTGATGATGTCGGGGGCGGTGGAGGGGGTGTGGTAGTGAGAGGTTGTAGAGTGAAGGGAGTTAAAGGTCGAGATTGGGCATTAAAACTCAACTCATAGCTAATATTTTGTAGTCAGTCAGTTACATGAAATTTTCCCCCAGATGGTAGAATTTCATACTTGTGAGCCGGTTGCATATTCCTTCTGGTGTTGGTCAGGAGCATATTTTCATGTCTTCCCCTAGCTATCAGATGTTGCACATTTGTTGCAACTGGTCAATTACAACTATACTACCTGTTCCAATCGTGTAACCATCCGGTAACCAAATAAATTGTTTCCAATTGTTAGCGTTAGTATTGCTACGACCCTCTTTTTTTTTTAACATCTAATTGCTTTCCATGTGTGTTTGTCGTCTAGTATCATGCAACATGTTTACTATCCCGGTAGCATCTATTTCCTATCAGTCGGGTAGTTGATTAACTAAAAATGGGCTAGACTAATGCTAGGAGATAATAGTTAATCTAATCTAGAAGGACATATAACACAGTAGATAAAAATGATAAAAAAACATGTAAGTTAATTAACTAAATTAAACTAATTAAATCAAACCCTAATGTGCAAGGAAAGAGAGAGAAAATAACTTAGCTGATATCTAGAGACTGTCGTAGGTCTAACTGGAAATTCAAAAAGTAGGAACAAATATGCCAAAACCCTGAAAAATCTTGGATCTGGAGGATATGTGTAGATTGAGGTGCCTAGGGCTGGACTGGGGCACCCACAAGCATTCTAATATGAATTCTAGGTTCCCTAGTTTAGGATAAAATTTTGGGACTGGTTCTTACTGGGTTAGAAGCTGATGTGTAACTCTTCCTACCTATTGCATTAAATTATGTGTGCTGCCTTGAATGCTTAGAATATTTTAAGATGAGTGAATGACCTGCAAGACCCCAAAACAAACATCAAAACCTAAAAAATAAAAATGCATATGAAGGGGTCAAACTATCCTCAACTTGCAAAATGGTGGACTTACTAACTAAGTGTTGCACTATGTCTTGGAGCCGATGTATTTCTATGTGAAAGTGTGTGTGAACATGCCCTCGGTTGCTCTTGTGCTAGTCACACTTTGTGAAGTAGAGAGAAATAAATAAGTATATAAAATGTAATAGAATTTGTGCATGTAATAGAATAGAATAGAATACCCCCTATGAAGTGTGATACAAATGTCCTAGCTTGTGCCTTGATGATGATGGATTTATGTGGATGTCAATCCAATAGATGGATGTAACTCTAGATGGAGTGATAGTAGATAGTGATGCTAGGTCCCTCATTATGGTCTCATAACTTTATATTTATAGAGTTCTCTTGGTCTAATTTTGCAATTAACCCCGAAAATACCAACCTCATAAAAGATAAGGATAAAAAATGGCTAGAAAAGACCCATGAAAAGGTGAGAAAGTTGAAAAGGGACCAAGGTGCCCATGAGAACCCCAATATGAAATATGGATGCCTTAGTTAGGGCTAAGATGACATGGTATCTCCAGAAATGGATGGATAGCTAGATGCAAATGGTTGTAAAAGACAAAATAAAATAATTTAAAAGAACAAAAGGATGAGGGTTAATTATTAATTTCTTTCTTTGAGAACCTTTTAAATAGTAGTATGAGACTGGGATAAATAATTGTCTACAGTGCATGATTTTGTGACTAAATTTTTCCCCCACTTTATGTTGGTGATTGGAAAGCTAGGTAACATAAAGTAAATAAATATGTGTACCTGATGCCGCTGTAGAGTGATGAAGAAGGTGCATTGAAGAACTAAACAAAGCATGGAATGAAAAAAGGATGGAGGAATGTGGAAACTGTAGATGAAAAATGTGCAAAGAAAAAGTGATGAGAGTGAACCTAAGGTGAAACTCATATGTGTAGTTGCCACAATGTGTTGTGTACCTACATGGATAGTAAAGCATGTGTGCTGTCACAAAATGTCATTATTGTTGCCATGTTGTTGTTGTATTTTCACCCATTCAACTGCTTTCTTCTCATACAAATGGACCTGCAAGGAGAAAATGATCAAGTAGTCAAATATGTATGTATGTAAGAGTAAAAATGCTATGTAAATATGCATGTAATTGTAAAATATGCAAAGTGTAAATCTAAATGGAAATTTTAAATGTAACATATGCACCTGATCCATGTTGAGAAAGAGTGTAGAAGGATATCCTGTACTGTAATTTTTTTGGGTGATCTCACACCACCTTGGATGAAGAAGCGTAGGGAGGAAATTCCCTCTGTCCTCCAAACTCTAATTACTTATGCTAAAATGTGTGTGAAGATATCTCTGTACTGTCCTAGTTTTTTTTACGATTCAACGCCACTGGTCGAAGTAGTGTAGGGAGGCACGCCCACTATAACCTCTAAACCTATAACTGCTTCCTAAAATGCTAAGGACACAATATCCTATAAAATCTGTTGTGTATGGGGTTCGTAGACTGGTCTAAACCCACTCAATGTGTGTAATTACACTAAATTGAACCGGTGTAAATATGTTGTGTTAGTAGAAAACCCCCAAATCATGCTCCCCTCTTTGGGGGTGCATACGACGTCACTGATCACATGCAATGTTACTAATAGGAGACATGTGGTCCTAAAAGAGGGCCAACCACATTTACGATGTAACCATGGAAAGTTCTTGGTAAAAACCAAGGCACGCTCATACAAGAAGGATAGCCAAAGACAAGTGTAAACATGCTTGTATATAGAAAACATTGTGTAATCTACACAAATAGTGTATAAGCTACCAAACAATGTAGTAAACACACAAAAATACAAGTAAGCGGCAAAAGTGGGTTGCAAACATGGGACATCACTCACGATGTTGTAAGACATAGAAGGATATCATGGCCGCAAACAACAAACAAGTTTGAAAACCAAACATAGGGTAAGTCCCACAAACAATAGCAGATAATTTAAACAATAAGTACAAAAACCAATATTTCTACATAACAAATACTACACATGAAGCACATGTTAGCATGTTAGAAAGATATCTAGTATGTCAAAAACGTTTCTAAGAAAATAATGTAAAGTGCTAAGTATGAAATGAAACAATAACACCTGTAAGAGACAAATGTGGATGCCCCCAATGACTATTGTAGGAAGGGTAGAAGAAGTGCACCCATGATGCATGTAGAATACTTGTATCTATGATAAACAATAGAAGAAAGTGTGAACATGCATGTGTGTATGATATAAAAAAATGGCATACAATTAATAAAACTAGCATGTGTAATAAAGTGACCATGAATAAGCACAAGTGAGCAAGAATATAAGTAACCATAATATGCAGTATGATGTGGATGGATGGAATGGAATGAAAAATGGAGTGATAGGAGCCGTGTGCCCCCCAAGTGGATGGAAGTGTATGTAGTGAGGTTCATTTTGTTTTCCCCTCAGTAGTCAAGAATGAACCATAAACAAGAGTGTGTCATTATGAAATGATCAAATAGTGTGTGTATCATGTCTAGCTCACTACGATGAATGTGTATGTGTAGTGGTGATTATGTACACCATATAGAAGTAATGTGTGTGGAACCTATAGCCTAAGCATATACCATAAAAAAATGAAATGTGGAGTGATGATTTAGCCTAAGCGTATATCACTAGATGATGATAAAATAGGAGTGAAAATGTAGCCTATAGTGTATGTCACTATAAGAAGAAATCGTAATGAGTGGTGATGTAACCTAAGGTGTATACCACTCCAAGATGGTAGATTAGGTGATGATTTAGTCTAAAGCGTATGTCACTAAAAGATGAGTAGATGAGTGATGATTTATCCCTAGGCATATATCACTACAAAATGACCAAATGGAGTGGTGATCTAACCTAAGGTGTATACCACTACAAGATGATATAATATGTGATTATTTATCCTAAAGCGTATGTTACTAGCCTAGTAATGTCACATGATGGAATGTGGGGTGGTGATCACGTGATGATTTTATGGTCCATTTAATTTGTAAACCCTCACTAGTCGAGTATGGACCAATGAACTACAGTGAGTCATCGGGTAGTGAGCACAACACATAGCAGAAAATATACAATGACCATGTGATGCGTGGAATGTGTAAGGATATTATATGTAGGATTTAATGTGACAAGTGTAGAATGTGTAAAGTGTAATGTGTAGGATAACATGGAATGCATGTAAATAGACTAGTGATGTAATGCTAGACTCTTATGTGATGAAATCCAATATGATATAGGATGAGTAAATGTACAAATGTCATAATATTGTAGCCTAAATGTATAATCTATGATGCACAATTTAGGATGAAATGTGTAATGCCTATAGTGCAGTGTGTGGGGTTCAGTGTAGCGGTAAACCCTCAACAGTGAAGTGTAAACCAAATCACAAGAGTGTTTCTTAGGTAATGATTGAATAGTGTAAATCTAGGTGTAATATTTTTTAAGATGTACAACGTGTAGTGGATTAATGAGTGGTTTCCCTAAACGAGTGGCAAGGTGATATACACCTCTGCCAATTTTATCTATGACGATGTAAGGACCTAGCCAATCGGGTTTGAATTTTCCTTTGAGAAGTTCCTCAGCCTTTGTATTTTTTGGTTCTCTTTCAAGGTGAGGTACCTATATTGAATTTTTGAGGGAAATTTTTTAATTGTAGGAGTTGGCAATGCGATATTGATATGCACGGAGGTGATCAAGTGCTTTAACATGATGCGAGACCAACATTTATAATTCATGTAATCTATTTTCATGACATTAATTATCTTTAAGTATACCTTTGAGAGAGATTCACAATGATGGTATTTCAAGTTGAACTGGGATTACAGCCTCGACACCATAAATTAATGAAAATGGTGTAGTGTTCATAGGGGTATGAACACTGGTACGATAAGCCCATACTGCATAGAAGAGTTGATTATGCCAGTTGGTACCTCTAGAATCAACAGTCTTGTGTAGAATTTTAACAATAGTTTTATTGGCAACATCAGCTTGGCAGTTGCCCTATGGATAATAGGGTATAGAAAAGGATTGTTTAGTTTTAAACTTGCCAAAAAAATTCTTGACATCTATATTTTTTAACGATGTTCCATTATCAACAATGATAGCAGAAAGTATACAAAAACATGTGATAATATGAATGGTAAGGAAGTTACAAATGTATGTACAGTGTTCATCTGGAGAGGAGCTCCTTTAACCCATTTGGTAAAATATTTGGTAGTTGTAATGATAAATTTATGCTTGTAGGATGATTCAAGATTGATCATACCAATTAAATTGATGCCCCAAAGGGAAAAGGGCCATGTTGTCTCAATGGGTTAAAGGTCGTATGCAGGTGCATGATGGATATTTCTATCCTTTTGACACTTTTCACAGCGGGTAATATGGTCAAGGAAATATTGTTCCATTGTTAGCCAATAATACCTTTGGTGTAGGAGTTTTTTCAATTTAGCTTTCCCTAAACAATAACCACCACACACGCTATCATGGATTTTCAAAATGGTCATGGGAATATTGGGGAGTGAAAGGAAACATAAAATATGACCATTAACAATGTGTTTGAATAAGTTGTTTCCAACAATAACATAATGGGCAGCCTCATGACATAATCAATGAGCTTCATGAGGCTATAGGGTTTCGGGGATAGTTTGTTTATATAAGTAATTATAGATAGTTGTGAACCACTTAGTAGTGTCTTGATTGTGCATGATGGCACGTGCTATAATAGGTAATGCATAGATAAAGGGATGACATAAGTGCATGATGATAAACGTATCTTGTTCTTCTATAATGTCTTGTGGAATGAGTGAGGCAATGATTGCCATAATTAGATAGATTAATGCTAGGAGATAATAGTTAATATAATCTAGGAGAATATATAATGCAGTAGATAAAAATGCTAAAATAATATGTAAGTTAATTAACTAAATTAAGCTAATGAAATCAAACCCTAATGTGCAAGGAAAGAGAGAGTAAAGAACTCAGTTGATATTTGGATACTGTCATAGGTTTGACTAAAAATTCTAAAAGCAGGAACAAATAAGCCAAAACCCTAGAAAATATTGGATTTGGAGGATCTGTGTGGACTAGGGCATCCATGGACACTTTGATATGCATTCTGGGCACCATGGTTTAAGAGAAAAGTCTGGGACTAGTTATTATTGTGTCGGAAGATGATTTGCAACTCTACTTGCCTATCGTATTAAATTTTGTGTGTTCCGCTGAATGCTCTGAATATTTCAAGATTATTGAATGAATTGCAGGACTCCAAAACAAACATCAAACCCTAAAAAATAAAAATGCACACGAATGGGTCAGACTGTCTTTAGTTACCACAATGGTGGAATTACTAATTAAGCACTGTACTACATCTCATACCCGATGTAGTTCTATGTGCAAGTGTGTTGGAACATAACCTAGGTTTCTCTTATGTCAGTTGCACTTTGTGAAGTATCGAGCAATAATTATGTGTAAAAAATATAATAGAATGTGTGCATGGAATAGAATATAATAGAATCTCTCCCCCTATAAAGTGTGATGCAGATGTCTTTTCCTTGATGATGATGGAGCTATGTGGATGCCAATGTAATAGATGGATGCAAATTTATATTTATAGGGTTTCCTTGGTCTAATTTCATAATTAACCCTAAAAAGACCGACCTCATAAAAGGTAAGGATGAAAAATGGCTAGAAAATACCTAAGAAACGGTGGGAAAGTGGAAAAGGGACCAGGGCACCCATGGGCGCCTCAGTTAAGGATAAGATGATGTAGGATCTCTAGAAATGGCTAGATAGATAGATGCAGATGGTCATAAAATATGAAAGAAAATAATAATAAAGACCAAAAAGACAGTGTTAATTAGTACTTTCTTTCTTTGAGAACCTTTGAAACAATAGTATGAGACTAGGATAAATAATTGTCTAAAGTGCATGATTTTGTGAATATAGTAGCATATTGACACATTACAAGCCGGTAGCATATTCTTATGCTACCAAACGTCTTTCCTATTTATTTCTACCTTCACTCACATCTTCTTCTCCCTCGAACCACCATTGCCACCTCTACTAGCGGCCACCATCCCTAGCTTGCTACTAGTCGATACCACATAGACATGCTACCGCCTGGTAACATCATGCCTTTCTACCGGCTAGTAGCTTATAAAATGCTACCAACCAGTAGCATCCTTTGATTCTACAAGCACATACCTTCTTGCACTCACCCCTGCTACCTGTCTGTAGCAAGGAACCTTCCTACCAGCTGGTAGTGTACGACATGCTACTGGATGGTTGTATATTTTACATCCACACCTGTTTCTCCAACCAACCCAACTCACCCCCATGCTTACTGTAGCTCACCCATGTTTGTAAGTTTATTCTATTTTGCACATGGTGTGAAAAATGGATGACAATTTGTTGACTTTAGGGACAATTTTCCTACTAGATTACACAAATTGGTGGCCTTGAAGTATCCATTGGACGTGGAGTTATCCTGGAAATTGAAATTGATATGGAACCTTCATCATAAGAGCTATTCTATATTTTCATTCAATTTGAGTGGAAAACTATTTGAAACTTATTTTCCACTATATCTCCCTATACACTTTGGAAATTATCCTCAACCATCTTGCTTGTACCAAGAAACCCTACATGAAACTAGAAAGTGCAACAACAACAAAAGGCGCAACTATGTAAAAAAATGAAAATCATACATGTTCCAACTGGAACATGCAGATTTTGCACCATCACTTATATAAAAGAAAACCTAAAATACAATCGAATAGTGTGTTATAAACACTTGGAGAAATTATAAATCTAAAATAATATGTACAAGGATAGGATTTTACTTCAGTAACAATTCTTGAGGTAGACCCCATTGACTAGGATATACAATTATTCTCCATCCAATCTTGAAAATTGGAAGGAATTATTTGTTTTATTACCTAAGATCATGTAAGGGCCAATCCATATCACATCAAACTTGGAATGTCTACTTGGTTTGGCCCTGTCTGCATCCCATTTCAAAACTAAGTCCCCTTCATGAAAATTTATATTTTTGGCCTTCTTATCAAAGGTCATCTTGATTTGGACATGGTATTTCTCCATCATTTTCATAGCTTGGCATCTCATATCTTCTAGCTCGATAAGCTCTGCATATCTTACCTCTATAACTTTAAACTCAAAAAGTTCCAACTGTTTGATAAGCTCCAAATATGGTAATTCCAAAGATACTGGAATCCTTGCTTCCATACCATAAACTAATCTTTAAGGAGAGTGACCAATTGATTTCTTTGGTGTAATCCTATCAACCCACAAGGAATCTTTTAGATTTATGTGCTATGACCTCTAGTTTTCATCTAGAGTCCTCCTTATGATCCTTAGCAGATTTTTTTTGGACTCAACCTGGTCATTGCCTTAGGGGTAATAGTTTGAGGAGGCGCTTAATTAGATGACATTCTTCAAGGCCTAATCAGGTATCTTCAATCCAAGAAAAGGTAAAGCATTATCAGAAATAATTGTGGAGGGGACACTAAATATTTCCACAATACCTTCATAAAAATCCAAAATGTTGGCTTCGTTTGCTTCCTTGAATGCAACCACCTGTTTCCACTTGGTGAAGTAATATGTGGCTATTAAGATCCACTTATGGCCTAGGCTTGAATTTGGATTAATCACCTCATTGAAATTCAATCCCCATTGCATGAATGGATCACTTAAAAAAATGTGGTGGAGTGAGAGAGTTGTTATATTTTTCTTTCCTATAAAAAATGCACATTTTTTGCTCTTCTTAATCCATGCATAGTAATCATTAAAGATATTAGGCCAGTAATGACCAACCTTCATAATTCTGATGGCTATCACTCTTGAGGAAAATGGCCACTTGTTTCCCCATCATGGAACTCATGTAGTATCTTTTCTATTTGATTTTTTGATGCACCTTAAAAGGACACCATTTACATCCTTTTCTAACAAAATGTTATCAACAAGCACATATGGAATACAATGGAGCTGAAAATACCTTCTTTTGGCCTTACTAAATCTTGGAGAACATTGACCTATTTGGAGGAAGTGGATTATATCCTTAGTCCCGCATGAACTTGGTAAAACAATGACTGATTGTACCTAATCATTCTAAATCACTAGAGCAGATTCCTTCTCAGTTTGTTGGTCTGAAGATAACTATTCACATAGGCATTTTCCCCTAACCAGCTTGGTTATTTTGATATCAAATTCATATTGCATGTCCCTTTTTATCTAGTTATCTCTCTTCTCATTAGGGTATTTTTTCAAAATAAAATATTTTACACCATCATGTGCAACTAGTAAATGAATATTATTATTTGAAAATATATGCCCAAACTTCTTTAGACCTCTTATCATGAAAAGAGCATGATTTTTCAATGAATGAGAACCTTACCTTATAATCCTCAAGGCCATCGCTAAAGAATGCACTACGTTTCTCCATTCCCTTTTTATTCAACTAAATTTAAAACCAATGAGATTGACTCAGCACCTCCAAAGGCATAAAAAATAAAATCCATTTATAAATATGGATTAATAAGGGTTAGATCCTATCCAATGGCCTATTTTATAGATTCAAAACTTTCTTTTCCTTCCACAGTCCACTTGAAAGCCATATTTTTATTCAGCATTAAATTCATTGGCTTGAAAATGTTGGATAGATTAGGGACAAACCTTCTAACAAATTTAATCCTCCCTAAGAAGCTTTGAAGGCCATTTTTATGGCTAGGAAAAGGTAGTGCTATAATAACAACCACCTTATTTAGATCAATACTCAACCCTTCCTTAGAAACAATGTGTCCTAGGAGTTTACCTTCATAGGCCAATAAGATGCACTTCGCGGGATTGAAGGAGACTCCAAACTTCCTACACCTTTCAAATACTTTCCCGGGGTGAAAAATATGATTAGCTACATATTTTAATAACACTATGATGTCATCAAGGTAGAAAAGAACAATTTTGTTAAGCATCCCCTAAAATGCTATATACATGGCCCTTTGGAAAGTTTCTTTGGCATTTTATAGACCGAATGAAATTTTATTGTAGAAAAATGTTCCCCATTTTTTTGTGAAGGTAGTTTTAAAATGACCCTTTTCCTTTACTCTGATCATATTATATCCTAGCTAACCATCAAGGAGGGAAAACCTTCCTAAACCCACCACTAGTAGAATATGCTCCATTCATGGAAGTGGGTAGTGATCCTTCAAAGAATCTCTGTTCAAGTCCCTAAAGTCAACACACAACCTAGTATCTCCATTTTTCTTCCAGACTGGGATAAGATTGGAAAACCAATATGAATGTTTAAAAGGATAAATTATACCTGCTTAAATCAGCTTGTTCAACTCCTTTTCCATTAGGGGATCCACATGTTGGTTTACGGGCCTCTATTTTTGTCTAACTCACTTGGCTGTGGGGTCCAATTTAATAGTATGATGAGATAAATTAGGATCAAAAACTCTAAGGTCATCGTAGCTCTATGCAAAGACATCAGGAAACTCTTGAAATTTTTTCACAAAATCATCCTTCTTTTGAGAAGTGCTTACCTTACCAATTAGAAGAGATTTACCTTAACCCACCGAGATAGGCTCCGCATCATCAATCTTGACCACTATGTTTTCCTTTTCCTTCCTTAGCTGGTCATTGGGGTTGAAAATAGACTCTAAGGTCACTAGACCCTTGGGAATCTTGTTTTTTTGAGATGTACAACCTAATCTCCATACAACACATCCATTTTTTCTGATTTTTCAAAGAAAACTCAGCTTCTTCTCGAAATAAATTAATAATTTGTTGGTTATCCTCAAACACCTGCTAATTTATGTTATTATTTGGTAAAACAGGCCTCACAATCATTCTGATATGAAGTTGAAATTTATCTTTCCTAACTTCTCCATCAGTATCAAATCTTTTTGCAATTGCACCAAATCTATCAGCAACCTCATTCTCCTTTCTTTAGATAGCCTAGATGTTAAAGGCCTCAAAATATTCCAAGAAATCCCAAACTCTATGCTTGTATGCTTTGAGTAGATCATTCTTATCTACATGTAAACCCCTAACTTGGTTCACTATCAATTCAATGTCCCTAAAGGCCTGTAAAATTTTAATGTTCTTTTTTCTTTGCCCATTATAACCCATGAATAAGGGATTCATACTTTGTTGTGTTGTTAGAGAAACTGAATTGAAATATGAAAGAAGAATAAAATTTTATACCTTTAGGATAAATGAGCATCACACCTCCTCATACACCTTTCCTACTCCTTGATCCATCAAAGAACATTTTTAGACACCCTTTTGTTCTTCATCACCTAGCTTCTCCATACTAGGTAAGGGTGTATTCTCCTCAGGTAGGAAATAGATCCCAAGACCAATGTCTTCAATTCCCTGATTTCTTGAAGAAAGTTTAGATTCTTTATCCTTCTTGTAAGGATCAAAATTATAACATTTATGTTCCCATTCATCAAGTGTTAGATCAGGAATTCCCTCACTCTAAGTTTCAGCTTCTTAAGTGCTGGGGTAGTCTTCTTCATCAAAGATTGTGCAGTTTGTATTGATAAGACTATGGGTGTAAGGTTATACATGATATGCAACAATAGGATCTGGCTATAATAGTAGCCTTAGTACCATACCTTGTCCTGAAGAGTATGTGATACCAATCTACTGATAGATAGAATCCAATTTCGGTGGTAAAATCCCTAGATAAGCATTGGGAAAAAAGTGGAGGGAGATCAATTATAGAAACATCCCGAGGAACTAATAAATTTGGGCATGCATGTAATATAAGGCTCAAATTTCTGATAATTTCAATAGTTCCTATGGATTTTCCATCTAGCTGTACTACACCCTTTGAGAGAGGATCATATTTGAGGCATAGTTGATCTACAATCTATTTTGGCACCACTGAGCTACTTGCCCCTAAATCAATCATACAGTTGTGCACTAGATTATCTACAATAATTAGGGACACATAGAATGGTAGAGGATTCACATTTCTACCTGGATGACCCTCTTTCTACTCTGTGTTATTAGTAAGGACCTTATCTTGCTCTTTGGATGACTCCTTTGAAATATAAAAATCATCTATGGCTGCTTGCAAGAGATCTCTTTAGCCTGCAATAACTAATGACTCCCACATGGATATGCTCACATTTGTTCTCTTAATCTTCTCAAGGATATTAAAAGAGGTTGAGATATCCTTTTGATGTACCTTACTTGTAGTAACCCTTTCTTTCACTTGGGATGATGTAGAAGGACCATTGGGATAACCTTACACATTTAGAACCATGTTTGAGCTACCACCACCTTGGGCTGCCATAGAAGGATGGAGTGGTCTTCCATTTTCTTTTTGTCCCTCTTTTATGGATATTTTCTTAGACCTGGTGTTTGTATCCATACCTTGAGGAAGAGTTTTATTTATTCCACAAAACTCTTCTTTCTACCATTTTACAAGTGAGGTGTCACTTGGAGTTTCCTCTTGAGTGACCAATTTCTATTGATTTTCTTCTACAGGTACCTCTTGCAAAGTAATTTCATTTTACACCATCAGATCCTAGTTTAATATGCCATTGGGGCATATTGCTTGGTTGTGTGGAAAATGGCAAGGGAAACACAACTCATAATCCTACACAAGATTATTTTGAATGGGAACCAAGGCTTGGGATTAGTTCATTGTATTGGGATTGTATGGTTAAAATGGTCTAGCAAAAGGAAATTGGATTTATTTTTGATTTGCAACTTGGGTTGGAAGTTTATTTGGCTAGAAAGGAGCCCTATTTGGTTGGTATGGAGGTTGATAATGTATGAAATTTTGGGCTTACTATCTCTTAAGGGATACTAGCTCATTCCCAAAATTTTGTAAATGTTTTATCATCTCTTACAATTTTGTTGAAGGGGTTGAGAAGGTAGATGTTTTACTAGAGATCTGATTTATGGGGGTTGGGAAAGGTGTTAATTTAGGGGTTAGATTAAGATTTTTTATTTCTGGGTAAATAGGCATGGGAGGCCTACGTGGGAAATTTTGTTAGCTTGAATTAAATAATTTTCATCCCTAATAGTTATTGTATAAGAATTAGGTAATCTTTCACCACCCATAGATTGAACCGTAACTACAATATCAGAATTAATAGATTTAAGGAAATAGAGAAAAACGCCTTTAGCACTCAGTCCCATAAGGGCTAGAATTTTGTCCCATATCCTTTGAAACCCAAAGTTGAAATCCACTATTAGCTCATTGGGATCCCTCTCAATGGTTGTTAACTTCTCAAGTAATGAGAGGTTGTTCACCTTTTCTCCAAACTGATTGTAAAGGGTCATGCCCAACATGTTCCAATTAGTGATTTAACCTGATCTTATGATCCTAAACCATTGTAGAGCCTTCCTTTTGAAAAAGGAAGTTAAAAGCTTCATAACTACATCCTGGTCAACAATTTCATGGATAGCATAAAAATTTGCAATGTCTTGAATGTGGTCAACTAAAGTAGTGTGATTCTCCCCAGTAAAGAATGAAATAATATTAAGTACAAAATATGGAATAGGATTTTGTGCATTAAGGGAAAGACGACTGCTACCAATAAAGTTGAAAAATCCTTAGTTTGGCTGATTTTGTTAGTGTGCCATTATGATGGGCCTATGGACTCTAGAAGATTGCAAGAAAGGCCTACCGGAAGGTGGTGTAGATAAAGTTCTATTTGGAGGTGAGGGTGACTTGTGAACAATTCTTCCTCTCCTCCCTCTTCTTGGTGATAATTTTAGGTACTCAAAGGCTCCTTATTTTGTTGTCCTAGAATAGGTTTAAATCCTTATCATGAACTTGAACCACCAGTACTGCTGAAATGAGTTGATTTATGATCAGAGTCATCTGATGTGTTGTTGAAAAGCCTTCAAAGGATATAATTTTACCAAGATACATACCCAAACTTGGAAAAAATGGAAATACTTGACTTTTGTCCCACTAGGTGCCAAAATTGTTATGTCAAAAAAGTAACACCCTAGGATCTACTTGTTACATGTCCCTACTCTTTACTAACATGGGACTATCTCTCAATTTGTTGGACTTGCTACTTGAGATATAACTTCAAAGAAGGTTGGTTCCTCTACCTATTCCTAAAGATAAACTACTCCTAAAAGGGAAAAGTAGCTACTTAACACTACCTTAAAACTCGAAGAGACCAGGGAAAGAGAGAAGCATGAGATGAAAATCATAAACTAAGGGAGGTGATAACACCAAGAACAAGGATGAAACATTGCCATCAGTGAAAATGGAATAAAATGAAGTAGGAGAGGGCAATAGATGTGCCATAGTTCAAGACAATATTTATAATACCATCTTCATGGGGCACAACAAATTTAAATCTTGCAACAAGAGTAAAGCATGTACAATATATTTGCAAGTATAATGGAAGACAAAAACATAACAAAATACCAACTAGGGTGAGAAAAGCCACAAAACATGGGTTTTATTGCTCAGAAACATGCACAACCCATTACAAAATAGGCACAAGGCAAGAATCCTTGGCAAAATACTCAAATTTGAGGCCTACAACTCACAAAAGTTCTAGAATAATTTTGACTGAATTCCTTTACATTCCAGAATGCCGTCCTTCAAAATGAGGCAAATTTTACAATATATAGAGAAAAGCACCTTAGAATTGTGTCAACAAATAACAACCTTTATTAAAGAGGTATGAGAATTTAGACACCTAAATTTGGCATCTCTACCCTTGTCTACCCACGTGCGCATATTATGCTATGGTCCTATCTAGGTCCCCCTTTTATTAAATCCATCCCTCTTCAATTTAATTAAAATTCCCATCCCATCACCTTTCATTCCCATTAATTAATTAAATCATATTAATTAATTAATTAACATCCACATCATAATCTAGCCCTAATCCAATTTCTATTTAGGATGTTTTTATCCTAAATCCTCATCACTTTGATTTTCTAGATTTAATCCTCTCTTGATTTATTTCCTACACATCCCTAAAACAACCTATTCCTGCCTACATGCTTTAAAGAAAAATTTCCATTCATCAAAAACCTAAAATCATGCCAAAATCACAAAATCTAGCCCGTTGGGGAAACTTTCCCCTTAGTCAGTGTCGACCCAACCTAGTCACCGCCGACCCTATAAAGTTAAGTGTTTTATTTCCATAATGAGGGGATGTATGCAAATTTTGAAGCTTCCTTGTGACCTATGAGCTATCTTTTGTGACTGAGCATTCCTGCAATAATTACAGATCTCTTGGACACCATTTCAACATGCTTACATCGCTCACGATCATCCTTCGTGAGATTTATCATCATCTTTACCATATTATCCTTGTTTTTCTTGCAGGTAATGTTTTGCAAGTTCATATCAGCTTTTGTAAAACTCAAATGTCCCTTAATAACCTTCTCTTCTAGATTCTTTTCTTGTAGGCCTCCCATTTTATCCTTTTGATCTGGGATTTACCCAAGTCTATTATAGTCGTCATTGAATTAACCTGCTCACCTTCAACACATCTCAATATCATTTATTTTTCTAGTTCAAATCCTTCCTCAGTTTCCATCTTCACTTTGTTATCCATCTTAGTTTTATAGATCCTTTCTTCTACACTCCTTTCGAATCAAATTCCCCCATCCATACCCTGGTCATCATCGACCTGGGTCCACTTTGTCAATCCGATCTCCCGTACTACCATTTTCTACTACTTTTTGGAGCTTTCTACTTCTTGTTCCCCTTTACAGGTGACTTACAACACCCATAAGCTCTTGTTTTTCATAAAGACCCCTGCAGGTCTACATATTCAAATTACATTCCAAATCCACCCTCCTCGGTCACCGTCAACCTGCCTCTGCATAGTCTGGGTCACCATCGACCCAATCCAGGCAATACTTAGTTTATAGTTATTTCAATTAAGTTATATTTTATATCAATCTTAGAAATTTATAAGATTCAGTAATACTGCTATTTTTGCATGCTATCTATTGTTTCATCCTTAAATTCACTTTCTTTTATCAAATGGGGGTTGACATATGTGAACGAAGTTAACACTTCTTGGATCCTCTTTGTCGGGAAACCCCCGCATATAATATCTAATCTATTTTTTGTTTAGTGATTATTATTTGCAGGTCATCATCTTGTAGCAATGAGGATCCATCATCCAATTTGTGATTGTATCCATCACATCACATCTAAGGTACCGTAAACCTTCTATAGTTAGAGTTTCTAGTTTCTTTTATTAACTATTTCATTAACTTGATTTGGAATGAAGAAATTTAGACAACATTATTGGTATTCCCGATGGGATGACCCTTTGGGTGGTCCTTTTATATTTCTTTCTACTTTCTGCTTCTTCTATCTTCTACTAACACTACAACAAAAGGTTTCAATTTTTTCTTCTTTGTGTTAGGTTCAATTTCTTGGATTGCTCTTCCCTTAAAGTTCACATAAAAAGGAAAATCTATATCTAGGTATTCTTCATTTTCCCCTATTTTCTCCTTTCTGTGTCGTATTTCCCTTTCCTGTGTGTTCCTCATCAAAAGATCACACTTTGATTTGGTTTAAAAAGAACCTTTCTTTTCTACATCGTGCTCGATCATATAGTTTAAATAGGGGTCAACCTTCTACATCTCACATTCTATCACACACAACCTAAAACTGACACATCTAAATCATACATCTAGACACCATCTTACCCAATTGACTGATTGAGATTTCATCACCCAACAAGAAGCTTCCTGAGACTTCCCTAACCAAAATTACCTAAAACCAGCCTTAGATGGGAATTCCCTAGGTACCTTCGATACCCACCTCCCCTTTCTTTTTCTCACATTTATTAATTAATCATGTTAATAAGAAACTTCTTGCTTAATTTATTTAATAAAAAATTACATAAACAAAATTTATTCACCTAATTTATGCCTATTGTTACCCTTCCTCAAGTCGAGGTAACACAAGAATCCACTCCACCTAATGACATCCCTTCCTCAAATGATCTTTCCCAAAAATATTCTAAACCTAAGACCACGCCTTTGGTTTCCTAATCCTTTTTCTACATGGTCTCACTTCATGAGGACCATGTTATCCAAAAGCTTCCCTATCTAGAAATCAATCCTTGTATCTCTCATCAATATAACCTTTCTAGACCAACTATGCCCCCATCTCCCACTCCTTTAGAGACTCTTGGACCTCCTTCTAGCCCCAAATATGTCTTCTTATCTCATAAATATCCCACAGTCTTTTGATCTTATAAATCTACTCAATTGGAGGATCTTATTCCACCCACGTCAGTTTACATTAACTCTATCCCTATTCCATCCGCTACTCGTATGCCTATCCAACCATCTTAACCTCTTAGAACTTACATTCCTACCCATCATATTCTCCAGCCATCTCATTCTCTTAACACTCATATCCCCACTTATCATTTATCACAACAAATTTCCCAATATCAAGAATCACATCATGTCCTAATTTATCAACATCAATCATTATAGCAACCTATCCAATCTCAACCCATGACATAGATTAATCCTTACCAAATGATTTCCCAAACACTCACACATCCAAAAATTTATCAACTACCTTATCAAGATACTTTTCATACCACACAATCACAATCCCAAACTATCATCACATTGAATGATCCTATTCATGCCCTGATGAATAGGTTAGCTAGTCCAGAGGATGCTACATTGGGACCCAATGTTACATTATCTTACGAATAAATTTGTAATGAAACCATTCATCCATTGGCTCCAATCAAACCTTAACCTCCTCATTTGGATCTTCCCAAGTTTACCAAGTTAAATAGTAATGAAGATCCCCAACAACATCTCCATGCATTTAAACATGCATGTTACCGTATCACACATGATTAGGAACTCATGCTTTGCACCTTCCCTATATATTTGGTCAATCTAGCATTAGATTGGTACAATGAGATTCCTCAACATTCCTTATTTTCCTTTGCCTAGCTCGTGTAATTATTCTTAGAGCATTTTTTTATTAATACTGTGTGTAAAATCACTATCAATGTCTTGTACACCAGTAGATAGTTTGATGAAGAATCTATCTCAAAATTCGTTGCTCGATGGCGTGGCGTTATAATCGAACTGTCATCAAAATCTTCTCACATTCTTATGAAACGCATTATTCTTCTACTTTGTAAATCTAATATTTCCAAAAATTTAAATAAGCCTTCACCATGGCTGAAAAAATAAAAAATCATGCCCTTGAGGAAGGCCAATTCAATATTTGATCAAACAAACCCAAGACCGAGTTCATCAAACCCACTACACATAGCGACAAGTCTAAAAATACCACTAGTACCATCATAGTTCAATCCCCATCCACATCTCTCTCTCACATAGAGTCTTTGTAAAGATATTTTAGACCATATCCTAAATATACCTCCTTGGGGAAATCCTTTAGTTTGGTATTTGAAAAGTTAGTGGAAGTACACTCCATCCAACTTCCTCCTATATGACCCGTGGATGACTCGCGACCCAAGCCCACTTAGTATCATGAAGCCCAATATTGTAAATATCATCAATTTAAAGGTCATGACATTGAGAAGTGTATTTCCTTCAAATATTGCATCCAACAACTTATAAATCAGGAATATATTCTTAGAGATTTTAGGCACTGAAAGGGGGGGTGAATCAGTGTTGATAAAAAATTACAATCAATTTCCTCTCATTTTTTGTTACTTTTAAACATTATTGGTTTTTATAAGCATGAAATATAAACCATAAAGATATAGAATTGAGAAGCATACACACACATTCACATGAGGAGACAAGGTATAATGTGGGAAACCCTTTTAGGAAAAAAACCCACTGAAACCAATGCTTATTAGGAACACCAATTCTAAAGCCTTACAATGGTTTCAGTTGAGCACCCACTCAACCTATGAAGCACCCACTTCAAGCATCCACCCAAATATTTTTTGAGCACCCACTGAGAAATTTAGCAAGCACCCACTTACAAGGAGAACCAACCCCTAATTTCATTAGCTATAATTGATCTTTTACAGGTACCTACCCATGAGGAGGATACAACCCCCTGAATATGCTAAGCTACAACTTAGACTTATTATTCATACAATTTTTGATCATTTGTATACACAACTGATTATTATCACCTTGTTGTTTCCTTAATTTACAATCACTCTTCAAAGTTAGATGTGCAATGTTTTATTTATCTCTTTCTAATCTCTCCTTTCTCACATTCAACGTATTAGATTTTCTACTTCTCTCTTCATATAAATTATTTGTCTGATAACACGGTCTCATTCTGCAAAACAAATCTTCTCTTTATTTGCACTGTGTCTTTATTATTCAGCCACATCCTCTATCTTTCTCTCTGTAACGACTCTGTCCTCAACTTCTCCTTGCTCTTCTCTTCAGCAAATCTGCATTATGCAACTACATCTTCTTTCCTTACATAGATCTCTTCTCATCTCTTCTTTATTAGCATTAGATGTTCAACAATGGATTTGTGTCATTCCTTTCCCTGAAAATCTCCTTGGCTCGACCGCACTTTCTCTCTCTTTTCTCTATTCTTCAGGTCTTCAATTCTTGTTCTCTTCAGCTCAAGCGAGTGCTCTTTCTGATTCCATTAATCTATAATGCATTTAATCAATTCTAAGAATCTACCCAAAAACCTACATTACTCCTTTTACCTCTTTTCCTTTGGCGGTCCTTCAGCTCGAATGCATTGTTTTTCTCTCGAGCAACTCACATATTAGCATCGGATTTACTCTATATACAATCGATAAATTCCATCACCTCCTTTGGCCTTCTGTGAAATTTTTCCTGCTTTTTTTTCTTGAGAATATGGTTCATTAAATGCATGCAAATCAATAATATTTTTCTCTTACTTTATTTGGCTTGATTTCACCCTTCACTAGAAAATATTTATTAGCTGATACCTAAAAATAGATTTCTCATTTTTCTAGGATTTCAAACGTGATAAAGCTAAGCGAGCCACTCCTTCTCTACTATTTGATTTTTCCTTGAGATTAGGAATCACACAGAGAAATGTATTTTTAGTGACACAAATTCAATGAGCATTAAATGTTAACTGATGTAACTGTAGATTTCTTTGTTCTTCATGAAGCTCAAGTTGTATACTCAGCTGTAATTTCCAGAAAATCAAATCACCATTGATTTTTAAGAAAAAAATCTCACTTGTTCAAGTTTAAATCAATTTGATTGTCCTTAAGCCCTGTCCAGTTCATAATTGTTCATTCTGTGGCTTTCCTCAGCTTCTTTGTTCTTTTCCTTTTTATTGCGGCATTATCCTTTGACCTATGGCTTTTGTAGCGATTCGTATATTTTTATTTGACTTCATGGCTTATGCAGTGTTACATGAATTTTCTCCTTGTTTGTTTCCTTCCCGTAATTTTGTTCCATGTCCATGACTCTATCTTATTCTAAGTGTGTCTTTTATTATTCTCCATGGCTATCTCCAATCCTTTATGTTATTTATAGTCCTCCATGGCTTTTCTAATTCTTTGCAGATTTTCTTTATGCACGGATTTTCCTTCAGTTTCTCCTTACTTACATGACTCTTTCTTCACATCCGTAGATTTACCTTTCTCACTCAAGATTCATACTTTAACTTCCTTTTTCTTTGAGGCTTCAATCCTTTATCTGTGACCTTCACTAAGCTTACGTGGCTTCTTATAGAGTTCTGCGGCTTCCTACAAACTTTGACGGAAAATTCAAGATTTCGGTGGCTATCTCCTTATGTCCACGGCTTGCAAAAAAATTATTAACTCCCTTAGAACTTATCCTTGTTCATCCTGAAGCCTCTGTGAGCTGTCACTACTAATCAACCTTCATATTTATTGCTTTCTCACTTTAAAAATTAATCCTTATGCCATCAATGTTGCTTGACAGTAAATACTTTTATCATCAATGACAACTCATATGACGATGATAAAGTTCCAACAATTTCCCCCTTTCTCATTGATGGCAACACCATAATAATTCATTAGAAACCTACAAACCTTGATGGAAAATGATTTCATACTTGGTTTTTGCTAACATTATGTATCTCTTCCTTGGCAGATTTCTATTTTTAGATTCTCTCCCCATTTATCATTTCTTGATTGATTTCGGCGTCTCTCCTCCTTTCTCTATGTCATTGTATCTCTCCTGCTTTCAATGTGACAGACTGGTTTCTGATTTCAGCATCTCTCCTCCTTTAACAACAATGAAAAAGGGTCATCTATGCACATGCTTCTATTTCTGATTTCAACATCTCACCTCTTTTGATTTTGATGCCACATCTCTCCCCTTTGATACTATCAATGTAGGTAAGATGGATATTGCATATTCTTATCTCAACAAGGATCCCCTAGCTCATGCTTATGTTTTATAAGATCTTGTATCATCCCAAAAATGCTCCCCCTTAGATAATGTTGGTATTTTAAATGTTAAAGCACCTCTCTGCTGCATGTTATGCTTCACTCTATTTATGTTGAATTAGCACTGGGATTTCCTTGACCACATGCTCTTGTTGAGGCTGTATTCCACCTTATATGTTGAAGATTTCTGTTTTAGAGATTTTATTCAAGATGTAGTCTTCGGATTCCTGACACTCATCCACTACTTAGTGTTTTTTCTCTCCTTACATCTTACACTAATTTAATCAGTCATGTAGTCTATCCAATTTCTCCAATTAATTCATAGCTACTCATTAACTCAACCTAAAGCTTTGTGTCCCAAAGATTTCACCCTGAAATCTGGGACAAACCCTTTTTGAAATTTTCATTCCTTTCAAAGTAATGTGTCATTTTGTGTTTTTATTACCTGCAGTTTTCTCCATTACGTTAACGTATTCCTAGAGAATCATATAAGCCAATTTCAAAAAATACCCACATGTTAAAACTCATTTTATTCCTCAGTCGGGTTTTGTTTGAGAGAATTTTATTTAACTATATATTAAATAAATAAAGCTCTGTTTAAAATAAAATGTGCTGCAGTTGAACCTTGTTGAAGATTTTCATGCCAGTATTCCCACCTCTTAATAGGGTATTCACCAGGGAAGAGTTTTTATGAACCAACTATTGGAAAAGTTATTTTAAAAAAGGAAATTGTCTACAACTTAAGGTAACGTTTTTCAATTAATTTTTTTGTGTTTTTTTTTTCTCCATTGTCTGTCTGTTAAATTCCCCTTGATTTTTTTGTTCATTCTGTATAGCCTGTTTATTTTCCTGGAAGTTCTAGAAGCCATCCATGGCCTTAGACAAGGGGAGAAATTATTCATGGAATGCTAATTTTTGACAAAGAAGGAAGGATGTAAGTGAAATAAGATTATTCCATTCTAGTCACACTTTTTAGAAAGAATGTTTTAAGCTGCCAATGGGAATTTTGGTGGTGGAAGGAAGATGGGAATTTTAATCCTTCTTGGAAGGTTTTTTTTTCCCATCATTAAAGTCAAATCACTTAAGTGCCAATGGGAATTTTGGTGGCAGAAGGAAGGTGGGAATTTGGAGCCTTCCTGGAAGGTTGTTTTTTTCCCGTTAATAAAGATAAATCACTTAAAGTACCACTGGGAATTTTGGGGATTCCTGGAAGGGTAAAAATTCCCATTACTTTTCCTTCTTATTTTTAGCATGTATTCTAGCCAAAAAGTGCAACCCACCTTGGCATAAGTGCACACATTTAATTATATTTATTTTTAATAGTCCTAGCTAAAGTTGGTGCCAAAAATAGATGGAAAGTCAAAGAAAATTTATGGGACAAAGAAGCATGCTATAAATAAATAAAAGAACTATATGGAAAAACAATTAAAACATGCAAACTTGGGTGCCCAAATTGAGAGAGAAAGCATAACTTATTATTAATAATTTCCAAAAAAAGGGAGACGAAATTATTAAATATAGCATGTAGTTATCTATATAAGCATGGGATGCCATAAGAAGGAGAGAATTAATTCTTTTTGATGGAGCATGTTGCCCTAGAGAGTTTTGGTGCCAAGAGAAGGAGTGATTTGCATTAAAGAATATTTTTCATTTTTAGGAAGCTTCTAGTTTTGGTGCCTAGGATTGGAGAAGCTTTATTTTTATTTTTCAGAGCATCTGTAAGTTGGTATAATTTTCCAGGTGAATTAAATAATATTTTATCTTGCTTGACATGTAAGCAAAGTCTTAAAGTTTAGGGCAGCAGGCTTTATAAACAGATTTTGGTGATAGAAATCAGGCATTCATGCCATGGACTCCATATTTGTTTGAATTATTTACAAGAATACTTTACTAGTGCTCATATTGGTGAAAAAAGGAAAATTCAATGTCAAATATATTGAATATATCTTCAAAATCAGAAGGAGAAATTGCATGTTCTACAAAAATAGATCCATCTCTCATAATCACAAGGGCTTCCAGAAAAAACCATCCTCTTGTTTCTAACGCAGCCCATGTGGAAGTCATTGCATGGAAAATTCCTTTCAAGAGCTTGTGCATATGCTCCCAATCTTCTAGTTGAAGCATTCATTGAATTTACTTGTATTTTCCTTCACTCGGAGTGCTTTCCAGAATTTAAAATTGCTCATATGAAATTAAAAATAAAAGGTGATGAGTTTTTTCTGAATTGTTTACAGAAAACATTGCACTAGTGCACGTAGTGGAGAAGAACTGTAAAATATTAAAGGATAAGAGGGAATACAGGTTAGAGGCAACACCCATAGAAAAATCATAGTCAGTTTCTTCTAGATCCAGTTTGGTGAGAATCAAAGGAAAGGATTCAACAACATATGGGAGAAAAAAGCATCTCAGATTCAAGGCAGAGATATCATCCAGATCATGCATTACTAAAGTGGATAAAGTAGAAGTGCAATACAGGTTGGATAAACATACAAAGTATTGAAGAAGAACAATAATGAGAGGGTTACAAATTTCTTCTCCTCTTTATTCTTCTTTCTCTTATTTTCTCTGACAAAGTAATTGATTAATCAATTAAATTTTAAAACTTAAGTGATTGGTTTAAAACCCATTACTTCAAGTTACTAGAAGAAGTCAATTACTCAGAAATAGGTGGCAGACATGCAAAATAGAAGGTTCTATTTTCAGTTATAAATCATGCATGTCATGAAAAGAGGAATTCTAGGAGGAAGATTGCCATCTGCTTCCCTTTTTCATAGCTTCCACATATAGAAATTCATTAAAAACTTCATATTTGTAATTTCCCTCTATACACTAAATAAAGGAAGAACCTACGGGTTAAAGGATCACAATTTGTTAGTCAACATTCTTGAGTGGCATACTTTGTTTTAAAACCCTTGATATCTTTTCTGAAAGTTAAGGAATCAAACAGAGGTGGATTTCCAAAGGACTTTGTGTCAACGGTGCATTGGCTTCTTACTTCTATGTAGATCTTTAGATAAGCTTTACATTGTCTAAGATTTAGATTAGAATATTTCCTTTCCTTTGATTTTGTATTGTGAGATCTATTTGTTTTATCTATGTGTATGAGACAAATTCTGTAAACTATTGGTTGGATTACACATCTTATTCTCCTTATTTCTATATTCAACTATTCCCCCTTCTACAAATATTTCCTTACAGTTGATTACTTACTGTAGATTTGCTTAGCTATGGTTCATGAGCTTTGTAGTTAAAGAAAAACCCACAGATAGTTATTAAACTACATAATTGACAGAAATCTTACACGGGAGCCTCACTGGTAAATGAGGGAGATTTATCTCATGACTACCTAGGTTTATTCATACAAAGTTTGATCAATTAGTTTGTGTGTTGGATACACAATTGATTATGATCACCTTGTTGTTTCATTCATTTAAAATTACTCTTCAAAGTTAGATGTGCAATGTTATCTTTACCTATGTCTAATCTCTCCTTTCTCACATTCAATGTATAAAATTTTCTACTTCTCTCTGCATATTAGTTCTTCATATGATAACACGGTCTCCTTCTGCACACAAATTTTCTCTTTCTCTATATTGGGTCTTTATTATTCACCCACGCCATTTATCTTTCTCTCTGCAATGACTTTGTCCTAAAATTTTCCTTGCTCTTCTCTTCATCAAATCTAAATTATGCAATTGCATCTTATTTCCTTGCATATATCTCTTCTTGTCTCTTATTTATTATAATTAGATGTTCAAAAAAGGCTCTGTGTCATTTATTTATCTAAAAATATCCTTGACTCGACTACACTTTCTCTCTCTTTTATCTATTCTTCAGATCTTCGATTCTTCATCCCTTCAGCTCATGTGAGTGCTCTTGCTAATTCCATTAATCTGTGATGCATCTAATCAATTCTCATACTCTACCCACAAAATTGCATTACTCATTTTACCTCTTTTCCTATGTCACTCCTTCAGCTTGAATGTATCATTTTTCTCTCAAGCAAATCACATATTAGCATTGATTTTACTCTATATACAATCGACACATTCCATCACCTCTTTTGGCATGTCATGCACTCTTTCCTACTTTTTTTAGAATATGGTCCATTAAATGCATGCAAATCACTCAAATTTTTATCTTATTTTATTTGGATTGATTTCACCTTTCACCAGAAAATATTTATTAGCCGATACCTAAAAATAGATTTCTCATCTTTCTAGGATTTTAAACGTGATCAATTTAATTGATTCGCTTCCTTCTCTTCTATTTAATTTTTCCTTGAGATGAGGAATCACATAGAGAATTGCAATTTTATTTACACAAATTCAATGAGCATTAAATGTTAACAGCTGTAACTGTAGATTTCTTCATTCTTCATGAAGCTCAAGTCGTATACTCAGCTGTAATTTGTAGAAAATCAAATCACCATTGATTTTTAAGAACAAAATATCACTTGTTAAATTTTAAATCAATTTGATTGTCCTTGAGCCCTGTCCAGTTCATACTTGTTCATTATGTGGCTTTCCTCATCTTTTTTGTTCTTTTCCTTTATATTGCGGCATTATCCTTTGACCTGTGGCTTTTGTAGCTATTCATATATTTTTATTTTACTTCATGTCTTATGCAGTGTTACATGGATTTTCTCATTGTTTTCTGCCTTCTTGTGGCTTTATTCCATGTCCGCAACTCTATCTTATTCTATGTGTGTCTTTTATTATTCTTCATGGTTATCTTCAATCCTTCGCGTTCTTTATAGTTCTTTGCAGATTTTCTAATTATTTTTGGCTTTCCTTTATGTGCAGCTTTTCCTTATGTCTTTCCTTTCTTTGTAGATCTTTCTTCACATCTGTAGATTCACCTTTTTCACTCATGGTTTGTCCTTTAACTTCCTTTTTCTTTAGGATTCAATCCTTTATCTGTGACCTTCACTATGCTTCTGTGGATTCTTCTAGAGTTCTGAAGCTTCCTACAGACTTTGGTGTCAACTTCAGGACTTCGGTGGCTATCTCCTTATGTCCTCAGATTTCACAAAACAGATTAAGTCCCTTAGAATTTATCCTTGTTCATATTGAATCCTTTGTAAGTTGTCACTACCAATCAACCTTCATATTTCTTGCTTTCTCACTTTACCAATTAATCCTTATGCCATCAATGTTGCTTGATAATAAATAATTTTCCATTAATGTAACTTGGTATCAATGACAACTCATATGACAATGACAAAGTTCCAACAGATATCCAAATAGAAAGTTCCACCACTTTACCTAGCCAACCCCTTGACATAATTCACCACACATCAACAAATCAAACCACCCCTTATACATCTCAAACAGGAAATACTCACACCATCAACACCGCCAATCAATATCTCATCTCATCAATGACCTTGAATGTTTCTACCTTTGACATTATTCCCACCATTTATTCAGAACCTATTGTATCCACAACTATCACACCTATATCAATTTTTACTACTTGTCCTATACCTATACCTGATCCTACCCCTTACCAATCCACATCAACTTTTACTATACCCCCTACTTCATCCACTTCGATCATGCCCCAAATAATCACATCAGATTCATCCTTAATCTCTATTTCAGCCCCATTAATATACACATTTGTTCCTTCACCCACATCTACATCAAACAAACCTACTGCTACATCCACACCACCTATGTCAACAACGATCGCAACCATACCTACTATTACTACATCCTAATCTCCCACATCTATGATGAACACACATATTATTGCATCTATGTCACTCATTTCCACATCAATCCCAACTACACTCATTTATACCACATATAATTCTATGACCCCACTTACAACTATCCCAACACCTATATAGATGTGTGTCCCTATATCTTTACATATGACTACATCATCCATTCTATCCCAATCTTTCATGCCCACTCCTTCTCCAACATCCATTCTTATATCTACATCTATAACCAATACCACACCATTCACATCATCTCGATTTGTGAATATATAAATGATTCCCCTTGCAACATTTATGAATTACGCACCTCCATCTAAAAAAAACAATAAGGGTATTCATTCTCCATCTATAAAATCGACTATTTCTACATCAATTAGTCTAAAACTTACACCACAATCTTCAGATCCACCGGTTGAAATTATAGTCATCCCCACCAAGGTTAAATCTTCTTGATCAAAATTTAATACTCTTGGTAAGTATCCCAAAAATTCTCCCATGTACACTTGTAATAAATTAGACCTTACCTTTCCTCACTAATCCAACATTACAAAATCCATCCCAGACACACCCTCATCTATTTTAGGGCCAACCCCTTCATCTAAGATATCTCATAATAATAAATCCCAATCCAAACAATCTAAATATCCTCCAAAAATTAATTCATATTTCAAGACACCTAATTTACCCATCCAATCTACATCTCCAATTAAGTCCAAACATCATACTAAGCCTCACAAGAGTAACCCTCCCTTCACTACTCTTATGGGACCTTATGAAGAGATCCTTAGACATTTAATTCAAACATCTACAATCACACTTTCACCTATAAAAGATTGTAACCCCCATAGTATGAAGCCATCGTGGTTCGATCCTAATTTCATTTGCACTTACCATTATACTCCAGGTCATAACATTAGGCATTGTAAGGCCCTTCAAGCTAGTATCCACGATATTATTAAGAGGGATGAATTTCTCATCCAAGAGAATCATCCTTCTTCATCCATCATTTTATTTACAACCGATCAACCCTACGATCCTTGATCATTTTCCCAATCAAAATCTAAATTTATCATTGATACCCTTAAAAATATTACCCCAACATCCACATGTCAATCCATTTGTATCCACATTTAAGTTACTTAATGCAATGCAACATCTCTCGCTGGGTGATCATCTATCCCTCACTTTTATCCCTCTCACATCTACACATCCTAAGTGCATCCATTCATCCTCATATCCATCAAACAACTCCATGAATGTTAGGGGACTTCAATTTAGCATCATCAGGCTATCCGATCATCTCCTTTCCTTGACATTAACTTAGTTATCTCATCCTATATTATCCAATCCATATTATCTAATCCTAATTCCACCTTTGTGGCCATATGTGTGCCTCTTTTGGGGCACCACCTTTTTCATCGAAGTCCACCTTTATGGCCATATTTTTCCTTCCATTGAGGGACCATTTATCTTCATCAAAGTCCACCTTTGTGTCCATATTTGTCCTTCCATTGGGGTACCATGTACACTCATCCTAAGCCCACCTTCGTGGCCATATTTTCTCTCCCCATGGGGCACCATACTTTCATTCTAAGTGACCATATTTTCATCTCATTAAGGACACATTTTTTCTTCGCTTCTTTAAAGGTAGTGCATAATTTTTATATTACCTCATCTCATCCTTTGCAATTTATCATCTTATCTTATCATGACTTAAATAAGAACATTACTACTCTAAAAAGGAGCCAACATGGAAAAATTTTCACCTAACTGGATTAGACCATACATTATCACACACAAGTATGGATTGAGAGCCTATTGATTGGCCTCCCTTAATGATAAACCAAAAGTAAAACTACTTAACGCATTGCACTTGTGATCATTCTACTGTTAGCATGTAATCCAGTTCTCTTAGTAATTTCTTTAGATAATTCCTCCATCTTATCCTCCTTTTTTTATCATTGTGATGATTTGGAATAATGTGGTCTACCATAAATTCCTAGATCTGACCATAAATATGGGCACCATGGCTCTTCCCATAGAATTTTCCTTATGGATAGGTTCTCCCTTATTAGTGAGAACTTCATGATCATTACATCCATCACCCTCTTATTCACCTATTGGAACCATGCAAAGGGTCCAAGGGTGTCTCTTTTACATTCATTATCCCCTCGTAAGTGGTCTACTTAGCTATTCCCAACTCTTCCCCATGAAAAAACTAAAAAATAATGAGTGCTCAAAAATCAAAATTATCAAAAATATATTGATCCCTCGAAGGAAAAATGTTGATACAAACAAAAAGAAAAGAATGCAAAACAAAATCAAAAGAAATATACCGATCCCTTGAAGGATGGTTATCATATATTATTTTTGCCATCTATATTATATATAAAGTGGACCACACCCTCAAAGGATGGCTACTCTTTTTTGGAATTTGAAGGCTTCCACATTGATTATCCTTCCATTTTACTAAGCATCCTAAGAAATCTTTCTTCTCGATGACTTCTTGCATTTATCAATTTTCTCTTTCCCCTTCCCAAAGCTGGGGCATAGTTTTAGGGAACACTACTTTAGTAGAATCATATTCCCTTTGACAGGTACATCACAAACCCCTTTTTCATGTCAAAATTAGGTTTATGAGTTTATTTCATCCATGTTCCATATGATATTTTGTGTAACTAATTGTCGTTGGTTGCATACTATCATCTTATTTGGTCCCATGTTCCTTGCGTTACCTGGATCCCCTTCTTTTTTACCTCCAATGCAATTGGAGGCATATTTTCCTTGCGTGTTAATTTCTACGATGTAGTTGAAAGAGTTTGTAAGAATCAAATTGGAAACAATGCACCATGAAGTATTTGCACTCCAACAGAATCGTGATAGCTCCAGCATAATTGCAAGGATCTATCAATTTTGGAAGAACTTTCTCAACAGAAACAAAGCTTGCCCATATAGGAAAGACTGCGGAGTGTCTTGGCATACTCATAAATCAGGAATGAAAGGGTACATATAGGGTGTTGAGTAACCCTAGTACATGAAACACAAAAAAACCCTAAACCTAACCCATGTGAGATGACCCTCCATATGTGAGTGGAGGACACATAGAATCCCACACACTAACATCCCCCTTCATTGAAGCTGGGGTAGTGGCTATGATGAGTTAGACAGAACAAGAAGACACTCCTAAATAACTAATAAAGATGTGTCAATGGGGCCCAAAAACTAAAGGCCTGATAATGTGCCCATACACAAACAACATATTTCTAGAAGAAGAAGAAGAGATGGACTATATATCTCAAAGAAGATGAGCAGCTGCATAAGACCTCACCCCAAGAAGAAACCTTAAGTGAAAAAACTTCACCTCAGTGAAGGGCTTGGTGAATATATCTACAATCTGATCAGCTATCTGAATGTACTAAATGTTGATGATACCATCATAAATAAGCTCTCGTATGAAGTGCATATGGATCTCAATATACTTTTTCCACCTGTATTTCTAGAAATTGAGACAGTGCTCATTTTATCATAATGGATAATGTTAGGCCATCGAAATTGGATGCCAAACGTTTTCAGAATACCTTGTAGCCAAACAACTTCTGTGGTAGCATTAACTGCTCCTCTTTATTTTACCTCTGTAGAAGATATCACAATTACATTCTACTTCTTACTAGACCAACTAATAGGTTCTGAACCAAGAGAGAAACTATAGCCAGAGGTAGATTTATGATGATCTAAGTCCCCGACCCAATCAGAATATGTGAACCAAATCAATTCAATATACACCCCTCCATGATAGTGAATGCCATTAGTATAGATCCCACGAACATAATGAAGGATCCATTTAGCTACTTTCCAATGCAGCTCATGTGGCTCCTACATGAATCTAGACATGATCCCTATAGTATAATATAAATCCAGTCAAGTGTGATTTAAGTAAATCAATCTCCTCACCAACTGTCGATAAAGGGTACCATCAACCAAGGGAGTAGAGAAATCAGAAACCAACTTAACCCTGAAAAGAAAAGGAGTAGGAGAAGATTTACAATCAGATGTCTAAAAACGAGCAAGGAAGTTAGGAGCATACTTAGGTTGCGAAATCACAATTCTTGAGTCAAATTGTGAAATTTGGATCCCAAGAAAGTAATGACGTAGACCTAAGTCAGTCATGAAAAACCTGTTGGCCAAGGTGATCTTCAAAGAATCAATGATAGAGGAAGAGTTGCATATGATCAACAAGTCATAAACGTAGAGAACAAGGATGAGTATAGAGTCATTTTGTCATAGAACATAAACATTTGGATCAGAGTGACACCTAGTAAACCTTGATGTAAGTAAAAAGGAGGCCATCTTGGAATACCAAGCCCGAGGGACTTGTTTAAGGCTATAAAAAGACTTCTTTAATTTACAAATGAGGGAGGGATCATGGACATAACCTGAAGATTGTTCCATGTAGATCTCTTCCTCTAGCTCACCATGAAGGGAGGCACTCTTAACATTTATTTGATGGAATTTCTATCTGTTTGCTACGGAAATAGCAAGGGTCAATCGAATAGAAGTCATCTTTACAACCAGAGAAAAGGTTTCAGTATAACCAACCGTAGCTATCTAGCAGAAACCCTTAGTTACTAATCAATCTTTAAAATTTTTGACGTCTCCATCTACTCCATACTTTATTTGGAACACCCACTTACACCGAATGATTTTTCTTCTTTTCGGAAGAGGGGTGAGATCCCAAGTATCATTCTTCATGAGAGAGGAATACTCTTCATCCCTGGCATAATCCCACTCAAGAATACCAGAAACCTCTCAGAAATACTGTGGATCTGAAGTAGAGGTGAAAAAAGAGTGGGGTCTAATGAAATTTGAGTGAGTACGTCTCATATTCTCCAACACTTTGTAAAGTTTTCCTATCCCAAAGAGGACTAGGATGATTAGGATCAGAGTAGGAAGATTCTTTACTTGAGTGATAAGGGACATAGTCCTCATCATCACTACTGTCAGAATCAGAAGACTCAAAGGTGTGATGGTTAGGAGGATTAAGAAGAGGAGCACGCTCAACAACATCATCATCTGATGAGTCAGAATCTGAATCAATGAGCTGAAGAACCTCAATAGGTAGAGAATTAGAATTCAAAGAAGACTCGTCAAACTTAACACTTCTCTCAATATAAATATCATAAGAAGTAGGATTCAACAATCGATATCCCTTCATGCCATCAGGATAACATACAAAGATACAAGGTTTGGATTGTGGTTCTAATGCCTTGTATTTCTTCTTAGGAATACAAGCCATAGCCTTCAATCCAAAGACTCAAAAGTGCTCAACATCAGGCTTGCGTCCAAACCACTCTTCAAAGGGTGTCATCCCTTGTACTTCCTTGTGTGGAACATGGTTCTAAATGTAATTAGTAGAATTCACTTCTTCATCCCAATACTACAGAGGAAGAGACTTCGAGTGAATCATACAAGTGGCCATCTACTTAAGAGTATGGTTCTTTCTTTCTATGACTCCATTCTGTGAAGGGCTATAAGTAATTATATGTTGTAAAGAGATCCCTTTAGAAGTACAAAAATCCATGAACCTATTGTTTACATATTCACCTCCATTTCTAGTTTGAAGAACCTTAATATACCATTCCTCCTGTTTCTCAGTAAGAGCCTTAAAGTCTTGAAAATGTTCAAAAACTTCAGACTTAAGCTTAAGAAAATATACCCAAGTATATCGTGAATAGTCATCAATGAAGGTGAGCACATAAAGAGCTCTAGTGAAATAAGGAGATGGAAATGGACTAGAAATATTGATGTGAAAAAGATCCAAGGGATGAGTATCTTTCCAGGCTTTTCCTTTTTCAAAGTTCTTTTTAGGATGCTTTCCAAGGGTACAACCCTCACAAAGACCCTTAGAAAACTTGACGCGGGGTAACCCATTGACCATTTTGTTTTGGCTCAATTATTCAAGGTAGCGATAATTTAGATGTCTGAAATGCTCATGCCATAACTTACTAACCTCATTTTCATGAGTGAGAAAGGAAGTGGGAACAAAATCAGAAGTAAAGTGGGAAAAGGTATATAACCATGAACGGTGATCCATCTTTCCCTCAACCACTGTAGTGTCATCGATAATCTCACAAATAATCATCGAGTTAGGACCAAATTTCACTCGCATTCCTTCACCAAGGTGAGTAATTTAGTAAACCAATAGGAGATTGGTAGAGAGATTAGGAACACTCAACACTTGGTTGAATGTTCCCCCATCCATCTCTACCGATCCACTACCACAAACCAACACTTTCATGTCATTACCCATCGTGATTCAGGACATACCATAAGGCTCGATGTTGGAGAACTCAACATGTGAAGAATCCATGTTGTGCGAGGCACCAGAATCTATAATCCATGTCGATGAATAATAATATTTGGCTACAATGGCCTTTCCTTTCTTCTTATCAGATTTAGACCCTTTTGCAGCAGAAGACTCAGCCTTCTGAGCATTTTGTTTGATAGATTCAGGAACACCTATTTGATTTTTCTCAAGTAAATGAATAAGGTGGTCAATTTGTTTTTTCATACATAGATGCTCTTTATGACAAAGCTTCTTGTAATAGGCACACAAAAACTTGTCTTTCTATGCTCTAGGCTCAGAAGTCGAAGCGTTCGTGTTAAATTTAGTTTTGGTCTTGGTTTCCCTCTTAGGTTGATCCTTTCTTTCTTTCTTCTTTTCAGTCTTATTTTTCTTACTAGTACTTGCTACAAGGGCATGTGACTTGGACTTGAGAGACCCCATTTGAATTAGTTTGTCCTGTTCTCGAATGAGTTGGGACAAAAAATATTCAAAGGAGGGCATATTCCAAGCATTGCCCAAAGTAGCTTTTGTAGCTTAAAAATATGACACAAAGATAGAATATTCAGGACCTAACTTAGATAGAATTGACAAGATCAATTGAGAATCTTTCTTCTCTACTTGACATTCCTTTAACAACAATCTAGTGTGGACAAACTTAGAGAAGAATGCTTGTAGGTTTTCAAAATCACTAGGACTTAACCCTAGTAGTTTGTTTTGGAACTCATCCACTCTCATGTCATCTTGTTGTCCAAACATTTTATCGAATGTTATCCACACAAAATTAGGTGTTTCGGATGACTCAATGTGGAAGAGAAAGTCAGGAGAAATAGACATGCAAAGAAGACCTAAAGCTTCATCACTATAGTTTAACCACTTAAATTTTTTAGGGTCGTTGTATGGTTTAGTATCAGTTCCCATGGTGATGCGGAATAACCCTTTACCTCTTAGTTTTATAAACATTTTCAATCTCCACTTGAAAAATTTGAACGGCGTAAGCAAAGGAATTGGATAAGCATCCATTGTGAAGAGAGAGAGAGAAGGAATGAAGAAAATAATCACAACAACCCATGAAAATATAGAAACCCCCTTCTTTTGGCACTTTATAGTTGATTACGTTGGATACAATAAGGTCTGAGAATGTGTCTTGAAATAGTTGGTAACTCACCTTGTAATCAGTGTAATAATGCACAAGAGAGGAGACCACAATCATATTTCATGGAGTGCAGAAATGTGGCATCGTATACAAGCACAACTTGAAAAAAAACTAGGAAGGAGGTGAAATCAAATCTTGGTTGTGAGAAAGAGCATCTCATGTTGCAAAGGATACCCCCTTGCTGAAAAAATGGTGGTGGAAGCACTCACTCGTCGCAAGCAATAATAAGGGTAAAATAAAATAAAGAGAGGGACTCAAGATGAGTCTAGAAGACCTCCAGAACATTGGAAAGGCACGTAAAAGACAAAGAGGTGCTTAGAGTGTTACTGCACACTTGAATGCATGATTAGTAAAAAAATCAACAATAACGCCTAAAAAATTATTGCTTTGAAACGCTTAATTTGGCTAATTTAGAGCTATTGGAGTTAAAAAATGAAAATTTAATGTTAATTTTAAAAGACAGTTATTTTATCTAATCGAGAATGAAGAGATCGTAATTAATATAAATAGATTTAATTAAATCTAATTAATTATGAATAGAAACTAATCAAGATAATGAAATCCTAATTAAAATTCAAATATACTTCCCTCTAAAAAAATTCAAACTTGAAAAAATCCACCTCTTTTAAAAATATACCTTTTAAAATTGGGAGCCCACTTTAAAATTACTCCCTTTTGGATTGTTACCACTTGAAAATATTGCCCACCAAAAAATTAAAAACATGCCTTAAATGAATTTAAATTCCCACTTAGCTTGATGTAGCTCGTGGCTCGAGGTGAGGTTGCTTGGTTGGCCGAGTAGTATGGGCTCAGGGTGGGTGGGTGTCTTTAATGTTATGGGTACGGGCATGGGAGAGCAGACTGACAAGGAGGATGGGCTCGGGGATCCAATGGTTATGCGTGCATGGAAGCTTGTGGGTAAGGGGATGCAAGCCAGGAGTAAGGGGAAGACATGATGAGGAGAGCCACAACATAGGAAGAAGCTCGCAGGGAGAGGAGAGGGCTCGGGGAAAAGCACGACTCAGATCGGTGAGGAAACAACGAGACAGGAGAGGAGTAGGAAGGCCTATAGGCTAGATTGAGCTCGGCCACACTAGATCTTGGCCACTGTGGGAAGGAACCACACCCAAAAAACAAAAAAAATCAAAGGAGTGGCTCGGTTCAAAGGTGAATGTGAAGGAGGTTTTAGATGAAGAGCCCATGGGAAAAAAACTCGCTAGGGGTTGTAGCTCAATCAGATAACTCGAAGGAGGTGTAGAAGGAGCTTGGTGGTGAGCACAAAACCACCAAACAATGAAATTTGAACCTCCAAGCCACAAATGAAAAACCTATATTCTGTAAAAAGACATGCAAAAAACACAGAAACAAAAAAAAATAGAGATCTAAAATAATTCACTTCCAGTTTAATAAATTTGATTAAAAAAGCAAAAAAAATAACCTCCATTTTTAACTGATCTCCAAATTTAGTTACAGTTAGCTTAAATGTAGCTGCACATACACGAAGAACACAACAAACCGAAACAACTTTCCAAGAACAACTTGTTAGAATGTTAGAAAACAAATCTAGAATCTAATGATTGAAAAACTTACACGAGGAATAAAAGATGATACAAAGAGTAATCACAAATCAAAATAATGAGTGCACATTTACCTGATCTTAGCTCTGATACCATGAAAGATTTTATGATAATTAAATCTGAAATGATGAACCACAAAGTAGTTGCACTCCAACGGAATCATGATAGCTCCAGCATAATCGCAAGGATCGATCAACAATGGAAGGACTTGTTGAACAGAAAAAAATCTTGCATATACAGGAAAGACAATGGAGTGTCTTGGTATACTCATAAATCAAGAATGAAAGGGTACATATAGGGTGCTGAGTAACCCTAGTGCATAACATACAAGCAAACCATAAACGTAACCCATGTGAGATGACCCTCCATATATGAGTGGAGGACACATAGGATCCCACACACCAACGGTAGTGTCATTCTTACCTATAGGTCGTTATCGTTAAGTCACATCTTATCCTACACCTCATATGATCTTATGTAAATTCTCTATAACATTTAATTCCACTTTGTGTCCATATTTAACTTTTTCCCTCTAAGCATTTTAATCAGATATTGAATCTTATCCATTCTACTCTAAAAGTCCACATTTGTGGCCATATTTACCTTTTTCCCTCCAAGCATTTTAATCAAATATTTAATATTATCCAATCTACTCTCAAAGTCCACATTAGTGACCATAGTTGTTTTCCCTATGGGAATTTTAATTCTACATTCAAATAATTCCTTTATACTCTTTAAGTCCACATTTATGGCCATATTTACTCCTCATTTGAGTGTTTTATCTCATGATCATATCCAATTTGTGCACAAAGTCCACCTTATGACTATACCTCATTTTCCTACATGGGCATTCTTTTTTACTCCATCGCTTATTCATATTTCTCTTCCCTATTTTCCTTTGTGGCCATGCTTACTCCCCTTGGGGTATATTATTCCACCAGATTTTTCATTTTGCCTTCTCAGCCATTTTTTGTGTCCTACCTGACACCATACCTTTCGATCCTTGTCCCTTGTAGAGGCATACCTTTTCACTCGATTCCTCATGTATAAATTATTTCACATACCTTTCACATTTAGTTGCACATACTTTAATGACTTTCATGTGACCCATTGGTCATCATGGATTGCATCCATACTACAGTGATCTTCACCCACTCACTGGCCTGTAGAACATTGTCACCTATCTTCATTGAGACAGTAATTTTCCTCTACCGATGGGATATTGGAGTCATCACCATAGTTTTTATTGTTATCACGATCCCTTTTTGCTTGGGGCATCTTTCCTTGGTTATCATTTTACCCATTTTTCTTCACCCAACTGCCCTTTATCATCTACCTTTTTCAAACATGTCATCTATTTCCCTTGGCATCATCAATCCCTCATTGGAGAGGGAGCTCATCATCTACCTTTCATCAATCCTCATTTACCCTTAATCTCTCATCGTTTTTGTCTCATTGTGATCTGAAAATGCAAGTTATAGTTTTCAAAATTCAAGTGTTCATAAGAATATTGGAACTCAATATCAATTTTACATATTTTAAAAATCCAAAATTGATTAATTATTGATTTTAGATGTACCTCAATATGATTTTTAATCATAACATTGAAATGTGCATTCATTTGAACTTTTTGGATTATGGATATTGAAATTTAAACTTAAGTCAATTTTACCATTTTGAATTGATGAATAATTAATAAAATTAACAAACATTCAATACTGAGTTTTATCTAATTAAAAGCTCCATCAAAAACTGAAATAAACATCCACAAAATGATATTGATAATGGAGTTCACCCGAAGGCTAAGTCTCCAGATTATAAAAAAGAGTATCACTCTATTAAAGTCCAATGAAGTAAAATTACCCTTCAATAATGATAAATATACTTTCAAACCTACAAATGAGTTGATTTGATACTTTGGGAACTCTAAAAAATTACCAGAAATCGTTCAAAAGTCTATCTGTGGCCCATACAGTGTCTTCACAATGTGATCCCCTAAAGTTGTGCCCAAAAACACATAAAAATGGATATTTTTAAAAATTACATGAAAAAATTACATTTATGAAATCCTCTCAAAATTTTGAACAAGTTTGCTTTTTAAAACATGCTGAAATTAAGCCTTTGAGTGCCTTAAATTCTCAGTTGATCAAAAATTGCCCCTGGCTCCTCAATACATAGTCCTATCACTGTGTTTATATAAAAACCTACGAGCTCCTATTCCACCATGTTGATCTAATTACGTGAGCTAGTAATTTGGATGGCCTTAAGTCTGTGAGGTTGGGGGTTTGAATCCCATTCAATGTTTTACACCAAGCCTATTTGCATTTGATGTGGGGAAAATCCCACATTGTTGATGGGAGGGAGTGCTGGAAAGTTTAATTATAGGATTTGAAGCCTAAGGACCTGTGGCAACAACCACATCTACAACATTTTGTTTCCCAACTTAAACATGGGCTGAGCAATGCACTAGTTTATTGGCCAAGTCATCGTGGTGACTGTGTTTTGTTTAGCTTCCTGAGTCCTGGGTCAATTCAGGTCTACGAAATGGACAATTGTTGAACACTACGTTATTGCACTGAGATTTAACATTGATCTACCACGTCTTAAAGAATAATCCCAATGTGTTGGGTTGTGTATTGATCTATTAAGGTTAATGTGGAGCCAAACAAATTGTTGATTGTGCCACATCATATAAATGGTAACCCTCTAATCCTAAACCAATGTGCTCGCCAAGGTAATAGGGGATAAGGTAATCCCAAAACATAAGGAAATAACGTCAACTTGGTCATTGTGGTGATAATCCCAAATAATGTAGTAAAAATTATAATAAACTCGGTGGGGAGTCGATCACCCCACTGAGCTAATAGATAGCTCACTTGAGCTCTGCATAATGCAAAATAGTCCTGTAATGCATAATTCAACTCTCCAAAAACAATAATACCACATAGGTAATGTTATAGAGATATATGGCATATATAAGCTAAAATATAATAATGGCAATATGAATAAAAGGTGGAAAAGGCACCCCTCCTACAAAAGAGTGTGTCAAACCTAGCTGAGGGTCCCTAGCTAACAAATAGTGGGGCCCACCAATTTTTTGTGTGTCAAAGACCTGAGGTGCATTAAACATACAATTTTAACCTTTTCACCTTTTTTTCAAATTCCACGTGTCAACGCTTTACTCGCTAGTTGACCTTCTTGGACCATTTTCAAACCATATCTTTGACCTGCGATAACTTTTACATCCAAAATTTGTTCCTAGAGTTTTGCATACGGTCATAAAGGTATCAATATGCTCTACATCATGGGCATAGTTTAGGGAGGTTTAGGGAACTTACAACACCTAAAAATCCTTTGGAGCACATGGATCACTAGCATAAACCACTCAACAAAAAGAGGCAAATGTAGACAACTAAATTTAGTTTCTCTACCCTTGTCTACTTGTGTGCTCATATTTTTATATGGTCCTATCTAGGTCCCCCTTTTATTAAATCCATACCTCTTAAATTTAATTAAAATACCCATCCCATCACCTTTAATTCACATTAATTAATTAAATTAATTAACTCCTATTAATTAATTAATTTACATCCACATCATAATCTAGCCCTAATCCAATTTCTATTTAGGATGCTTTTATCCTAAATCCTAATCCCTTTGATTTTCTAACTTTTATCCTATCTAGATTTATTTCCTACACATCACTAAAACAACCTATTCCCTCCTACACGCTTTAAATAAACTTTTCCATTCATCAAAAACCCAAAATCACGCCAAAATCACAAAATCTAGCACGTTGGGGAAACTTTCCCCATAGTTAGCGATGACCCAACCCAGTTGTCATCAACCCAATAAAGCTAAGTGTTTTCATTGTATAATAAGGGGATGCATGTAAATTTCAAATCTTCCTTATGACTTGTGAGATCTATTTCATTCCTAAGCATTCCTGCAATAGTTACAAATCTCTTGGAAATCATTTCCACATGCTTACATCACTCATGATCATCCTTCATGAGATTTATCATCATCTTTGTGTTACTTTATATAATCTTTATCATATTATCCTTGTTTTTCTTGTAGCTAACATTTTTCAGGTTTATATCAGTTTCTGCAACATTCAAAACTCCCTCAGCAACCTTCTCTTCTAGCTTCTTTGCTTCCAAGTTTTCCATTTTATCCTTTTGACCTCGGCCTGACCCAACTCTGTTACATTCGTTGTCAACTTAACCTGGTCGTCGTCGACCCATCCTGATATCACCGAGTTTTATGTTTCAGATCCTTCCTAAACATCCATCTTCACTCTACTATCCATCTCAATCTTCCAAATCCTTTGTTCTACTCTCTTGTTGAATCAAATTCCCCCATCCATACCCTAGTTACTATCAACCGGATCCATTTTTTTAATCTAATCTCCCTTACTGTAATTTTCTTCTACTTTCCGGAGATTTCGACCTCTAGTTCCCCTATGTAGGTGACTTACAACATCCCTAAGCTCTTGTTTTACATCTAGACAATGTAGATCTACATATTCAACTTAAATTCAAATCCAGCCTCTGAGGACACCGTCAACTTGCCTTTATATAGTTTAGCTTGTCATCGACCCAAACTAGGTAACAATTACTTTATAGTTATTTCAATCATGTTAGCTTTTAGATCAATCTCAGTCATTTTTCATATTCGGTAATACTTCTGTTTCTCCATGTTATCTGTTGTTTCAGCCTTTACTTCACTTTCTTTTATAAAATTGGGGTTGACATCCACCAAGGAAGTTAACACTTCTTGGATCCAATTTGATGGGAAACCCCCGCATATCCTATTTAATCCATTTTCTATTTAGTGATTCTTATGTGTAGGTCATCAGCTTGTAGCAACAAGCATCCATCATCCACTTTTCACCTGTATCCATCATATCACATCTGAGGTATCATAAACCCTCCATATTTTGAGTTTCTAGTTTCTTTTAGTAGCTAGTTCATTAACTTGATTATGAATGAAGAAATTTGGACAATAGGGAAGCCACAAAAATTGGTACTTTACTTGCACAAACAGTCATTGGCGATATACTTCATAAAACTGATAGTTAAACTACCGTGTACTACCTCCATTAATGCACATCCCGTAGCTGATATTTATGTAGTCAGCCGATTGCATACAATTTTAACCCTCGACGGTATCATTTCACTCCTTGCATACCAGTTGAATATTCCTTCTAGTGTCGACTTGGAGAAAGTTTTCCCCGGTTGCTACTTGCATCTTCATGTAATTGATTGGTTGCATATTTTTCCCCTATTGGCTAGGAGTGTATTTCATGTCTTCCCTTATCTGTCGTCCAGTTACATATTTGTGCAACCGACTAGTAGCAACATCATTTGTTGTCGGCCAGTAGTGTTAATATTACTATGGGTGTCTTTGTGTTCACCGTTCCACGCTTGCCAATGTGCTACCGGTTGGTAGCATGCAACATGCTACAGGCTGGTAGCATTTATCTTTCCTACCAATGAGTAGCACATTGACACGCTACTGGTCGATAGCATACTCTTATGCTATGGGTATAATTTCCCCTTTCTTACCACCTGCACTCACCTTCATTTATCCCTCAAACTACCACTATTGCCTCTGCTATCGGCCAACATCCCCCAGCTTGCTACAATCTGGTAGCACATAGCCATTCTACTGGTCAATAAAATCTTGAATTACTACCAACCAGTAGCATATAAAATACTATCGACACACACCTTCATGTGCTCACCCCTACTACTGACTAGTAACAAGGAACCACCCTACTGGCTGGTAGTATGTAACATGCTACAACCCAATTTCATATTTTAAATCCACACATATTTCTGTAACCAGTCTGACTCGCCGCCAAGCTCACTGTAGCTCACCTAAGTTTACAGGTTTAGTCCATTTTACATAAGGTGTGAAAAATGTATAACAAGAACTTGTAGTTACTTGCTTCATTTTCAGGTAAAATGGTGATTGGGATCATTACAGGTAATGTTATAGAAGAATGGAGCAATGATCTTTTGTTTTCTAAACATGAAGTGTGCTACATAAAACTAAAAAGTGATGGTTAAGGTGTTTATTAGGACTGTAATAATACCGTGGGATCCAGTTCCTAATATGTTTATTTGGAATTCAATGATGAGGATTTCTGACCATCAAACATGTGACAAGGGAGATTTAAATTTCATTACATGCATTAGAAGTAACTTTACGAGTGATACCCTATAACAAGTTGATAACTAGTCAAAAATTGTATTGTGATTGTGGCAAACTGTGTCTGTGCATTTATTTAAAAACTTAATATCATTAATAATTTTACATGAGATTCAAGCTATCCTCAGTAGGGTTGGATAATTAATGGCATAAATTACAATATCAACTATTAATTTTGACTCAGTTTAGGTCTTTCGTCTTGAAGTGAGGGTTTTGGATACCCTGCCTTAACGTGAGTGCACAGGTTCATTCAAACAAAAAGTAAAGAAAATTAGTTGGATCACCTAGAATGGTAAATAATTCATGAATAATACAATGAAACAAACCTTTTCTAAAATATTGTGCCTTGAATCGGTGTTTCAATAATTTTATAACAATTTACACTTACTCGGGTTTCTAGGGATCCTAACTCAAAGATTAGCTAGGGTTTACAATTTGAAGGACCAAACTAAGGAATTTTACCTTAAATTTGTAAACATGTCAAACTAACAGATCATAGAAGGGTATTTTAAAATAATTCTGAGAAACTAAGGGTTAAATCTTGATATTTCTATGATAGTGCACATGAGGGTTACATGCACAATTTAGAAGCCTAATGAAGAGGGGTACTTAACAAAGGAAGTGTGAGATATGTTTGGAGTTTAATAGTGAAAATTTATAGGCATCAAGAAACCTGAAATGGGTATCTAGAAAGGTATAGAGTGTGTCTTGAAACTAACTATAAAAAAAGTTACAAGGGAAGAAAAATTGTCCCAGACCTAGTAGTGTCTTAACAAACATAGAGAAGGAAAATGAGATAGGAAGGTCAAATACAAGATTTTAGTTATGAATTTTTGCACAAACCTTGTGGATGGTGAGGGGTCTAAGAAGGAGTTGAATTTTTTTTTTGGGTTTCTATATATGTCTCCAACTATGGTGAATGCAAGAATGCTTGTGTTAAGGGTACTTAGGAGGTAGTTAGACAAGATTAGTAAAATTTAATGCCTTTTGATCTTTTCAAGTAACTTTTATGTTGGATCTAACCTTGTTTGAAGTGTGTGAGTAGGGGAAAGTAGGTGAAATCATTGAGATCTTCTAAAAGATCAATTTTGGTCTCATTTTGAGTTAAGAACAAGGTATCTAGAGAATGGTGAGTGAAGATTGAAGAGAATGAGTGAAGTATTGAGAAATTTAATCAATGTGATGGTTAATTAGGTATTGGTGTGTAGGTTCAAATGCATGGAATAGTGAACCTTGAGCCTTTTTAGGTGATATTGTCATTTTTTACAAGAAATAAGACATTTTGGGCTTGATAAGATCCTCAAATGTAGATTTTTGGTGAAGTTTGTTGTTAGAATCCTATTCAACTTGTTGAATGAACAATGTATGTATTTTATATGCATCATTTGGTATCAGAGATTGAGGATATTATTGTGATTTATTATTAATATTTGAATGAATTATTTTTTGGCTAACAGTGTTGTGTGAGTGTGTGTAGTAAATGAAGTGAAAGTGGATGAGAAGAAGTGAAGTGTAAAAGTGAAAGAGAGTGTAAAGGCAAAAAAAGACCAGGTTGTAATCCTTGATAAGGTGTGAGGGAATAGGAAATCTGAAAAATACTTGTCAGAGAGAGAAGATGGACCAAGAAGAGGCAATAAAAGAGTTAATGAAGTTGTTTAGACACAAGAACAAACAAGAAGATATAGAGAAAAAGAAAAGAGATGAAGCTAAGAAGAGAGAAGAGAAATACAGAAAGAAGAGTTTATATAGAAAAAAATGACAGAGTTGAGGAAATACCTAGAGAGGTTAAGAGATTTGATGATGAAAACTAGTTATGGGATTGTGTTTGTAATTGATAAGAAGGTAAAATGACCTATAAACCATCATATGAAGAGAAATAAGAGATTTCAATTGATAAATATGATCAAGAGTGAAGAGAAGAAGATGAGACAAGATAATAATAAAGAGAAACATGTTGATAAGAAGAAGAAGGAAGAAAAGAGTCAATATAGGAACTCAAAACTAGTTGAGGCGATGGTTACATAATGCCTATATGTATGAAGAAGGCAACAACAGAGAAGAAATATTAAAATCCAAATTAATTAATAACAAGCTCAAGTGAAACAAGACAAGACAAGACAAAGGATAGAATTTATACTTGTTGAGGGTACAAAGAAGGCATAATAAATCAGGGATGATTTGGCAAAATAAGGAAATAAGTTTGGTACGAAAAAATGAAGATGGAATGAAGAACAAAGAAGATAAACTCATAGCAAGCAATCAGATTTAAGATATTATAGAAGACAAACAAGAAAGGAATGAAGATGATGGTTTATTAGTTGACATTAATGAATTTATGGATGAATTCCTTAAAATTATTCAAGAAGACTCTAGGTGTACATTTGAGAATGATAAGCATGGTGTTGAGCAAGGATATAGTGAAGTTTTTATAGATGATATGAGTGATCTTTTACAATGTTTGTTAAATGAAATGAATGAAGATAAAAAGAGTGCAGGTATAACTATGACAAAGATGGTTTCTTGGACATATGATGATGCAAATAAGAGGATGGTAAAGTTCTAGGATAACATAGTGAGAAGGTGAATGAGAATAAACAAGAAAATACTTAAGAAAATACATATTTTGGCAAGAAGAATAATGAGGAAAAGTTATATGTGAGTTGTAAAAAGATGGAAAGCATCATGGAACATCAAGTGAAATGAATTTTTGTTGTCATATTGTTTGTGTATGCAGGTATAAAGGAAAGAGGCATGAATATGATGAAAGTGAAGATGAAGATCAAAGATTAAGGAAACAAGATGAAGGAAAATGCAAGGAGAAAGACAACTATAAGGGACCCATTCATTTATGAGGTAGATAACAACAATGGGAGCAAGGATAGAAGATAAAGAGCATGTAATGAAGATGAAGAATTCAGGGAGGATGGAACTATGCAAGAAAGTACAAAGATACTTTCTTGACCTTGGGATTATGATGTAGGAGCATCATCAATAGGTCATCCAAATGCCAACCTATATAACTATGAGGTTAAATTGAATGTTTTAGAGTCATGGGGAAGTGAGTCTAGGTGGTCAAGAGTTTAAAATTTCAAAAATGGAGTTTTCCCTCCAAAAATGTAATTTTAAATTATAAAGCATGTAAGCAAACTAACATGGACTTGTTAAGAGAAATTAGTTGTATAGTCATTATTTATAGGGTTTAAGGTTAAGTCCAAGACATCAAATGTTGGGAAGGGTGTGGAAAATGTTTCATCTTATTATATGGGCTCAGGTGGCATGTGAAGAGTCACAAAAGGTGGTTACACTTCAAGAAGAATTTACATGCTAAGATGAAATTTGAGTATATGATAGGTGGTGAGTGAGTGAAGACGTATTCCTCAAGGAAGGAAGATGAGGGGAAGATAAGAAGATGAATAAACCTACAAATTTTCTATTAAATAATATCTATTTGATTGAAAAAAAAAATTGTATGGTAATTGTGTCTTGTTGATAAATTCTGAATTTTGTATTGAGGAACTTGTAGCTACTCCCTTCATTTGTAGGGAAAATGGTGATCGGAATCCTTACAAGTAATGTGATAGGAGAATGAAGCAATGATATTTTTTTCTAAACATGAATATTACTACATAAAACTCAGGAGTGATGGTTAATAAGGTGTTTTTTAGGACTGTAATAAGACTGTAGGCTCTAGTTCCTAATATATTTGTTTGGAATTCGATGATGAGGAATTGTGAACATAAAAGACTTGATAGGGGAGAGTGAAATTTCATTACATGCATTAGAAGTAGCTTTACTAGTGATACCCCAAAGCAAGTTGATAACTAGTCAAAAATTATACTGTGGCTATGGAAAACTGTGTCTGTGCCTTTCTTTATAAACTTCTTGTCATTAAGATGTTTACATGAGAGTCAATCTATCCTTAGGAGGGTTGGAGAATGAATGACATGTATGAGAAGATAAACTATTCCTTTTATTGAGTTTAGTTCTTTCATGTCGAAGTGAGGGTTTTGGATTATAGAAGGATATTTTAAAATAATCTTGAGAAACTAAGGGTTAAATCTTGATATTTTTGTGACATTCTACAGGAGGGTTACTTGCATAGTTTAGAAGCCTAATAAAGAGGGGTACTTTACAAAGGAAGTGTGAGATGGTTTTTGAGTTCGATAGTGAAACTTCATATGGATTAAGAACCATGAAATGGATGTCTAGAAAGGTGTAGAGCATGTCTCAAAACTACCTACAAATAATGTTACGAGGGAAGAAAGATTATCCCAGACCTAGTAGTGTCTTAACAAATCTAGACAAGGAAAATGAGATAGGAAGAGAAAATCAAGGATTTGAGTTCTGCATTTTTTCACACACGTTATGATCGGTAAGGGGTCTGAGAAGGAGTTGAAAAATGTTTGTGGCTTGCTATAGATGTCTCCAACTATGGAACATGACTGAATTCTTCTCTTAAGGGTGTTTTGGAGGCAGTTAGACAAGATTAGTAAATGTTAATACATTTTGATCTTTTGTAGTCACTTTCATGTTGGATCTACCCTTTCTTGAAGTTTTTGAGCAAGAGAAAGGATGTGCAAGCATTGAGATGTGCTAAAAGATCAATTTTGGTCTCATTTGGAGTTACGAACAAGGTATTTAGAGAAGGGTAAATGGAGATTGAGGAGAGTGAGTGAAGTATTGAGAAACTTGATCAATGTGATGGTTAATTAGGCATTGTAGTGTAGGGTCTAATGTAGGAAATAGTGAACCTTGAGAATTTTTAGGTGATATCGTCTGTTTTTGCAAGAAATAATCCATTTTGGACTTGGTAAGATCCTCAAATGCAGATTTTTGGTTAGATTTGTTGTTAGAATCCTATTGAGCTTGTCGAAGAACAATGTATGCATTATCTCTACATCATTTGGTATCAAATATTGAGGCTCTTATTGAGATTTGAATGAATTATTTTATAGCTAAAAGTGTTATGTGAGCCAAATAATTTAATTTAGTCCATTTAAATATGGGAATGGAGATTATAGTTGCATAGTTAAAGTCTTGGGTATAAATAAATGTTGAGAAATATTTGAAAATAAAAAACATTTAGATAACAAAAGGGTGTTTCATGAAAATATAATTTCCCATAAAAATAAGTAATATATTTATCCACAAGATTTAATGTGTCATAATGGATGGTGCAATAATATCTTCGATATATACCTCTTTTCCATGAATTATATTAAGAGGAAGAAATAGGGAAGGGGCCAAAAAAGGAGGGAATGGAATTTATGATAGGATGTAGGGTGTAATTGTTAGTGTGAAATCACATCACCCCCAAATGAGTTATGGATATGCTTTTCTAAGGCAAGGTCATTTGGTGTGATTTGCATAACATTGGATTATTCCCCAAGCTGTGGGACTTGCAAATGGGAATGATCCTCCAGAGAAGGTTGGTTCCTCTTCCTAAACTACCTACCATAAGCTATTATAGTGCAAGCAAGATAATCTAATCCTAATATAACTTCCAAGGAGATAAGGAGAGAAAGAAAACAAGGAAAAAAAGAGCTTACACTAAAACAGTGATACACCAGAGAAGGAAAATGTTGATCATCTACCAAACTACCATGGAACAAAGAGAGGTGAGAAATTGAAAGGATAGACAACAACATCACAGACCATAGATCATATTCACACAAATTTTTTTCCAAAACCTCGTGAACACAGCTCCCAAATCTACAAATGAACAATCAAAACATGCACAGATACCTTGTAATGAAGAGAGTTAAGAAGAGACAACCAAAAATGAGCAAGGATGTACAAATGCATCACAAAACATGTTTTTTTATTGCTTCAGAGTTGCACAGAGCATCATTTACAAACAAGAGGTAAAAAACACCACTTACAAAGTAGAGGAGGAGATTCAAACTCCATTTTGACCCTAGGGAAGAAAAGAAGGGGGAGGCAGAGAAGAAGAATGAACAACAACCTTTTATGCGCCCCTCTGTTACAATTTATTGAAGAATGAGAGAGAGAAGAAGGAAAGAATCGAATCCTACTCCAACCACTTTGAGATATGCATTAAACCCCATTTATAAATCTCAACCACTAAAAATCAATGCCTTCTACAAATCTGCCCACAATATGTCACTTATGGCTCCCCAACGGATCGAATCAAATCAGATCTGGTAGTTGAAGATATTGGACTCAGCGTTAATGGCCTAGAAGACTTTCCTTCATTTTTACATACCAGGACCTTAAAAAAATGAAATTTTAATCCTTCCATGGCTTAGAGGACGTCGAGACGCTTCCAATAGTGTCAAATTTTCTACATTTTGAGCCCTGAGTTGAAAGATATGCCTCTTCAAAGTTGTCATCGGGTCCGTACAAATGGGTGGGAAAACCAATTTGAAAAACGGGGCCCCTCTTTAATATGGGACACATGACAGCTAGATTAATGAAAAATCGGGTTTGCGGGCTCATAATTTATCTTTTCCCCCTTTTCGCAAGAATCGCAAAATCCATAAAATTCCCACGGCCCTACTGCTCCGCTTGGACAAGTGGCACCGTTTGGTTGGCTAGGGGATGTGCTTCACCTTTTTCCTTTGTGCCCCTTTGTCAAAAGAAAAAAATTCACCTTTTCCTCCGACTCCCCACTTTGGTTTGACTCAGGTTCAAACGTCGACTTTTTCCCTTTGGCAAAGTTGCAGCCCATTTTGTAAATTTTACACCTTTCGGGGTAAGGGGCAAAAAACCAACCTTTTCCCCAATGGCCCACTTTCCTCTGGGACATGCGTCAGTTTGGTGCTCATTTGAGAACCTTTTCTTTATTTAACCCCTGGATCATTGTCATTAAGACACTTGGTAGCCTCCACCGGCCTAGCTCATTTATTGACTATTCAACTAATTCTGCCCTTCTAATAAAACAAGTGGAGGCACCACGCTTGCTTGCAAACCCGACCCAAAGTTTTCCTTTGGAGGAGCCTTGAGTTGACACTTTTTGGCCTCCGCTGATCTGTGGAATTTTCAATGGTCCCTCTTACTTTTAGACTTTGGGCTACGTGGTGAGCTCGCGCCCATTGGGGTCTCTGCCTTTGGACCAAATCTTGGAGATGCACCAAGCTGACACGTGGCACTCTCCACTTGCACTTTTATACTTATCCAATTTTGAGGCCCGCCCCATCCGCCTTTGACTCTGTTTGACCATTTGACCCTACCTCCATTCCATCCTAGGACACGTGGAGATGCGGCACTTGTTTAAGCCTCTCTCTTTGGATCCATCTTTGGAGAAGCGCTGCTAGGACACGTGGCTCTCTCCATTGGCTCCTCCATACTTAGCCAATTCTAGACCTTTTCCTAAACTATTTCGAGCCCTAAAACTTTGAAACTTCACCATTTCTTCTGTTTCTTGCATATGGCCTCTTTGAAACTATCTCCTCCATCTCTAACCCTACTATTCTATTTATGAGCCCACCTGTAGTCTTTAAAATAGGTTAAAACATGGAAACGATTCGACAGAGCCGTTTCTTCTTGTTCTTCCTGTAAAGGGTCAGATTCAACTCTTTTGGGCCTCTATTTTCATTTGCCTTGTTTTGGAATGTGAGCTCATGGGTCTGAATTGTTTCCCTTCATATTTTCTTTATGTTTGGGGCTTGTCCTTACCAAATTTTCTGGGGGCAAATTTGGGATAACAATTATCGTAGAAGAGGGTTTTTATGAAATTTTCATGTTGTAGAAACCTTAGTTTGGTGATCCGATACTAGTTACTACTGATTTGGCTTACATACCTTAGTCATGACTTGTGTGTAAAAATAGAGCCAAAATGCACTATCTCAATATTTTTTAAGACTTGAGAACACCTCATACTATCACAATCCATTTCTCAAACACCTATAGAACTGATCTAAACACCCAAAAATATCCTAGACCTCTTACTATGAACTTCTAGATCTTTACATTCAGTTTTTATCCTCTTGAGAAACTAGTATTTGGTATGGACAAAAGAACTTAGTGTTTCCATCATACCTGATATTATTCCACAACACTCAATTGTTCAGGTTTTCTTATCTTTATCTTATTTCCCCTTTGTAGATTGTTCTTAATTTTAAATTATATCACACAAAGAGGTACACAATCAAGTTAGACAAACACATTTATTCACTTGGCATTCTCAAGAGATCCTCTAGAAAATATCTATCAAGTATTATTACAAATCTTCCCTAAAATTCCCTAAATTAAGAGAAGACATTAAGAGCAGCCTTTATACAATTCTGAAGCACTCAAAGCTTGGTTATGAGTAGACCGAGCCAAGTTAAGAGAGTATCAAAGTATAAGAAAAATTTTAAACTATATATTTATCAAAGAGGCACTTCAATGGGCTTATTTTTCTATAATTATATATTTACAAGAACTCGACTTTGGCACTCATTTATTAATCAATATTTAGCACTCCCAAAGGGTACATATGAAATAGAACTAGTTATCCTGCTATTTGTTCAAAGGCATAAATGAAAGCATAGGGGATGGATGTCTAAAGTTTTATACACATATATTAGGATAAATACATGGATTTTGATCCCCTCATTTGGAAAATGTAGTGTATTGTTTGTTAAGTATCAACAAAGGGATTTTTCCACAATGGGCGGTCCAACCAACCACACAAAAAACCATTCTTTGTTATCTAATTGTGTATTCAAGTGCTAGTATAGGGGTTAGGATTTTAATCATTATAGGACTTGTGAAAATTCTCTAGAGAAAAAAAAAGTCCAAGGAAACCTTACATTCATAGTAGAAATTTTCTATCTTAAACTAACAACAAAAATAAATGTAGACACTAGTTCTAAATAAGATAAAATCATTGGAAACTAACATTGTATAACAATTTGATAGTGTACGAGAGTGTTTCAGAGATCAATTCTAAAGATTAAGCAATATAAGAACTAGAAATTACCATTTGATATATTTCTAGTCTTAGTTCACTCTGTGAAATAAAAAACTATGTGGATTCATCATATTTTTAAAATGGATTTTAGCATGTGACCTAATTGAATATCATTATTTATTATGTTTACTTATGATGTCATATTAACATGTTAGAGAATTTATTTATAAAATTTATTTTGTTGGAATATGTCTCATACTTTTCATGCATCATCATATTGTAGGCACTCAAATTTGACAATATGTCCTTTGAAATTGCACACTTGTATGTAAAAGTGCACTCTCCTCACTCTTACTTAGCATGCCTTGATAACACTTCACATACTTTATTATATTTGTAAATATATATTTCAATTGAATATGAAGTTTAATTTTACAAAACACATCTAGAAACATCCATGCTTAGGACCATAAACTAAAAATGTTCTTTTGTGATGTAGATCGACAATCACCTATAACATCCTCCAACAATAGAGTTAGATGAACTATTTCAATTTAGGTCTTAATAGGAAAAAATGTTCTTTTACTAGTTCAATGTTGTAAATACCAAATTGCTATAATTTTTGACCCAAATAACCTAAAGGTCCAATAAAACCTTCTCCAACTTCTCAATAGTGTCTAGTACAATTCTTTCTTCCATTAATTTGGTACAAGCAGCTAGAATTAGTCACTATATTCACCTTAACAAGATTGCCAAAAATGGCTTCTTCAAAACATGGTCATTGGATTGGCATATGATGAAATGACCCCTAAGGTCTCTGAGAAATTCATTAACAATTCTTAATACCCTTTCTCTATGTGGAAGTGTGGGCTAAGTTGCTTGAGGAAATTACTAATACCTTGGCTTCTTTTTATATAATCTCCTTTATAAGCCTATCCTTCCTTCTAGCCTTGGTGACCCTATTTTTCTTATCAAACGTTAGATTAAAACCTTCAATCTAAAAAATATTCACCTTTTCAAGAACCCAATATGGTCAACATTCAATGTACAAAGTTTCACTATAATTTGTTTTGATAAAAATTGCTCAAAACTCCACCACTCAGGTTTTTTATTAGGTCTTCAAGCATGCATGCCGAGGTTTGGACTATAATGGTAAGGTTTCCTCATTCTGGGGAGTTTTTCTTGAAAAAATTCATTTCAAATCCTCTTTTTATATGTGCAAGGATCATTTCTACCAAAATTTCCCCTCTAATTTAGTGTTTTAACCCTTCATTCATCATATTCTTTATAAACCCTAGGGAGGGTTTTCAACAGTCACCCGAATAAGAGGAATTTTTGTTATAAACGTTTCAATTCTTATTGCCAAGGACTCAAACCAAATTTAATGGGTATGTGATGTCTTGTGGAATCCTAAAAACTTAACAGTGAAGTCTTTAAAGCCATTACACCCACATCATGGATCACATTCCTACTGTCACAGTCACTTAAGACAGACATATACTAGTCTATTCTGGAGTCTATTCTATAAGCAATATTTTAGTCCACTATAGAGATTATATTAAGTATGAAATATTTTGTAAATAATTACTAAATCCCCAATCAACCATTTCTCCCTTAAACTAATCTTAATTGACCCATAAGATATCAACTTTTTGCCAATAACTCAGAGTTATCAAGCTTTCCAAGTTTACTTTCCTGTTGAGGTTAATAGACTCTTTAATCAAACTGCAACAATATTTTTGAATCTTTAAACACAAGAAATTATAGTATTCCTTCCTGTGCATATGCATCTATAAGAGAGTATCATGTAATAAAGACACAAAATACCTATGTATATACATATTTCTGAATATTCAACACTAATTGACAGCGAGTCAAGTTTTTTATTCTAAATTCTTGGAGCTCCACATTTTATTTGATTAATCAATGATATTAAAATAGTTACAACATATTTTTATAGCTCCTCATTTGAATGGTTTTCCATAACTGTGTTCTAGGTTATATGACCAAGTCACATGTGGAGTCTTCATAACAAAAAGTCTTAAGTGACAACTTAAGGCTAATTGACCAATCCAAATTTAATAAGATCCCTCTAGACACTCACAATGACCAAAATGATCTAATAACATTCTAAAATTACTAACCTGATCCTTACACCTAATGAACAAGCCAAAATTGGCTTTAAGAATTCAAATTTTCAAATAGTCCAAAAATGGAGGGAAACCCTCTATTTCAAATTTTTGAACTTCTAAATCCTAAAGGACACCAAAATTGACTCAAAGACACCACTATAGACCTATGCAAACCAAAATTTTCTTACTATAATCCTAAACAAGCCATGGTGACTGCCCTGCATCATTTTGTCCCTCCTATCTAAAAATGCTAGTCTCAGTTAGGTTGTAAAATTACATAATAAACTGTATAGTTTTGAAATGACATCTTTTGCATTTATTCTTTCAATTTCATCACATTATATCAAAAAATATATCCCTTTTTTAATAATTTCATGACATAAAAAACTCTAGAAGCATATATACGTAAGTAAATCATACCTCATTTAAGGGCATGACACTTTATGAGATCCTCATGAAAAAACTAACACTAAAGGTATAGAAAGCTTCCTAAACTACAAAATATATCAGTCATATCCATTAGGGAAACATTCTTTACTGGTATGAGGTATCCTATCAGTTCTAGGAGTCTCCCTCTTCATCATACATGCAAGCAATGTGATGCTTACTAAGATTTTAGAAAGTGTGAAACTCAAGAAAAGAATTTTCAAAACATATTTATCAAATTAAGATTGGATTACTGTAGATTACATGTTAGGAGAATGACATGTGGTTTGAACCCTCTTTGAAGTAGTGGCAATGTTAGCAATACACTAGGGTGCCCACAACCAAACTAACTTTTTTTCATGAAATCCTTGCACTACAAGGGTATGAAGGTTTGAGAAGATCTTATAAAGACCTTTTAAAGGTGAACAAAGAATTCCAATAGATAATGAGACATATTTTTGAGAAGGTGAAGCACTTAGGAAGTTACTGAATTAGATTCTATGAAGGTCCAAGACCATATATAAGGGTCAGGACCATACAAACGCTATAGAGTGAGTTGTATGGTTTTGATGAAGCTTGGTTTCAGGTTACAGTTTCATTGATGAAGCATTTCTAATTTAGAATCTGCCTATTCTCCACTCAGATCACTCAAACTCCTCGATATCCACATAGAATCAATTAAATGTACTCCCTCCATTTTTTGGAATTTTTAAAGTAGTGGGTCACTTTGAAAAGAATTCTTCTAATTTGTCAAATTAATGTTGGAAGTTAATTAAATCAGAATATTCACCTGTAACATTATTCACCCTTTTTATGTATGGAATAATTAAATTATTCGTAAATCTAAAGAGGTGAAATCACCTAAAAAGGTGAAATTGATTGGTGAGCCTGGTCTCATTGAACATCCTAGCCTCAACTATATTTGATTTAGGGTCTCACTTTATAATTTCTTAGTTCTGGTTGATAGAGTTGTCATGGATCCCCATATGTCCCTTTATGACCATCTTAAGTGTGATCCTACATATCAATCATCATTTGACAAGGCTCTTCAATGTGTTCTGATAAACTCTCATATTGATATTTCTCACGTGCTCTTAGTTTTTTTGATAATGATTAGGGTATACCGGAGTTGTAGACACCTAAAATTATCTTTCATGGTTTTATTGTTGAAAGTGCACTAAGTTCTCTCATTCTTGCCCTTTCCATTATAATTAGTGATTTCCACTAATTAACTAACATTTCCCTCTATTTTGGTTAATTAATGATGTTTTTGTATTAACTAACCTCTATCACATTCTAGATGCCAATTAATGACACATCGTTAGTTATCATCCTCTTCTAAGCAAAAAATTAGTGTTTATTAGCTAATTAAGAATATTTACCCTTGTATTTGATCAATAAACCCTATTATTGGATAAATACCCCTCGTCCAACCATTAAAAATCACCCCATTTACCTCCAAGACATCTCAAAAGGATTCAAAAGCTTATCCTAGCCTCTTAATTGGTCCTAATTCATCAATTTAGGCACTTTATATGACCAAAATTCAAATCTTTCTAACAATAGAAAGCATAAAAAGGATTAAGTACTACCTTCCAACTTTACACCATGTTTTGATTAACATTAATTACATAATACATGTGATTAAAGAGCTTTGCTTCCTTTATTGGAATAGTTTCTCAATCTTTGTTTCCAATCTTCATGTTGGTTAGTAAAGGAATATATAATATGGCATTGTAGCAATTGTTAGAGAGCTCCTTTCACCATTTTTGAAGTGTAACAACCACAATTTGATTTGCTAGTGATCTAATTAGGTTCATGTTAAGTAGAAATTAATTAACTTAGTAAGGATGCTCATAGATTAGATGTTTAGTATCATTTAGTTTCCCTTATGCAAGCTTTTAAGATTTGATCTTGATGATTCATTTATAAACTTAAGCTTATCTCTAGACTATTAGGTATTAGTCTTCTTAGTTAGTTATTTTCAATAAGTTTGGGGTGTTTTCATTTGGTATGCCTGATGAGACAAACCTCATTGCATTCATTTTTAAGATTCTTAACTTAGTATCAAAGTTTTTAGTTTTAATATTTCTAGATTAGTTTTAAGCTTTTTAGATTAGTTTTAAGTTTCCTAGATTAGTTTAAAATCTTTCTATATTAGTTTCAAGCTTTTTATAGATTAGTTTTAAGATTTTTATAGGTAAGATTCAAATTTTTGATTTTACTAACTCTTGTTTGCATTAGTTTTGATAATTATGAATTTTCTTAGCTAGATTAGTGGTAGTTGCTTTATTTTTATGTTTTTTGCAGGATCAAGGTAGGTAAAGTGATAGTGAAATTAGATCAGATTCATAAAGTTTCTAGTTTTTTGAGATTTGTCTTTTCAAAAAATATTTTTTGACCACCTACAGGAAAGTGTGCACTATTGTGATGAGGTGCACACATGCATTATAAAGCATGCACTAGTGTCTTCTAGGCCACACTGGTTTTCTTTGATCCACAGTCCTTGTCTGTACGTGCCTGTGCTACACTACCAATTTACCCTATGTATTAAGGTCATGTTGGTGCTTTGAGGTGCGCATCATCATCTCTCTGGATGTGCTCACGTTAATTGGCTATGGATTTTTGACAGAGGCACACTGGTGTTATAAAGGCTGCGTTGGTGTTATCTAAGGTGTGCTGGTGCTGTCAAGACAACATTACTGTAGTAAAGGGCACACTAGCATTCTAAGGTAAAATTTGGCTGAAATTTCAAAGTTTCAATTTTTTTTGTGCTTTAGTCATTTTCTAGGTTTTTTAAGATTCTGTTATTGCAGGTTTTCTAACACATTTCCTTTAACATTTGTATGAGTTTTCCTTTGATTTTTCTTTTCATTTAGTAAACAAAAAAACTAAGGATTGTGTATGCTCATATCTTGCACCATTGTGTGATATTGAGAACCAAAAGTAACCTTAGTTTTCATTCACTAAAAATCACTTGGATTAATTAGGAATGAACTTTACAAGAATTGTGGTGGTTATTTGATTTACAAGATTTTTCATTGTTATCTACTTGGGTTTCTTATTTTGTATGCTATTTTCTTGTGTCCTCGGACAATCTTGAGAAACATAAACAACACCTAACCCTCTTTTTATCATATTGTAGATCTTTTGAAATTACTAACTATTGTGTGTAGGACATAATGATTGTCAAAGAAAGGAGAACTCTCTTAAAACAAAACTCTAACATACATGTGTGTTGTAGGTTGCCAAATGTGGTTCAAACCAAATTGGTTAATCCAAAAGATAAGAAAACACACTACTTTGCAAAACATTGTATATGCAAGTTTCAATTAAGAGTTATAGCTCGTCTGTTTGCACTAGGAGGAATTACCTTTGGCATAAGCCTTAAGATAATAAGAGGGATACTCCTAGTAACCCCAAAGTATTTTACGTAAGAGGGAACCTTATGAATGAATTGGGAAAGTTCTTCAACTACCCAATTTCTTAGTATGCCTTGAAAGATTAGAGTCAAAATTATCTTCACTCTACCCCAGTCAAAATAAAATCGAATGCAATTTATTGCTGATTGTATTGAAGGGGGTAAAATAAAGTTGGGATACTCCAAGGTTTAATCAATGTGAATTCCTTGGAAAATTGCACTCGCAGAGGTAGTTTGTGACACCTAGAGAGAGAACCAATAGGAAAATCGTGGCTTGGAGCCAATTTTGACTTGATTTATTGTGTACTAAAGAGCTCTCACAACTTGAATTTTTTTTTGGATTCAAACCCTTGTTATTCAAACAATGAGAAGAATCCCTGAAATTTGAAACTGTATGGTATTTCATCACGACACCTATGACATGTTACTTTGTCCTAGTTTTTCACTTTCCTTAAGGTAAGGTGAACTTTTCTAAAGTTACACTTAGTTTGTTTCATCACCATTTAGTCTACTCATTTGTTTTCTTGTTACCCATTTTGGGAGAAAAGAAAACAACATATGCAGATACCACTAGAAATAATCATGTCCACCACTTTTGTATTCTACTTGCATGACTAGGTTGTAATGTCATAATGCAAGTGTTGAAAGTGTGAATGGTACGTCCTCATGCTCTATTAGGCCCTTTGTCTCAAACCCATATTAAGACTCATTATCATTGTAGTTAAGTGATTTCGTAATTGAATTCCTTTGACTTATTATGCTGCCCACATTATAACCATACAATTGTGATACTTTCATCTTATTTACATTATGAAACTTGATCTAAGTCTTAATAAGATATTGTTACATTGTTTGCATAAGTAATAACTTCTTGATATAATTTGTTAGGTTGTGGAGCTAAATAGCTTCAGTAGAGCATGCATAAAAAGTGACTTAATTACACAGTGACTGACATTGATCAGGCAATGAACGGTATCGGTCAGGAAGTAACTAGCATCGGTTACCTACATGGGAGTGTTTTATTTATAAGTCATGGGATTTAATATAGCTTTTTTAAAAAGCTGATTCAAAGGATGCAATTACATGGCTATTGTACCTGAAATTTGTGTAGGCTTATATAACCTAGAAAACTAGGGTTAGATATGTTGGAATAAGGAAAGAGAAGTAAATCGAGCTATCCTTGGTTGAAAGGATGAAGAAGTGAAGAAGGGAATAATCCTTGGTTGAAATGATGAAGAAAAAGAAAAAGAAAAAGAAAAAGAAAAATCAGATTGCATGAAGACAGGAGCTTTCATAGAGAGAAGATGAACAGAAGGAAAGTGCAGGTACATTGTTGGTGAGAAGATGGTATTATCTTCTATTGTATTTCCTTTGTATTATTTAGTCTCATGTAATGGTTTGCATAGTATGCAAAGCACTCAGTGTTTCTTCTTGTTAGATCCATAGGTTGTTGTGAGATCTTGTTATTACTCATTATTGTAGATCCACATGTTGTGAGATCTTGTATTATGTATCCATGAGATCATGATGTATTGTTGATCCATAGGATTCTAGTATTGTAGAGGAAGTTTTCTTCATGTTTGCATAGGTTGATGCAGTGATGATGGAGAGAATTATTTCTTGGTACATGGTTACAATTTCACATTGATAGAACCTTATAGAGGTCTTGATTTCAGATTCAACGTACAGTGAGAGCTTGGTTGTGCGGTGGCAGATGCAGGGTAACTTCAAGTATGTGAGATCTCATGGTGTTTCAGAGCTATGGTTATAGTACAATTAGGTAGATCCAGTTATATATATCTGGGGGAGATACAGGTGGTGATATGAGGCATGGTGTAGTGTACTCAGGTAGATCCAGTTAGAGATATAAGAGGAAGAGATACTCTTGTAGAGATACATGTATTCTTGTGCAGAAGAATTGGTTTATAATCTCTTGTTATATTATATATATGAGATCCCTATCTTTGGTGGACGGAGCCCACATTAGGTGAACCATGGTACATGTCATGTTATATGTGTGTACTTTTGTGTGATTTGGATTATTCTTGTTTATACTTCCACTGGTGTATATTTTGTGGGGATTCTTTGATCCATATTTACATGTTTTGGATTTGATATTCTATAATTGCAAATGTTTCCACATAGACCCATCCCAACATACTTAGGCATAGTTTTAATCCTAAAATTCTCTTGGGGTTTTGAGAGTGTTGATGTTACGTTGTTAGAATTATGGTAACATCATTTTGATACTAAAATATTTCTTTTCTTATAAATCTTGATTGACGTGTCCAAATGGTGTCATTACGCTACTCACATTTGTAACTTCCATTTTCAAAGACTTGGATTTTTTTAGTGTCTAAAACTAGTTTTAGTATACCTTGTTGGGAGATTGTGTTAATACTTATTAGTATTTAGGTATTTTTTAATTTAAAATTGACCTAAGTGGTGATATTGTGCTGTCACTATTGATGTTAAACTTATCTTGGAAAACATAGGGAGTATACTATTTTTGTGATTGGATTGGAGTCTTGTACTTAGTCATCTTACATACTTATTTTCATAGAACTGTATTAGAGTGTCATTATTTATTATTTGGTATCCTTGGTTCATATTAACCCTTTGGATTCATTACCATTTGTTATAGGAAATTCTTTTGTGATGATTTAACATTGTTACACTATGTAAATCTACCTAGGGTCCATTTTAATCAACCTTATTAAAGCATTTCACATTATGTCTCCTACCACAAGAATGGCACATTGAAAACTAGGGGTAGGTCCAATTTTAGAATAAAACATCATAGTTGATCAAAGTGGTGGTGAGGAGAATTCTCCTTGAGTGAATTTTGAGTTGAATTCCACCAACTTTAATGATTATATATACCAAAACAAACATGAGATTCTTATGTGAGTAGTGGATTTAGGAGCTAGGTTACCATCTATGACTGATCCTTCTCTCATTGTTGGAATGGTCTAGGGGGAAGAGGAAGTAGAGCATCCTACTTGTAGTGTTAACGAAATCTTAAAGAAAGGTCATGCCTCTACTTCTGGTCAACAAAATGATGAGGAGAGACATTTTTAAAATGATGGAGAATATTACATCCCCGTTTTTATATTTCATTGTGATGATCCCAAAGAACATGTTCATCATAGACAAGCTTCTCCTCATGAAAATCGTAAAGATATTCCTACTCTGGAGATAACTTTAGAACAACAAGTGTAAGCTCTTACTCACCAATTGGAAATTTTGGCCTCATATATAAGTAAGGAACAACTGAATCCTTCTAAACAAGCTAAAACAAAATATTTGTACCATGAAGAGTTTTATACCCATACTCCTCATCAAAAGACATGTAAAGAGTCTTTTAAGGACTTGTATGCAGAAAATAAAGGTGGTGACACGACTCAACTTAATAGTCTGTATAGGCAACCACCACCCACACAGGACCCAAATTTTAATCAAAAATGGTCAACCATGAAGAGTGCTCTTAGTGCTCTACAATAAGGAAGTACAAGTACTAGCAAAAAGTGCCAATTTGAGGAATTATGCCCATACCCCTTTGATAGGGTTATGTTGCAGGTCCTTTTCCCATGTCATTTTGATTTTTGAAATTTTGAAAAATACAAGGGAAAAGGTGACCCCATAGACCATATAAAAGATTTTTACATGGATTTTCAAGACGTCATGTATAGTGATAAATATCTCTGTTTCACTAAATTTTTAGTGGATTAATGAAATAGATAAGGGTAGAAGGCCAAGGAGGAATACCTGTTGTAATGTCGGTTGAAGGTTGTGCACGTGTTCTGATTTATTCATCCAAGTTGATTGTGTGAGCTTCCTTTTGGCTAGGATGAACTACCTGAAATACAAAGCAAGACCACAAAACATAGTTAATATCAAAAGGTTAGTGTATTGCCTAGTGTGAGCTAGATCCAGGAAGTGTGATACTTCCTTGACGGTTGTCAATCCACTAATATATATATATATATATATATATATAATTCGATATAAAATAAATGGACATACAAATAAATGAATCTAATGCTAGTACTCTGATTTAGGTCTCATAGATTAATCTCAATTTTAATCTAGTTAAATTCTTTGATAATTGTTGGTTTGAAAATATGTCGGCTAAACAGATCATGGGGAAACAGGCCAACAGTGTGTAGGGCATAGCCCCTCTTTGAGATGGCAAAGCAAAACTAGTTTATTGTTATTCTATAAAGCAGGAATTTGTGCAAATCTACACTATTCTAACTTCAGGGGTTTGGGATCTCATCCCAGTAGAGGTATTTCCAACTGCGAGAAGAAATGTAAGAGGGAAGGAATAGAGGAAGGCAAATATGAAGGGAGAAAAGAAATGAATTCCAAGACAAAAAGGTCGGAGGGTTTATGCTTTGGGCTGGTAGTAAACAGAGCCACACTTACTTGTATAAACAAAGAAAGAAATACTGATGAACATATGACAATAAAAAGAATGAATCCAACAGAATAGAAACACAGATATAACTTAAGAGAGATCTGATGCAGATAACACATATATTGAGGACAAAGTCTTAACATATATATTAATATCTATTCTATTACAAGAAGGCACAATGTCTTTCTCTCTTCACCTATTTTTATACAAAAATTTCCACCCCCTTGAATACAACAAGTATCCTGGTATTTATAGAAGAAGAGTAGAGTAGAAGACGAAAGAAAAGCAATAACTACAAAATATCTTACAAGATATTTACAAAATACTAAAAATTCAATCTTTGACTTCAGGGAAAGTATAGGATGACAACATCTCATGGTGCAACATGGATGATGTCATCGCATGTGCCAACATGTTTTTTAAACATTTTTAAAAAATGGGACATTCATCCTGGAGGAAGAAGCTACTCCTCATTGTCTCTTGGTTCGAACTTAGTATCCAGCTGTGGCTCAGAGGAGTCGATATGACACTATGCCCGATACTCTGCAAACTTGATGATTATTTTTTGAAGTTGATACTGATCAAGACCTTTGAAATGGTCATGAATTAATTTCCAAGTTTCTTTCTCATTGTTTAGCTTGTCAGGCAACTCAGTGAACTCTTCGTTTGCATCGATCAAAAATCTGATAAGTCATGGCATGCTAAGAGGTTGTTGATGGACTCTCGATTGAAAGTGACCTCTTGCACCAGACCTTGAGAGAAAATATCCTTGAAGCACTGGATTGTATCATCTTCTTCTCTCAATTCATATGATGCACTGAGTAGTCCAGGAGTCATCTTCGAAATTGTTTTATCCATGTTGTACAGTGCTTCCAAGGATTCTTCCTTGATTTTGTTGATTATTTCCAGGATGAATTCCATTTGATTGACCCGGTAATCTAAATTAGTGAGATCTTTATAATGTGCCCACGGGTGATCGATAATGCTGACCTTTAACAAGTCATCAGCTGAATAGTTGACCATCATCTCGAATGTTCCTTGCTGCAACTCAGCGTTATCCAATTCCTTAGAGAGGGAGCCTGCTACTGCTTGTAGCTCTTTATTTTCTTAAGTTATATATTAATGGAGCAATGTGAACTTGCCGATTATCTCCTGATCATCTTGGAGGATCTTCTCAATCCAAGATGACACAACCGTGCCATTTTCAACAATCTTTACATACTCATTGATTTTCTCTTGGCTGGGATCATGAACAGGTTTTGTAGTAGTTTTTAAAGGATCTTTGCCCATTTTCTGCAAGGCTTGGAGGAGATGTATGTTCTGTTCTTTGAACACTCTTTTCTCCTCCTTTTCCTCTTGTAGCTTCTTGCAGAGGGCATCTATAGCTTACAAGGCTTGATCTTGCAGGCTTTCGGATGATGTCCCCAATATGAATTGGTTCACTGTGAAATCTATGGGAGACAGACCCTCTTTCTTCTTAGTGGGATCTGGGTAAGCTATTTTCATGACCCTTTCACCTGAGGAGCTGTTAGAGAAGCGAGTTATCACTTTCTATTTCTTAGGTCCCTTTGTCGGAAGGACTAAGAAGTCCATAGCCGATATGGGAACCTTTCTCTTATGTTGGCTTAGCTAGTCGAAGATCTAACTGGGACTTATGGGATCGGGATCGGAAGAAGAAAAGGAAATAGGGGTGAAAGGGGGAGCAACTGTAGTGGACTCGGCGAAGAATGTGGGAACACTTGGTGGTGGCATGGATAGAGAGTCCAATGCACTAGTGCTTACAGGGCTTGGAGTCACTACAAGAGAGAAGGAGGTAGAGACGGAAGGAATCTGTAGTTAGATAGAGGGGATATCAGGTGATAGATCTACAAGGGAGAAAAAGATGGAAGAAGTGGGAGATGGAAAGGAGGAAGGAAGAGGGGAAGACACAACAATGGGGGTGGTTTCTTCAGTGACGGGAGGAGGAGAAGGAGAGGAAGTGGAAAGAGTGGGTACCTCAACAGTTGTAGTTATGATGAAATCTTGGGTGGATGTATCCATTGGAACATCTGATGTTCCTTCTTTTCCTGAGGATACCAGGTCTATAACCTACTTCTCTGAAGTAGAAGGGCTCTCAGGATATTTTTCTTGAGTGGTGCTCGACTCTCCAACCTTATCTTTTCCTTTTCCCTTTGGCAAGTGATCTGGCCTTGGAGGTGCACTACCTAAGGGGGAAGTGGTGAAATCCACTCCAATGTAGATGAGACCATTTTATTTGCACCAATGTTCGGGGTGTTGCAACGTGGGTTTGACCCTTTCCTCAATGGTCTTAGGTGCTTTGGTTCAGTCGATATCTGTGAATGGACAGTCATCTCCATCCGTGTCGAGGTAAACTTGATCAATTTCTTGATCAGTTTCTTGGAAATCCTTTGGGATGATGGCCACGCCATAGTGGATGATCTCATCCAGAGTTAGCCATGAGTGATCCTTTCACCTGATATCAATTTCATGGTTCAGGTCCATCTAAATGTCCTTGATTTCTGGGACATAGATGGGATCAATATTCACTTTAGGGAGGCAACCCTGGTAGTCGAAGGTTGGCCTTGCTAGGAATTTATGCTTCAAGTTGAGCAGTTCAAGCTCTACGTACATTTCCTGCGCCTTACCAAGTGAGGGGCATTGTACCAAAAAACTGTAAGGGGGGATGGAGTCCCTCCCTTCTTTCTTTTCATGCATTTTTCATGGTAGGTGATTAGCTTCCTCGATAGCTCCAGTAGGATCAGCTTGGGCCCTGCATGCCTTGGCAACTTTGTTGGCTCTCCCAGAAAGTTGGAAGCCCTGAGATATGTGAAGGTGGGGAATTGTGTGAATAAATTCCCCCATTTCTTTGTGGTAGTGATCACGCTCAGGTTGGTTCGAGCATGTCTCATGTTCGGTCTTAATTTATAGATCACCTCATAGAAGAAGGCGTTGTTGATTTTTTTGAACTGGAAGATACTGGCCTCGAGCTTTTTTTTTAGGTAGAACTCATATATCTTGACTTGGGGCCATACCCCACTCTGAGTTAGCCCTGTGAACTCTCTCTCTGACGCAACAGGGTATACAACATAAGAGTTCATGCAGAACCTCCCAGTCGTTGTAACTTGTTGGAGCTGCTGCGAGATGGTATCACTAATGATCTCTCCCCATCCAAAGTGCTGATCAGGAACATTTTTGCTCATATTTTCCAAGTACTTGAGCATCCATTTGTGGAAGTAGTAGGCATCAAGGAGCCCAAAATATCTGCTGAGGAAGGTGATAGTATCACTCAACTCTTCGTTGAAGTCACTACGGTGGATGGTCTGTGGCCATCTGCTCACCACCTTCTTGTTTTTTAGGTAGAGCTTGTTCATCATTTACATACATTTTTCCTCATTATCCGTCCATGTCTTTAGGCAGTCTTCCTGGCTTACCACCACATACCAGCTGTGGTGAGGGATGCCCAAGATCATTTCGAAGTGTCGAGCCTTGAAATTAATGATCACCTTACCCTCCTTATCTTTGACACATCTCGTGTCTTTGTTATAACAATGGGCCACCAACATGATGAATTAATTGTTTATGGAACTCACTGGAAGCCTTGCTGGGAAGTGTAGTCTGCTTCCTACCAATTTGTCCATCCATGGGCCACCGGTAACTTTTTTGGTTCTTGCCCAAAAGTCATCCATATCGATGTGACAAGTTCCGAGTCTCTGATGTCGAGACTACACTCTGCAAGTGAGTCAGGCATCGTGATTCTCTGATATTTATATTTCATCTCTTGCTCTATCAATTTCGACTTAGCCTTAGCTTTGGTTGGCTTCTTTCTCGATGAAGACATAAGTTTGCTCAAGGATGGATGTTTCTCTATAAGAAGGAATAAAGAGGTCCAACACAGGAGAGCCATTTCAACCATCATGTTATCCATAATAACAACTTACAGAATGAAAAATGAGCTACTATAAGCCTTAAGGTGCAAGGCACAGGTTCATAGTATGCTGCAGAGGCTTAAAAAGGCAGGGCGTACTTTTGGGGATGTCAGCATGCAAAAATATGCGCTTGTATTGGGAGGGGAAAAGCTGTGCCAAAGGTTTATAGAGGGGCACACTTTTTAAGAGTGTTTCACAAAAGGTCTTAGTGCCAAAGAGAAAGGTGTGGGGTACGGGTAAGCAACACACAACATGTAGTGTTAGTGTTAAGGATCATTCACTAGTGCCTTTCGAAAATTCCTTTAACTGGGTGCTGCAAAAGATGGTGTTGTATGGATTTTTGGTGTGCCCAAGGCAAAATTTTGGAATGTGTAGCAAAGAAGCTAAATGCGCTAAAGGGAAAGTGCTTGGCGCGGATTTGGAGGACACAACATCAAATGTTGATGTTGGTTGGGATGCACCTATGCCTCTAGAAAATTTGTTAAGTGTTTAACTAGGTGCAAATTTTAAATATGTTACATGCGGGGACAGTGCACCAAGGTGTGACTGTGTGTGATGTAGCATGTATGTAGATTGCACCGAAAGGAAAATAGTTGGGTGTTTTGGCCGATTTCTTGATTTTGATTTCTCTCTTATTTTGTATTTGGTTTCTCGATGATATGAGAGAGAAAAGAGAAAGGAAACAGGTAGGGAAAATGGGTTTTGTTTCATTCAAAGGTAGAGCCTTCCAGATTCATAGATCTGAAAAGAGAAGTAAAAAAGGGGGGTTCCAGCTGGGTTGGTGGTTTGTTGGATTCCTCTTTTTAGATTCATTATTTATAACATTGTAAAACCTAATCACCTAACACAAACAGAAACCACAATAACAAGAAGGATTTTAGAAACCACTTACCAAGATATATATAATGACGAAGGAATGACGTGGGCTCCACAAACATGATAAACAGCACACGGGGTTTAGGGTTTAGGGTGACAGGTGCAGAGAAAGACTTTTCACAATTTTCAAATTGTGAAAATGACAGGTGTTAACCACATATTTATAGAAAATTTAGCATTTATGACGCCACCAACCACCTTTGGTGTGGTTGGTGGGGTGTCAACATGAGAGGAAATGTGCCTTGGCATGGGTTTTACGATGTTGGCACCATGTTGGGTGTGCCGAGACGCACTTTAAGGAGGCACAACATTTAATGATGTTGCAATGAATATAAGTGAACTAAAGGACTTTAGGGGCGCAGTTTTGATGATGCCAACATACAAATTTGTGTGCCAAAGGCACAATTTTGGCTATGTCGATACTGCAGTGAATTCGCCAAAAGAGTTTTTGCCAAAAATGACTAAGTCCCAAAACATTTTTATTTTCTGAAAGGGAGATTTGAGCTATTTCGAAGGTTGTTGAACTTCCCTAGGGGCCATAACAGAAATTTTAGTATGGTTATCTGTAAATCACCCTTGTCAATTTTTTAGGATAACAGTTTGCTCTTTCTGGGGACTATCCTTAAGTGAAACTTAGGGGTAGAGAATCCCAGTCTTCATGTACCTATCCATTGGGTTACAGAGAGTCAAAAATAAGGGTGACCAAGAAGGAAGAAAAGGGAACACACAACAAACAGGAAGCAAACACATGACAAAATAAAACACACAACGAAAGAAAATTGAGGAAAGAAGAGAGCAAGCTCTACTTCCTGAAGATCTTTAGGTGCTGCCCACTGTAGGGAAGCGGGAGCTCGATTCCATCCAAATATGAGAGATATAAACTATTCTCTCCATTGAGCCATTTTATCTTGTATGGACTTCTCCAAAGAGAGTCAAACTTTCTGTGCATACCTTTTGGTTCTCTTCATTTGTTCCACAGAAGGACAAGATCCCCTACTTGGAAATCTTTCTACCTGGCTTTCTTGTCGAATAACTTCTTGACTTGATTCTGATGTTCCGTGATATTTTCGACCACCTTCACTCACTTTTCTTTGAGTTCCGTTAGGTACATAATTCTCTTTTCCAGAGAACTCTGAAAAGTTTCATCTTCGATTGCTTGAGCCAAGCGTAGATCAGGAAGTTCTGCGAAGATATGGATTTTGGCATTGGTCCCATACAATACCTGGAAAGGTGACATGCTTAGAGATCTCTTTAGAGTGATACGATCTACCCACAAGGCATCATATAATGACTTGTGACAGGATTGTTGGTTCTCATCAACTAGATTCCGTATGATAGTTACTAGGTTCTTGTTGCTAGATTCTGCTTAACCATTTCCCTAAGGATAGTAATTAGAAGCATGAGCCAAGGTTATTCCGTATCTATAGCAAAAACCAATAACTTCCCATGGAGAGAAGTTGGAAGCATTTTCAGCAATGATTTTGTGTGGAATGTCAAATCTCACAATAATATTTTCTTTGATGAAGTTACAAACGACTTCAGAAGTGGCATTCTTGACAGGTATGGTCTCCACCCATTTCGTGAAGTAATTTTTCACTATTAGGATGTAGCTATGTCTAGCACTCGATTGAGGATTGAGTGCTCCAATGAAATCAATTCTCCATTGCCTAATTGGTTCATCAATAATGACAGGTTTGAGGGGAAATGTAGCCAACTTTGGTTTGCCAACGAACTGTTGACAAAGTTCACATTTCGCTACCCAAGTGGTTACATCCTGAAATAGCGTTGGCCAGTAGTAATTGGCCTGAATGATCTTATGTGTCGTCACTGATGAGGAGAAGTGACCACTGTAGGCTGAATCGTGAAAACATTTTAACAATCTTATCTACTACAGCTTATCAACACATCACAGAAAAATGCCGTCAATTCCATGTTTGTACAACCCATCATCCCATATGACATATCGTGCGGCTCTAAGCTTTACTGCTCACTTTTCCTTTGTTTTTAGATGAGTTGGGCACTCTCCATAGGTGAGAAAGAAAGTGATGTTGGAATACCATTCGTCGTTGGTCGTAACGAACAGAACCATGGGTAAGGAACCCACTTTCTTGAGTTCACCTTGTTCTTCATCATCATGAGTAGCTTGCTCCTCAAGTGCTTCTGGGTCTTTATTTTCAGCCATTAGCTGACATAGTCCCTTACCCCTTACCAAATTGATTGGTTTGATGTCTAGATCATATTCTTGGACCTTCATGATCCAATTCCCTCGTAAGCTTCCTAACTCCCATTGATTCAAGATAGACTTAACTGCCATGTCAGGGACCAACATTACTATATGAGAGTTCAGGATATAGTAGTAGAAGTTCTTGACTTCTTTTACTACAGCAAAGGCATGTTTTTTTAGTTGTGACATCTTTAGTTCATGAGGCTTTAAAGGAGAGCTCATGAAAGAAATTGGGGATTCAACATCCTCAGAGTTATTCTACATCAAGATAGCCAATATAGTATGCGCAGATGCATAACTGTACATGATGAAATCCTCAGAGAAGTCAGGACATACTAGGATAGGTGCATGAGCGACGAAGGCTTTTATATCTTTGAATGACGCCTTGCCTTTTTCACTCCATCAAAATGTTTGTGACCCTTTCATCATATTGGATATATGACGAGTTTTCTTAGCAAAATCAGGAACAAAGCGCCTGAGAAAATTTACCTTTCTGAAGAAAGAGTGAACGCTGGTTTTTCTTGTGGGCAAGGTAAGGCTCTGAATAGCCTTAACTCTTTCAACGTCTATCTTTGTCCCTTCTTTGCTGATGATGTGTCCTAGCAATTTGCCTTCAGTGACCCCAAAAATTGACTTCTTAGGGTTTAGAGAAATTCTGTGTTCTTGGCATCTAATCAAGACTTGCTCCAAATGATCAAAATGATCACTTCATTTTTTAGAGAACACGGTTAAGTCATCTAGGTAGACTACGATGACCTTTCCCATCATACATTTGAATGTGAAGTCCATTGCTTGTTGGAAGGTGGCACTGGCATTGGTTAAACTGAATGACATCCTACTGTAGGTGAAGGTGCCCCAAGGAGTGGTGAATGTTGTTTTGAATTGGTCTTCAGGTGTGACCTCAATCTGATTGTAACTCAGAAAACCATCAAGCATGGACAATATTTTTGAACCGGTTACTGCTTGCAGAACTTGATCCATTATGGGCAGCAGATAGTTGTTCTTTAAGGGCACCTGGTTCAGGTTGTGAAAGTCTATGCATATGCATATTTTGCCATTTTTCTTCCGTACAGGCACAATATTAGCAACCTAGGTACTGTGATGAATTGGAAAAATTATTCTCGCATCCAACATCTTCTATATTTCAGCCTAGATGGTACCTGAGATCTTGGGGTTGTAGTGCCTTTACTTTTGACAGAATGGTTTGACGTCTTCTTTTAGTGGGATGTCATGTTGAATGTCCTTAGGCTTAAATGACTTCAGATCAACATAAGACCATACTAATACATCCATATATCTTTTTAACAATTTGAAAAATTTTCACTTTTCCTCGGGTGTATAACACTTCCCAATGTTTATAGACTGAGGATGTTCTGTAGTACCGAAATTGACAGATTCGGTTTCTGGAGAAGAGTCAGGGCTATCATTTCACTTTTTCTTGAAAAAATGGTCATGTTTATCAAATAATCGTTCCAGGGAAACTAAACCTTTTGGGATCATATTCCCCTTGAGCTGACATATGCACTGACCTTCTACTGATTCTTGCGCTTGGACCGTGAGAGACTCATGACACGCAGAAGTCGATCCATCGAAATGGAGCTTTTTGAAATTATCAGCTTTCTCCAGAAAAGTGATACGCTGATTGTCATCATTAAATACCTGCCAGTGCTATGAATTATCTGGCACACTTAGGTGGAAAACTATCTCAATGGTATATGTGTTCGTCTTTAACCCTTGGTGAGGGAGCATGAGAGAGGCCGAGATGGCCAAAGAATCAACCATGTCAGTTTGAGCTAGTGGGACCACTTTGATTGAGAAAGCATTAAACTCCTCGATTTTGTCCCGCACTGCGTTGCAGTAGTGTCTGATCCTGTAGTTCTTTACTTGGTATACTCCTTTCACCTGATTAACAATTAGCTTAGCATCACCCTGTACTTTTAGATTCTTAATTCCCCTTTCCTTTGCAGCTTGCATGCCAAGTAGCAAAGATTCATACTCGACATTGTTGTTTGTATTTAAAAACTATGATTTGAAAGAAAGAGGGAAAATATCCTCTTTAGGAGATATCAAAATATCCCCAGCACTGCACCCACTTGTTGCACAACTGCCATCAAACTGTAGTGTCCATATCTTGGTGAGGTCCTCCTCTTAGATGAGAACTTCCATTTTATCAGAGTCAGTAGATAAGAAGTAATTCCCCATCCCTGATGATTTGAAGAGAATATAGGCCTTGGGGTCATTGGAGTTGATGACTAGATATTTCTTTTGTGATTCAGGCTCCAACATCTGCATCACCTCTTTGACAGGGATTCTAGCTTTAGACCAGTCCATATGGATTTCTCCACCAACTTCTCTGTAAAAACTCCTCGCTAGTAATATTCTATATGCTGCTGGAATATGAACTATGAGGATAGTCATTTTTACGCTTTTCTCTAGGAATGTTGTGAATGCGAACTGTGCATCCCTGATCTGACCTATTAATGGTACCTGCTTGGTTTCCATGGAGTAACATCTAATGAAAGGTTTAGTGAGTGTGAGACCCAAAGCATGGGTGACATTTGCTAGCATGACATTGTCAGATGCTCCAGAATCAATTATGCAGTTGCTTAACTTATGACCATTAATTAGAAGAGATAGGTAAAAAGGTTCAATTTTACCTGACACGGACATCGAGGCAATGTTTATGCGGGATGCGGGAGGAGTGGAAAGAATTACTTTTGGAGAAATGGGGTGAGATATGGTAGCTTGACTTTGAATATACTTGGTTAATCTAACAAGCTACTTGGGATTAGACTGAAGGTACTCAGCTTCAGCCATTTGGATCTTGGTCCTCTTAGCATGATCGACTATATCGAATGCGACCAAGGGTTGTGCTGACGAAGGAATGAGTCATTCATTTTGCGATGGTAGAGGAGTGGTACTGGTCTTTATGGAAATGGAGGGAGGTTGATTCGAAGGAGAAATAGGAGGAAAAGATTTCTTTACGAAAGGTTTGATAGGAGGTTGAGTAGGAAGGAGATTACCTCTTTTAGAGATTGTTGGAGGCGTATTTAATACAACCTTTTCCTTTTGTATTTTAGTAGCAACTTCTGCTTCTTTTCCTTGTGAGCAGGTGAAGACACCATATGACTGTCTGCTTGCATACCGTTGTACCTTCCTCTTCATCAAATTCCTCATCTTCAAATTCTATATACTTGATGGTGGAGTCGCCAGCTAGTTCACTGACATCTTGGTCATCTTCACCTTGCAATGAAGTTTCTTCATAAATTTGCTAATCTTCTTCGATCTCAACCAAGGCATTAACCGGAGGTGCCTCAAGTGCTAACCTTGGAGTAGCAGCAGGTAAAGGTGGCCTTTGGGGGGCATTGTTGGGATTGAAGTTCCTTCGTGGGATATCCCGATAAGGAGTGGTAGATGATGCTTGAGCTAATTGCTTCTTCAATGCGAGAAAATCATTCAGCATCTTTTAGAATGCTGGATTTGATGAAGTGGCCTGAGAAGGAGTTGAATCCTTTGATTTGGATGGCTCTCATCTTAACTTACTAGATATAAGTAGGTTGTCCTCTATCTAAATGATCACAACTTGCACAAGAACCAAGGTGGTGATTTTTTCTTGTAAAATCAAGAAACTTACTCTTGAACTCATGGTGTTCACAAAGAAACACTTTTGATTCTCTGGTGTTGGCAACATGGCAAGTGACACATTGTTGATCAGTGAATTAAAACAGGTGATAAAATTAGGCATGTTTTCGTTGGCCTCCTTATTCAAGTGAGTGATCTTTGATAGTAATGCAAATGCATCTTCTGAAGGCTTATACCTGTCTTCAAATGCAGTCCGTAATGTAGCCCAGCTAGTGATAGATCTAGCTGGAAAATGCTGGAACCACTTTGATGAAGGCCCTTGCAAGGTCATGAGAAAGAGATGTACAGATACATTTTCGTGAGTCACGTCTAAAATATTGCATGACATAATAAATGCAACAACATGTGTATCCGTGCTTTGATTTCCACTCCCATCAAATTTTGGGAAATTCAAAAAAAATCTGTGAGGGAGGGCATGAACTGGATGTGGCAACACGAGAGGGCCCATGACATTTCCCCATGATACTACCATTTGAAACGTAGGGAAAAGAATGCGAGCAAGGAGTGTGGTTCGGCTTAACAAAAGAGCACTGCAAATAGATGACAAAGCACCTTGTGAAATCCGGCTCCTTCGTGGGGGTGAGGAACTTCTTGCTGATCGATCCACTGAATTTAGTGATGCAAATCATGCTAGAGTGATACTAAAATTATGCCTTTGAAGTAGATCAAAGATTGGATCAACTTCTCCATGAGCTCTTCTGTCATGAGTAAATTGTTCACCCACAAGCGTATCTGTCCAGATGTGCAATTATTAAGAGTAGACCTACAACAATCTTTTTGTTTGTACTTGCTGATTTTATGATTTTTTTGGCAAAAATCAGTAGCATGTACTTTTCTAATATTTAAAATTTATCCTCTTTAATAGCAACCGATTGCAGTTTTGACAAATATTAGCAAGGTTAAAAAGTGGGTCAATTTAGAAAACTAATTTTCAGATCTCTGAACTGAATTTTTGCAAGGTTTTAACAATATCAGAAAATATCAAATTCTCAGATCTATAGAAATATACAATTTTTTGTAAAAACTCAGCGAACTAAAAGCTCCTATCTGGTCCAGATCTATGGATTTGCCTAAGGAAATTTTAAGTTTTGATCACTTCTGCAAAAATTTTAATTTTCAACAAAAGTTAAAATTTGCAAACTGGTAGTTATTTTCACAGTTTTTAATTATTTCCTTAGTTCGATCCCCAGCAGAGTTGCTAAAAATTGTTGGTTTGAAAATCTGTTGGCTAGAAAAATCATGGGGAAACATGCCAACAGTGTGTAGGGCATAGCCCCTCTGTGAGACAGTAAAGTGAAACTGGTTTATTGCTATTTTATCAAGCAGGAATCTGTGTAAATCTACACTATTCTAACTTCAGCGGTTGGGATCTCATCCCAGTAGGGGTATTTCCAGCTGCAAGCAAAAATGTAAGAGGGAAGGAATAGAGGAAGGTAGATCTGAAGGGAGAAAAGAAATGAATTCCAAGAAAGAAAGGTCGGAGGGTTTATGCTTTAGGTTGGTAGTAAACAGAGCCACACTTACTTGCATAAACAAACAAAGTAATATTGATGAACATATGACAATAAAAAGAATGAATCCAACAGAATAGAAACACAGATCTAACTTAAGAGAGATCTAATGCAGATAACACATATATTGAGCACAAAGTCTTAACATATATATTAATATCTATTCTGTTATAAGAAGGCACAAAGGCTTTCTCTCTTCACCTCTTTTTATACAAAAATGTCCACCCCCTTGAATACAACAAGTATCCCAGTATTTATAGAAGAAGAGTAGAGAAGAAGACGAAAGCAAAGCAATAACTACAAAATATCTTACAAGATATTTACAAAATACTAAAAATTCAATCTTTGACTTCGGGACAAGTATAGGATGACAAAATCTCAAGGTGCAACACGAATGATGTCATCATGTGTGCCAACATGTTTTTTTAAACATTTTACAAAAATGGGACATTCATCCTGGAGGAAGAAGCTACTCCTAATCGTCTCTCAGTTCGAACTTAGTATCCGGTTGTGGCTTAGGGGAGTCGATATGACACTGCGCCTAATACTCTACAAACTTGTTGATTACTGTTTGAAGTTTATACTAATCAGGACCTTTGAAATGGTCATGAATTATTTCGTAAGTTTCTTTCTCATTTTTTAGCTTGTCGGGAAACTCAGTGAACTCTTCGTTTGCATCGATCAAAAAGCTGATAAGAGGTTGTTGATGGACTCTCAATCGAAAGTGACGTCTTACGCCAAACCTTGAGAGACAATAGCCTTGAAGTGCTGGAATGTATCATATACTTCTCTCAATTTATAGGATACACTAAGTAGTCTAGGAGTCATCTTCGAAACTGTTTTCTCCATGTTGTGCAGTGCTTCCAAAGCTTCTTCCTTGATTTTTTCGATTCTTTCCAGGATGAATTCCATTTGATCAACCCAGAAATCTAAAGTAGTGAGAGATTTATAATGTGCCCATGGGTGATCGATAATGCTGACCTTTAACAAGTCGTTAGCCGAACAGTTGACCATCGTCTGGAATGTTCCTTGCTGCAACTTAAAGTTATCCAATTCCTTAGAGAGGGAGCCTACTACTGCTTGTAGCTCTTTATTTTCTTGAGTTATATGTTGATGGAGTAATGTGAAATTGATGATTATCTCCTGACCATCCTGGAGGATCCTCTCAATCTAGGATGACACAGTTGTGCCCTGTTGAACAATATTTACATACTCATTGATTTTCTCTTGGCTGGGAGCCTGAACAGGTTCGGCGGTAGTTTCTGAAGGAGCTTTTCCCATTTTCTGCAAGGCTTGGAGGACATGTCTATTCTGTTCTTTAAGCACTCTTTTCTCCTCCTTTGCCTATTGTAGCTTCTTGTAGAGGGCATCTACAGCTTACAAGGCTTCACCTTGCAGACTTTTGGATGATGTCCCCATTTTGACTTGGTTCACTGTGAAATCTATGGGAGACAGATCTTCTTTCTTCTTAGTGGGATCTGGGTAAGCTATTTCCATGACCCTTTCACCTATGGAGCTCTTACAGAAGCGAGTTATCACTTTCTATTTCTTAGGTCCCTTCACCAGAAGGACTAATAAGTCCATAGCTGATATGGGAACCTTTCTCTTGTGTTGGCTTAACTGGTCAGAGACCAACTGGGACTTATGGGATCGGGATCAGAAGAAGAAAAGGAAACAGGGTTGAAAAGGGAAGCAACTGTAGTGGACTCAGGGAAGAATGTGGGAACACTTGGTGGTGGCATGGATAGAGAGTCCAATGTACTAGTGCTTATAGGGCTTGAAGTTATTACAAGAGAGGAGGAGGTGGAGATGGAAGGGATCTTTAGTTAGATAGAGGGGATACCAGGTGATAGATCTACAAGGGAGGAAAAGATGGAGGAAGTGGGAGATGGAAAGGAGGAAGGAAGAGGGGAAGACACAACCATAGGGGTGGTTTCTTGAGTGACAGGAGGAGGAGAAGGAGTGTAAGAGGAAAGAGAAGGTACCTCAACAGTTGTAGCTATGATGACATCCTAGGTGGATGTATCTGTTGGAACATCTGCTATTCCTTCTTTTTCTGGGGATACCAGGTCTATAACCTACTTCTCTGAAGTAGGAGGGCTCTCAAGAGATTTTTCTTGAGTGGTGCTCAGCTCTCTGACCTTATCTTTTCCTTTTCCCTTTGGCAAGTGATCTAGCCTTAGAGGTGCACTACCTAAGGGGGAAGTGGTGAAATCCACTCCAAGGTAGATGAGACCATTTTGTTTGCACCAATGTTTAGGGTGTTACAACGTGAGTTTCACCCTTTTCTGAATGGTCGTGGGTGCCTTGGTTCGGTTGATATCTGTGAATGGCCAGTCATCCCCATCTGTGTCGAGGTAAAATTGATCAATTTCTTGATCAGTTTCTTGGAAATACTTTGGGATGATGGCCACGCCATAGTGGATGATCTCATCTAGAGCCAGATGGGAGTGATCCTTTCACCTAATATAAATTTCATGGTTCAGGTCTATCCAAATGTTCTCAATTTCTGGAACATGGATGAGATCAATCTTTGCTTTGGGGAGGCAACCCCGATAGTCGAAGGTTGGCCTTGCCAGGAAACTGTGCTTTAAGTTGAGTAGTTCAAGCTCTACGTACATTTCCTGCGCCTTACCAAGTGAGGGGCATGTGTACCAAAAAACTGTAAGGGGGAATGAAGTCCCTCCCTTCTTTATTTTCATGCATTTTTCATGGTAGGTGATTAGCTACCTTGACAGCTCCAGCAGGATCAGCTTGGGCCCTGCATGCCTTGGCAACTTTGTTGGCTCTCCCAGAAAGTTGGCAGCCCTGAGATATGTGAACGTGGAAAATTATGTGAACAAAGCCCCCCATTTCTTTATGGCAGTGATCACGCTTGGGCTGGTTTGAGTGTGTCTCATGTTCGGTGTTAATTGACAGATCACCCCATAGAAGAAGGTGTTATTGATTTTGTTGAACTGGGAGATACTGGTCTCAAGCTTTAGTTTCGGGTAGAAATCATATATCTTTACTTGGGGCTATACACCACTCTGAGTTAGCCCTGTGAACTCTCTCTCTGATGCAACAATGTATACAATATAAGAGTTCATGTAGAAACTCCCCATCACTATAACTTGTTGTAGCTGCTGCAAGATGGTATCACTTATCATCTCTCCGCATCCGAAGCACTGATCAGGAACATTTTTTCTCATATTTTCCAAGTACTTGAGCATCCATTTGTGGAAGTAGTGGCCATTAGAGATCCCAAATACTCTGCTAAGGAAGGTGATAGTATCACTCAAATCTTTGCTAAAGTCACTGCGGTGGATGGTCTGTAGCCATCTGCTCACCACCTTCTTATTTTTTAGGTAGAGCTCGTTCATCATTTACATACATTTTTCCTCATTATCTGTCCATGTCTTTAGGTAGTCTTCCTGTCTTACCGCCACATACCGGTTGTGGTTAGGGATGCCCAAGATCCTTTCTAAGTGCCAGGCCCTAAGGTTAATGATCACCTTACCCTCCTTATCTTCGACACATCTCGTGTCTTTGTTGTAACAACGGGCCACCAACATGATGAATTCATTGTTTACGGCACTCACTGGAAGCCCTGCTGCGAAGTGTAGTCTGTTGCCTACCAGTTTTTCCATCCATGAGCCACTGATAACCTTTTTGGTTCTTGCCCAAAAGTCGTCCATATCAATGTGACCAATTTCAGAGTCTCTGATGTCGAGACTGCACTCTATAAGTGAGTCAAGCATCCTGACTCTCTGATATTTATATTTCATCTCTTGCTCTATCAATTTCAACGTAGCCTTAGCTTTGGTTGGCTTCTTACTCAATGAAGACATAAGTGCACTCAAGGATGGATGTTGCTCTACAAGAAGGAACAAAGAGGTCCAACATAGGAGAGCCATGTCAACCATCATGTTATCCATAATAACAGCTTGCAAAATGAAAAATGAGCTACTATAAGTCTTAAGGCACAAGGCGCAGGTTCATAGCATGCTGCAGAGGCTTAAAAATGTAGGGCGCACTTTTGGGGATGTCAACATGCAAAAATATGTGCTTGTGTTGGGAGGGTAAAAGATGCACCAAATGGTTATAGAGGGGCACACTTTTAAAGAGTGTTGTACAAAAGGTCTTAGTGCCAAAGAGAAAGGCGTGTGGTGCGGGTAAGTAACACACAACATGTAGTGTTAGTGTTAAGGATCATGCGCCAGTGACTTTGGAAAATAACTTTAACTGGCGCTGCAAAAGATGGTGTTGTATGGCTTTTTGGTGTGCCCAAGGTGCAATTTTGGAATGTGTAGCAAAGAAGCTCAATGCGCCAAAGGGAAAGTTCTTGGTGCGGATTTGGAAGACACAACATCAAATGTTGATGTTGGTTGGGATGCACCTACGCCTCTAGAAAAAAATTTAAGTGTTTAACTGGGTGAATATTTTAAATATGTTGCAGGTGGGGACAGTGCACCAAGGCATGACTGTGTGTGATGTAGCATGTATGCAAATTTCACCGAAAGGAAAATAGTTGGGTGTTTTGGCTGATTTATTGATTTTGATTTCTCTCTTATTTTGCATTTGGTTTCTTGATGATACGAGAGAGAAAAGAGCAAGAAAGAAGGTAGGGAAAATGGGTTTTGTTTCATTAAGAGGCAGAGCCTTCCAGATTCACAGATCTAGAAAGAGAAGTAAAAAAGGGGGGTTCCATCTTGGTTTTTGGTTTGTTGGATTCCTCTTTTTAGATTCATTCTTTATAAAATTGTAAAACCTAATCACCTAACACAAACAGAAACCACAATAACAATAAGGATTGTAAAAACCATTTACCGGGATATATATAATGATGAAGGAATGACGTGGGCTCCACAAACATGACAAATGGCACGCGGGGCTAACAGGAAAGGCTAACAGGCACAGAGAAAGACTTTTCACAAATTTTAAATCATGAAATTGACAGGTGTTAACTACATATTTATAGAAAATTTAGCATTTATGATGCCACCAACCACCTTTGGCGTGGTTGGTGGGGTGTTGACACGAGAGGAAATGCACCTTGGCATGGGTTTTATGATGTCAGCACCATGTTGGGTGCGCTAAGGTGCACTTTAAGGAGGCGCACCATTTAATTATGTTACAATGAATATAAGTGTGCCAAAGGACTTTGGGGGCTTAGTTTTGACGATGCCAACATACAAATGGGTATTTCAAAGGCACAATTTTGGCTATGTCAGTACTGCAGTGAATTCGCCAAAAGAGTTTTAGCCAAAACTGACTAAGTCGCAGAATATTCTAATTTTCTGAAAGGGAGCTTTGATCTATTTCGAAGGTTATTGAACTTCCCTAGGGGCCATAACATAAATTTTTGTATGGTTATCTACAAATTTCCCTTGTAAATTTTGCAAGATAACAATAATTAAACTAGTAAAGGTCTCGGGTCAGCTTGTAGGCTAGGTAAGTGGTCTGAGGGTTACAGGTAGGGTCTGAGTAAGATCTGGTGCAATTTGGGGTTGATTTGGGTAATTGGGGAACTTGCTGGTTTGAGACAGTTTACCAAACATAGAGACTGATGTCGGTTAGGATATGATTGATGATGGTTTAGCTATGATCGATATCAGTTTGAAATGACTAATATCAGTTTCTATGGGAATGGATAAATGTCAGAAACATGTGTCTAGGTTCTTTCTGTGTCTACACAGAGAGATGGGAAGGTCTATGATGAGGTTTTAGGTAGGGTATTAGGCTTGGGTGAGGTTTTTTGTGGTTTTCGGGATGTTAGGGACAAATTAGTGAAAGTCTAACATGAGATACAATAACCGACATCAGTCTGGTGACCAATACCGGTGAAGGTGAAACTGGCGATAGTTAAGGTAACCGATGTCGATAGGGGAAATTGGGTGAAATTTGGTTAATAGGTGGTTTTGGGCTTCTCTGTGATTGCACAGAGAGTGAAGGGGGACTGGTTGGGTTCGTAATAAGGTGAGGAAAAATTAGAAAGGTATGAAGGTTAGGTGTGGAGAGCTAAAAAGCTGTGAGTGGTGGGTAAGTAGATGGGCATGAAAGTGGGGATGGAGGAATGAAAATAATAACAAGATTTAATAACAAAATGATAAAGAACCTAATGAGTAAGTATAAAAATGATGTAAAATCAAATACACTTACTTGTTCCTACAAGCCTGGTGGGTGAAGGAAGGTGATGATTGATCTATGAGGAACCTAGGGTCCTTACCATGACAGTGCTTCCCAAAGTGCTACCATGAATTCCAATGCCTTCAGATCAGTCACGGTTACTTTCTTGGGCCTCTGGCTAGATGTATTCGGTCATCTTGATGTTTGAGAAAACTCTGGTTCGCACTTGATTGTATATAGCTCTCTCCAAAACTTGAAGTGACCAACCTGGGAAAAAGGTTGCAAAACTGTATATATCGTAACCGACGATGGTCAAGGTGACCGTTGTCGGTGGTAGGTTAACTAACATCAGTTAAGGTGGGACATCATAGGTTTACCAAAAATAGCAAATCTTGGCTATTTTTGGTGTGCTCTACTTTTTAGTCCAGGTTTCAAGTGATGTTTAACACGTAGATGAGCGGGAATGTTGTTGGAGAAGGAATAGGAATTTAATGTTAGGGTTATACTAAGTCCCAGGTGGTTAGGATAATAAGAGATGTATTCTTAGTTAATTAATAGGCTAAGAATAAGTCCATGGTGAAGTGGCTAGGTGACGTGGTTGGGTGAGGTTTAAATTAATTTAATTAAAGTAATTAAATTAATAAATAATGTGAGGGTGGATATTAATTCAATTGTAAGTAATTAAATTAATATGAATGTGGGATAAAGGGGTCATGGTTAGGTTAACCCGTTAGGTTATATGCTCGAAAATGGACTAAGGGTAGTGTGACCCAAATTTGTTGTCTACATTTTCCCCTTTTTGTCACGTAGCTTTTTATTGATAAGCGATGCTGAAAAAAATAGGAATTCGTTACCCCAAATATAAGTGAGAGTGGGCGTGCCCCAAGTAGGGCTAAAGTTGAGGTTGCCTTAAGTGTCGATGGAAGTGATCCCCCTCAAACCAGGAGCTGATGAGGTGTGAGATAGAGTAAGTGAGTGGCTTGATAAATGGATAAATGATGAAAGTGAAGGTAGGTGAGTTGTACGTAAGGGTATGGGAATTTTGTGGTAATGGGTAAGCCTCACATGGGGTAATTGGTAAGGGTCACATGGGGTAGTGGCTAAGGGTCATATCAAGTAATGGGTAATGGAAATTGAATGCATGCACATGTATAGACTGCAATATAGTCCCAGGTGGAAGAAATTTCAAACTCTACAACGTCCAAGGTCGATAGGTTTATCCAAACGAGGTTGAAGTGATTCAGGTACCTAGGGTACAAAATATGGTCTGGAAATACAACTTAGGTGAGGTGTAGGAACATTTAGGTATGATCTAGTACACCAAAGGTTTGGTCAAGATAAACCACACGATAATAGAAAAAGTAAGTTCATTAAGCTAAACAACATGGGTAACAACATCACAAGGTATAGTGAGTACACAAACTAGAAGGTCACAAAAGGTGGTTCAGGTCAAGGTATATAGGTCATGGCATGGGTAAGGCGACGGTATACATAAATAACATGTCCCTAAATGCAATGAAGGAAATGTATAGGTAATTAGTTGTGTGGCTAGGGTGTAATAGGTGTTGCTAAGGTCAGGAGGCATTTGGTTAGTAATTTTTTAGGTAAAAATGGGTTGAACTTGGGTCAAATGGTAACGATAGGTGACCGATTTTGGTTATGGTGTTGTTGGTCTGAAAATCTATCGGGTGGGCAGATCTATGGATAGACAGGCCAACAGTGTGCAGGGCGTAGCCCCTCTTTGAGACAGCAAAGTGAAACTGGTTTATTGCTATTCTACCATAAGGAATCTGTGCAAGTCTCACAATATTCTACCTTCGGGGGTTTGGGATCTCATCCCAGTAGAGGTGTTTCCAATTACAAGGAGAAAGGAATGAAGGGAAAGACAAAGATAAGATAGATCTTAAAGGAGAAAATAAATGAATTCCAAAGTAGAAAGGTCAGAAGGTTTACATTTTGGGATTGGTAATAAATGGAACCAAACCTACTTACATAAATGAGAAAAGCAATACCAATGAACAAATGACAAAAAAGTAGAGATAGATCCAACAGAATAAACATACAGATCTAACATAAGAAATTTCTGATGCATAACACAGGTATTCAACACAAAGTCTCAATATTGTATTAATATTTTCTTCTGTTAAAAAGTACAAAGCCTTTTCCTCTCACTTCTATTTTTCATCTAAACAATGTCCACCCCTTTGAATACAACAAGTATTCAAGTATATATAGGAGGCGAAGAGAGAAGAAAAAAAGACACCAACAACTAATTACAAAAATATTTACAAAGATATCTAAAAGTCAACTGTTGACTTAGGGCAACTTGGTGGATGACAACATCCCATGGTGCAACATGGATGATATCATCATTTGTGCCAACATACTTTTAAATATTACAAAAAGAAAGCCAAGAGGAGGAAGGCTACTCGTCATCGTCCCGCGGCTGGAAGGGAGTATCCTACTTTTTCTCAGGAGAGGCAATGTGGAATTGAGTCTGATACTCCATGAATTTGTTGATCATCAGCTGGAGTTGATCCTGGGTAGGACTCTTGGTGTGATCATTGATGACTTCACAAGTCTCCCATTCATCTCTAATTTTTTCTGGGAGCTTGAAGTATTCATTACCAACCTCCATAAGGTAGCCTATAAAATCAAAGTAAGCCAGAAGGTTATTGATGAATTCAGTGTCAAAAGTAGCTTCTAGACCTAGCCCTTGCGAGACGATCTCTTTGAAGAGTCGGATGGTATCACCTACCTTCCTCAGTGTGTAATCCTCACTGAGTAACCCTGGAGACATCCTCAAGAGGATTTGTTCCATTTGATGCATGGCCTCCAGAGCTTCCTCTTTGACTTTATCAATCTTCTCCAGGACAAATTCCATCTGATCGACCCGGTAGTCCAAAGCAGTAAGGATTTTTTTGGGTGTTCTGGGGTGATCGAAGATGCCGAATTTAACTAAATCTTTGAATGAGTAGTCGAACATTTTCTATAATGTCTCATGTTGCAACCTAGCATGGTCCAACTCTTCGGAGATAGGCCCTACAATCGGTTGGATTTCCTTGTTCGCCTGATCAATGTTTTGATACAGCTCGGTGAACTTGATGATTACTTCCTCACTATCTTTGAGGATCTGGTCTCTCCAGGCGGATACTGCCATGCCCTGTTCACCAATCTTGGCGTATTCGTTTATCTTATCCTGACTAAGGGCCTTAGGAGTTTCATTAGCAGTTGTAGGAGGTACACTTCCCATTTTCTGCAAGGTGTGGAGAAGATGTTTATTCTTCTCTTTTAATAGCCTCTTCTCTTCCTTTGTTTATTCAAGATTCTTGCAAAGGGAATCTACCACAGATAGGGCCTCTCCTTGAAGGCTCTCAAATGATGTTCCCATTGTGACTTGCATCACTGTATACTCTGTAGTAGACAGATCCTTTTTATCCTTTTTGGGATCGAGATACGCGATCTCCATTACTCTTTCTCCCGATGCACTTTGAGAGAAACAGGTTATCAGTTTTTTCTTCTTAGCCCCTTTTGTTGGGATGATGGAGAATTCCATAGGTGCAATGGGGAATTTCCTCTTATGCTAGCTCAGGTGCTAGGAGATCCATGCTAGACTTAAGGGAGCGGGACCAGAGGTGGAAGAGGGAGCTGCTGTAGTGGACAAGGGGAAATGTGTCGAGACACTTAGTCGCAACATTGAGAGAGATGCCAACAAAGTGCTCACGGGAGGAGGAGATACTATAGGGGAGGTAATCGTGGGTGTGGAAGGGAGCTAAGAGATGAGAGAAGAAATGGTGGGGGACAGCTCCACGAGGGAAGAGAAGATGGAGGAAGAGGAAGGGGGAACAATAGAAGACGAGGGAGAAGAAACAACCAAAGCAATGGTTGGTTGAGTCGACGGGAGGAGGGGAAGGAGGAGCGGGAGAAGGGGTAGAAGGAACCTCAGCATGGTTGTAGCAATGGCAACATCCTTAGTGGATGTGGCCATTGGAAGACTCTCTACTGCTTCTCTCTCTGGAGATACCAGGGTTACAACATGTTCTTGTATGAGCGGAAGGAGCACTCTCAGCAGCTTCTTCTTGAGCGGTGATCAATTCTCCCTCCTTATATTTATCTTTTCCCTTTTCGGCAAATGCTTCGACTTGGCAGGTGTGTTGCCCAAAGGGGACATAGTGAAATATACCCCAAGGTAGATGAGCCCATTCATATTTACACCAATGCTCTGTGTGCTGTAATGTGCACCCTTAACCCTCACCTCAATGGTTTGAGGTGCCTTTGTTCATGTCAATCTCAGCAAAAGGTCAGCTGTCCCCATCTGTGTCTAAATATACCCGATCAACTTCTTGATCGGTTGTTTAGAAACCTTTTGGAACGTTGGCCATGCCATATTGAATAATTTCTAGCTAGGGCCAAGTGGGAGTGATCCTTTCTTCTGAGTTCGACCTCGTGATACAGATCGATGTAGATGTCCTCAATCTGTGGGACGTGGATCGGATCGAGTTTTTCCTTTAGGAGGCAATTTCTTGGATCAAAGGTGGGCATTGCCGAGGAAATTGTGCTTTAGGTTAAGCAGTTCCAACTCTGCAAACATTTCCTAGGATTTGGTGTGAGAAGTACAGGTGTACTTACCCACTGTAAGGGGGAAAGGAGTTCCACTCTTCTTCCTTTTCAGGCACTTCTTGTGATATGTTATGAGCTACCTGGATAGCTCCAACAGGATTAACTTAGGGATTACATACCTTGGTAACTTGGTAGGATTCCCTAAGAATTTGGCTGCTATGAGATAGGTGAAAGCAGGAAATTTCGTAAATAACGCCCCCCACTTCTCAGTTGCAGTGACTATGCTTTTGATCATCCAACCGTGTGTCATATTTGGCCTCAAAAGGCAGATGATGTTGTAGAATAAAGCATCATTGATCTTGGTGAACTGTGGAATGCTGTTATCCAGCTTCAATTCTGGGTAGTACTCCTATATTTTCACCTGGGGCCACACCCCACATCGGCTCAGACACTGGATAGTCTCTCTCTAAGGCTGCAGCATAGACTACATAGGAGTTCATGTAGAACCTCCCCGTTGTGGTGAGTTGTTGGAGCTACTCAGAGATGGTGCTGCTAATGATTTCTACCCACTCAAAACACTGGTTAGGCACGTTCTTATTCATCGTTTCCAGATACCTGAGCATCCATTTGTGGAAGTAATGGGCATCAGAAAGCCTAAAATACCCTATGCTTAGGAATGTGATGGTATCGCTCGGTTCCTCAGAGAATTCGCTATGGTGAATAACCTGCGGCCACCTAGTTATTACCTTTTTATTTTTTAGGTACACCTTCGTTCATCAACTACATGCATTTGTCTTTGTTTTCCTCCGATGCCTTGATGCAATATTCTCTGGCTTATAGCCAAAAAATGCCTGGTGGTGGGGAATATCTAGCATGATCTCAAAATGTCGGGTAGTGAGGTTGATTATGACCTCGCCCTTTTTGTTCTCGACACACCTTATGTCTTTTTTATAACAGTGGGACCACCACCATCATAAATTCATTATTCACTACACTAACGGGGATTCCCCCAGTGAAATGCAGACCACTGCCCACTAGCTTGTCCATCCAAGGACTACTTATGACCCTTTTGGTTCTGGTCCAGAAATCCTCCATGTCAATGTGGCCAAGTTTGAGAATCCCTAATGTCTAGGTTACATTCTGCCTAGGACTCGGGCATCTTGACCCTTTGATATTTTTATTTCATCTCTTCCTTTGCGAGTGTGGCCTTGCCATTAGACTTGGTTGGTCTTTTGCTTGAGGTAGACATATGAGAATCTGAGTTCAGTTGTTAATTTGCGAGATGAAGGAGCGAAGTCCAACGTAGAAGAGTCACATGTTAGCTGTCAGATCTATCCATCAAGGCTTTACAGAGTGAAGATTTATCAATTTAAAATCCTCTGGGTGCAGGGCACAAGAAAATTATAGGTTACAGGGTCAATAAATTATGGTGCTCTAAAGCGGAGTGTTGCAAGGAAGAAAATAGTGCCAAAGGGCGCAGGGCGCAAGAAATTTACACATAACATAAATGTTGTTATAGACAAAACTGTGCCTGCGGCATTATATAATGTTTTAAACCGGGCGTAAATAATGTTTGGTGTTGCATGGGAGCAGGATGCGCCAATGGCGTAGATATGGGACATGTTGCAGGGAATTTTGGGTGTGTGCCAAGCGGTGCAACATGAAGGGGTGTATCACTGAATTTAAATGCGCCAAGGGGAATTAGGCACGGCGCGGGAAGATCTTGCATGGCACCTTTTGTTGTTGTAAGCTGGATTGCACGAGCAGCCTTAGAAAGGATTTTCTTAGTTTTGTATGGCGCAGGAAGGATGCGTGTTGTAATCAGGGACAATGTGCCTTCTTAGCGTGACTCTATTTTATGTAACACGAAATGGCGTTTGCGCCAAAGGAAAACCGTGGGTGGAAATTTGACAATTTTTATATTTTTTCTCTTCCTCTGAACGAGTTTGTGATTTTTTCAGGTTTTATCGACATGATTTCGAATAATGAGGGGAACATAGCAAAGAGGCTTTTTGGGTTCATTTTTTGAGACAGATCCTTCCAGGCCAACAGATCTAGAAGGAGGGGAAGACTGGTTTTGGTGGAAGCCACTTAGGTTTATCTATTTATCTAACAGCAAGCAAAACCACAGACAAAACAACAAGAAAAACTCACAAGAAAAGCAAGAACCAATTACCAGAGATATATAGACTGGAGAGGAACAAAGTGGGGTTCACGAATGCGACACAAGGATGACAGGAGCGCTGACAGGTGCAGAGAAATAAAGTTTTCACGTGTTTTTTCAATCATGAAAATGACAGGATGCGGAATGCACCTATATATAGCCAAAAGTGTAATAAATGCGCCACCCACCTTTTTTAAAGGGGTGCACCAAAACATATCTCGACATGAAAATATTTGCGCCCTTTAGCGCGGGTATGTTTTTGTCAGGAAAAAAGTATTTGCACCTTCAGCGCAAATTTAGGACTGTTAACACGGTATTTTTAGCGCCTTGGTGCACCGCTTAAGGGAGCAACATTTTTGTTGTTAACAGGTCGGCGCATGCACCTCGGCACATGCAAGAAAGGCGCATCACGAAGAGGCGCAACAATTGTTGTGTCAACACTTCAAAGGGTGCGCCAAAGGAATAGAAAGGGGGGCGTAAATTCATCCTGTGTTGCATGAACAAAATTTGCACCCAGCCCAAAAAGGACCAAAATGACTAAGTTCGAAAAACCAGATTTTTTGGGAAAGGGATTTTATGCCATTCCCAACGCTGAGGGGCCTTGATAAGGAAACAAGACAAAATTTTGGTAAGGTTATTTGCAAAATTGCCCTCATAAATTTTACAAGATAACAGCTGGCTCTTTCTGGGGACTAACTTTGGGTGAAGCTTAAGGGTAGAGAACCCCAGATCAACATGTGCCTATCCTTTGGGTTATAGAGTCCAAAAACAAGGGCTACAGACAAAAGTAAACACACGACGAAAGCAAACACACAACATAAAGCAAATTGTACAAAGAAAAGAGGAAGCTCTACTTTCTGAATATTTTGAGATGTTGCCCGCTATAGGGAAGTGGGAGATGAGTTGCATCTAGATACGAGAGATAGAAGCTATTCTCTCTGTTGAGCTACTTGATCTTGAAAGGTCCTCTCCATAGAAAATCAAATTTCCCATGCATGTCATTTCACTCTTTTCACTTGTCTCACAAAAGGATGAGATCTCCCACCTGGAAATTCCTCAGCTTAGCATTTTTATCGAACAATGTCTTGACTTGATTATAATGTTCGGTGATCATGTCAACCACTTTTACCATTTTTTCATCGAGCTCTACTAGATACATCATCCTCTTTTCAAGAGAATTTTGAAAAGTTTCATCTTCAATCACTCGTGCCAAGCGCAGAGCAGGAAGTTCTGTAGAAATGGGGAGCTTGGCATCGATTCTATATAACACTTGAAAAAGGTGACATATCGAGAGACCTCTTGGGAGTAATGCGGTCTGCCCACAAAGTGTTATGCAATGACTTATGCCACATCCACTGATTCTCATCAACTAGCTTCCGTAATGATAGTCACTGAGTTTTTATTACTAGATTCTGCCTGACCATTTCCGCTGGGGGTAATAATTTGATGTGTGGGCCAAGGTTATCCCATATTCATAGCCAAAACTGATCAATTCCCAAGAGGAAAGATTGGAAGCATTATTAGAAACAATCTTGTTTTGAACGCCAAACGTTATAATGATATTCTCGTTGATGAAGTTGCAAACAACTTCAGAGGTTGCATTCTTGACAGGTATGGCCTCCACCTATTTGGTGAAGTAATCCGTTGTTGTTAGGACATAACTATGCCTGGCACTTGATTGTGGGTGAAGTGCTCCGATAAATTTGATTCCCCATTTCCTGAATGGTTCATCAATAACGACCAGCCTAAAGGGAAAAGTAGCCAGTTTTGGTTTTGCCAACAAATTGTTAGCAAAGCTCACATTTTGCTACGCAGGCGGCTGTACCCTAAAATAGCATTGGCCAATAGTACCTGGCTCTGGATGATCTTGTGTGCTATCACGGAAGAGGAGAAATGACCACCACAGGCTGAATCATGAAAACTTTCAAGTAACATTACCTGTTGTGGCTTGTCAAGACATCGCAAAAAGATGCCATCAATTCCATGTTTGTATAAACTGTCATCCCAGATGACATATCTGGCTGCTATGAGATTTTATAGTATGCTTCTCCTTTGAAGTTAGATGAGCTGGGCACTCACCGTAAGTGAGAAAGAAAGTGATATCATAATACCATTCGTCGCTAGTCATGAAAAATAAAACCATGGGCAAAGAATCAACTTTCTTTAGCTAGCCTTGTGTTCCATCGATGAAATCATCCTTTTCCTCAGGGTCTTCTGAATCTTGGTTTTCAGCCATGAGCTGACATAGGCCCTTGCCTCTTACCAACTTGGTTTCTTTTATATCTAGATTATACTCTTGGACCTTTGCGATCCAATTCCCTAGCAAACTCCCTAACTCCTGTTGAGGTTAAGATTGATTTGACTGCCGTGTCAGGAACCAGCACTACTGTATGAGAGTTTAGAATATAATACCTGAAGTTCTTGACTTCTTTGACAATGGTGAATGCATGTTTTTCCAACTGAGACATCTTCAATTTGTGAGGCTTGAGGGGAGAGCTCATGAACACAATTGGGGATTCAACATCCTCAGAATTCTTTTGCATTAAGATGACCGATATGGTATGCTCAGATGCATAGCTATACATGATAAAATCCTTGGAGAAATCGGGACATACCAGGACTGGGTGCTATGAGCGATGGAGGCTTTTATATCTTCGAATGACATCTTTCCTTCTTCACTCCACAGGAAAGTTTGTGACCCTTTCATCATGTTTGATATGTGGCGAGTCTTTTCAGCAAATTCGGGAACAAAGTGCCTGAGAAAATTCACTTTTCCGAAGAAGGAAGTGAACGTCGGTCTTGCTTGTGGGTAAAGTAAGGCTCTAAATAGCCCTAACCCTTTCGGCATCTATCTTTGTCCCTTCTTTTCTGACCACGTGCCCTAGCAATTTTCCTTCCATGAACCCAAAAATATACTTTTTTGGATTTAAGGAGATCCCGTGTTCTCGGCATCTATTCAATACTTTCTCCAAATGATCACAATGATCATTTCATTGTTTAGAGAACATAGTTAAGTCATCCAAATAAACTATGATGACCTTTCCCATCATACCTTTGAACGTGAAGTCCATCACCCGCTGGAAGGTAGCACCAGCGTTGGTCAAGCCAAAAGACATCCTACTGTAGGTGAATTTACCCCAGGGGGTAGTGAATGTTATTTTGAATTGGTCTTCAGGTGAGACTTCAATATGATTGTAGCCCAAAAAACCATCAAGCATGGATAGCATTTCTGATCCAGTTACTACCTGTAGAACCTGATCCATTATAGGAAGTGAGTAGTTGTCCTTTAAGGATGCCTGATTTAGGTTGCGAAAATCTACGTAGATGCATATTTTTTCCATTCCTTTTTCATATTGGCATGATATTTGCAACCCAGGTATTGTGGTTGATAGGAAAGATGATTCTCGCATCCAACATTTTCTGTATTTTAGCCTAGATTGTACCTGAGATCTTGGGATTAGAGTGCCTTTGTTTATGGAAAAAGGGTTTGACATCTCCCTTCAACAAGATGTTGTGTTGGATGTCCTTTGGCTTGAAATACTTTAGATCGGCATAAGACCATGCCAACATGTCCATATATTTCTTCAGCAATTTGACAAACTTCCGCTTTTCTTTAGGTGTGCAACATTTTTCGATGTTAACAAATTGTGGATGTTCCATAGTACCCAGATTGACTGGCTCAGTCTTTGGAGAGGAGTTAGGATTATCTTACTTTTTCTTCCTAAAAAAATTATCATGTTTGTTGAACAAACATTCTAGAGAGACCAAACCTTTTGGTATTTTATTTCCTTTTAGCTAACATATGCCATCACTTCCTTTTGATTCATCATCTTGATCAGTAACAGATTCATGGCATGTAGAAGTTGATCCTTCAAAATGAAGCTCACTGAAATTTTCTACATTTTCCAGAAAGGTCAATAAGTTGATTGTCATCATTGAATACCTGTCAGTTCTAAGAATTGTCTGGCACGCTTGAGCGGGAAAACTAACTCAATGGTATATGTGTCTATGTTTTCAAACCTGGGTGGGGGAGCATGGAGGGATGCTAAGACAACTAATGAGTCGGCCATGTTGTTCTGAGCTCTCAGAATGGCTTTTATTGAAAAAGTGTAAAATTCTTCAAAGCTATCCCATATTGCGTTGCAGTAATTCCAGAGCCTTTCATTTTTTAATTAGTATATCCTTTTCACTTGATTTACGACTAGCTTTACATCGCCTTGTAATTTTAGGTTCTTGATTCCCATTTCCTTTGCGGCTTACATGCCAAGTAGAAAAGATTCATACTCAGTACTATTATTCATGTTGAAAAACTACAACTTTAAAGAGAGAGGAAAAATCTCTTCCTCCGGGGAAATTAACACATCTCTATCACCGCATTCACTAGTTGCACAGACTGCCACCAAACTGCAACATCAATATCTTGTTAAGATCCTCTTCTAGGACGAGAATGTCCATTTTATCAAACTCTGTAGATAAGAAATAAATTCCCCATCCCTGATGATTCAAAGAGAATTTGGACTTTGGGGTCATCGAAATTAGAAACCAAGTAATTCTTTTTTGATTCCAGCTCCAATGTTTGCATTACACCTTTGATAGGTATTCTGGGCTTAGACCAGTCCATATGAATCTCTCCACAAACTTCACTACAAAAGCTCCTTCCTATTAGAATTCCATACGCTACCGGAATATAATCAATGAGGATGGTCATCTTTACTCTTTTCTCTGGGAATTCCACAAATGCACGAACTGTGCGTCTTTGATTTGATCAATCAGCAGAACATATTTGGTTTCCAAGGAATAACATTTGCTAAAAGGCTTGGTAAGGGTGAAGCCCAGAGCATGGGTGAACTTTTGCTGGCATGACGTTATCGGAAGCCCTAGAATCAATTATGCAGTTGATTAGCTTGTGACCATTGATTAGGAGGGAGAGATAGAAAGGTTCTTTTTTACCTGATGCGTGAAATTTGAGGCAACATTTATGTGAGATGTAGGAGGAGTAGAAATAATTCCTTTCAGGGAGGCCTGAGAAGTTATAACGAGCTTAGCTTTGAATATATTTGGTCAATCTTACACGTTACTCAGGGTTTGACTAAAGATACTCAGCTTCAGACATTTAGATCTTGGTCTTTTTGGCATGATCAATTATGTCAAATGCGGCCAAGGGTTGCGTTGATGAAGGAATGAGTTCCTCATTTCGCGATGGTAGGTTAGGATTACTTGGTCTTGATAGGAATATGAGAGGGCTGATTTGGAGGGGAGATAGGAGAAAAATATTTCTTTGAAAAAGACTTAATAACAGGTTGAGTAGGAAGAGGATTACCTCTTTTTGCAATGGTCGGAGGCGTGTTTGACACAGCCCTCTCTTTTTGTATCCTGGAAATAACTTCTGCTTCTTTTTCTTGAGAGCGGGTGAAAACAACATAAGACTACCCACCCGCATATCCTTGGGTACCCTCTTCTTCATTAGATTCCTCCTTTTCAAATTCCATATACCCGATAGTAGAGTCGCCAGTCGGTTCGCCAACATCTTGATCATCTTCACCTTGGGATGAAGGGTCTTCATAATTCAGCTCCTCTTCCTTGATTTTGACCAAAGCATTGACCGGAGGAGCCTCAAGTTCCAACCGTGTAGCAGTTGCAGGTAAACGCACCCTTTGCAGGAAGTTGTTTGAAGTGAAATTTCTTCATGGGATATCCCAGTACGAACAGCTGGGGGAAGCTTGAGCTAGCTACTTTTTTAACGCAAGCAAGTCATTTGCCATCTTTTGAAATGCCAGATCAGATGAAGTGGGGGGAGAAGGAGTTGAAGCTTTAGGCTTGGGTGGTTCTTGTTTAATTTTCCAGATATTAGCAAGTTATCTTCAATCCAAATGGTAGCAGCTTGGGCGAGAACCAGGGTAGTGACTTGCTCTTACAAGAGTAAGAAACTTAATTTTGAGCTCATGATGTTTACAAAGAAACACTTCTAATTTTTTGGTGTTGGCAGCATGGCATGCTGAACACGGTTACTTAGTGAATTGAAACGGGTGATGAAATCATGCATGGTCTCAATGAATTATTTCTTCAGATGAGTAATCTTTGACAGCAACAGGAACACATCTTTTGAAGGATTATATATATCTTCAAATGTAGTTTGTAATGTGGCCCAACTAGTGATAGATCTAGCTGGAAAATGTTGAAACCACTCTACTCCGGGTCCTTGTAAGGTCTCTAGAAAGAGGAAAACTAACACATCTTCATGGGTCATGTCCAGGATGCTACATGACATGATGAATGCATATATATGTGAATCTGTACTTTAGATTCCACTTCCATCAAATTTGGGGAAATTCTTTCGGTTTCCATGAGGGAGCGTGTGAATAGGATGTGGCAAAGCAAGAGGGACCATAGCATTTCCCCAAGGTACTGCCATTTGAAATGCTGGAAAAAGGACGTGAGATGGGAGGGCGGTTCCACTGAGTAACAAAGTGCTGCAAATGGATGTGGATGCTCCCTGTAAAGAATGATTCCTTCATGGAGGTGAGATACTTCTTGATGACCGGTCAACTGAACTTAGCGATGAGAAGCGTGCCGGTGTAACACTGAAGTTGTGCCTTTGAAGTAGGTTGAAAGTAGGATCAACTTCTCCACGAGCTCTCCTGCTACGAGTAAATGGTTCTCCCGCCAGTGTATCTTTCAAATCTGTAATATTTTGGAGTAGATTTAAAAACTCTTTTTGGTTGTACTTGCTAATTTTCTGATCTTTCTGATAAAAAACAGTAGCATGTACCTTTTCTAAATATTTAAAATTATCCCCCTTTTGAAACTGATTGTGGTTTAATGAAAAATGTTAGCGAGGATAAAATAATGGCTAACTCAGTAAGCCAATTTACAGATCTTAGAGTTGACTTTTGGTAAGGGTTTGAAATTTTGCAAAATAGTCAAAAACTCAGATCTACGGAAAAATATGGGTTTTTATAAAAACTCAGCAAACTAAAGATCTCTAACTAGCCCAGATCTATGGATCTCTAAAGAAAATTTTCAGTTCGGATCACTTTTGCAAAAAATTTGGATTTTGAACAAAAGTTAAGATTTGCAAACAGGTAGTGATTTTTAGTTTTGTCAGTTTTATCAAATAGATGACATAATGCTCACATAGATTTGTTCGATCCCCAATAGAGTCGCCAAAAACTGTAGGTTCAAAAATTTGTTGCATGGGCGGATCTATGGATAGACAGGCCAACAGTGTGTAGGGCATAGCCCCTCTTTGAAACAGCAAAGTGAAACTGGTTTATTGCTATTCTACCAGCAGGAATATGTGGAAGTCTCACAATATTCTGCCTTTGGGGGTTTGGGATCTCATCTCAGTTGGGGTATTTTCGACTATGAAAAGAAAGGAATGAAGGGAAAGATGAAGATAAGATAGATCCTAAAGGGAGAAAAGAAATGAATTCCAAAGTAGAAAGGTCAGAGAGCCTATGTTTTGGGATTGGTAATAAATGGAGCCAAACCTACTTGCATAAACAAACAAAGCAACACTGATGAAAAAATGGCAAAAAGTAGAGAGCTTCAACAGAATAAACATACAGATCTAAGATAAGAAATTTCTGATGCATAACATAGGTATTCAGCACAAAGTCTCAATATTGTATTAATATTTTCTTCCGTTACAAAAAGTACAAAGCCTTTTCTCCTTACTTCTATTTTTCATCTAAAAAGTGTCCACACCTGAATACAACAAATATTCAAGTATTTATAGAAGGAGGACAAGAGAGAAGGAAAAAATAAACCAACAACTAATTATAAAAATATTTACAAAATATCTAAAAGTCAACTGTTGACTTAGGGCAACTTGGTGGATGACAACATCTCATGGTGCAACATGGATGATGTCATCGTTTATGCCAACATAATTTTAAATATTACAAAAATAAAGCCAAGAGGAGGAAGGCTATTCATCGTCGTCTCATGGATGGAAGGGAGTATCTTACTTCTGCTCAGGGGAGGCAATGTGGAATTGAGCCTAGTACTCCATGAATTTGCTGACCATCGGCTGAAGTAAGTCCTAGGCTGGACCCTTGGTATGATCGCCGATGACCTCACAAGTCTCCCATTCATCTCTAAGTTTTTTGAGGAGCTTGAAATATTCATTACCTTCCTCTATCAGGTACCCTACAAAATCACGGCAGGCCCGAAGGTTATTGATGGATTCAGCGTTGAAAGTAGCTTCTGGCCCTAACCCTTGCAAGACGATATCCTTGAAGATCTAAATGGTTTCATCTACCTTCCTCTAGGAAAATTTACTCCATTTGATGCATTGAATCCAGGGCTTCCTCCTTGACCTTATCTATCTTTTCCAGGACAAATTCCATCTGATCAACATGGTAGTCCAAAGCAGCAAGGATTTTATTGGGTGCTCTGGGGTGATCGAAGACACCTAATTTAAATAAATCTTCAACTGAACAGTCGAGAATCTTCTGGGATGTTAGGAGCTCTCATGTTGTAACCTAGCATGGTCCAACTCTTTGGAAATAGGTCCTGTGATTAACTGGAGTTCCTTGTTCACCTGATCAATGTTCTGATATAGCTCGGTGAATTTGATGATTACTTCATCGCTATCTTGGAGGATTTGGTCTCTCTAGGATGATACTACCATGCCTTGTTTGCCAATCTTGGCGTATTCGTTTATCTTATCCTAACTAAGGACCTTAGGAGTTTCAGTGGCAGTTGTAGGAGGTGCACTACCCATTTTCTGCAGGGTGTGGAGAAGATGCTTATTCTGCTCTTTTAGTATCCTCTTCTCCTCCTTTGCTTCTTGAAGCTTCTTACAAAGGGCATCCACCATAGATAGGGCCTCTCCTTGAAGACTCTCGGATGACGTTCCCATTGTGACCTATGTCACTTTATAATATGTAGGGGATAGATCCTTTTTATCCTTTATGGGATCAGGATACGCGATCTCCATTACTCTTTCTCCTGATGCACTCTGAGAGAAGCAGGTTATTGGTTTTTGCTTCTTATCCCCTTTTGTTGGGATGACAGATAAGTCCATAGGTGTAATGGGGAATTTCCTCTTATGTTGGCTTAGGTGCTGGGAGATCCATGCTGGACTCAAGGGAGTCGGACCAGAGGTGGAAGAAGGAGCAGCTACAATGGATGAGGGGAAATGGGTTGAGACACTTGGTGGAGGCATCAAGAGAAAGGCCAAGAAAGTGCTCATGGGAGGAGGAGACACCGCAGAGGAGGTAGGCGTGGGAGTGGAATGGTGCTAAGAGATAAGATAAGAAATGGTGGGGGACAGCTCCGTGAGGGAAGATAAGATTGAGGAAGAGGAAGGGGGAATAGCAGAAGACGAGGGAGAAGAAACAACCAAGGGAATGGTTGGTTGAGTCACATGAGGAGGGGAAGGAGGAGAGGGAGAAGGGATGGAAGGAAACTCAGTAGTTGTAGCAGTGGCAACATCCTGAGTGGATGTGCCCATTGGAACACTTTCTGCCACTTATTTCTCTTGAGATACCAGACTTACGACCTGTTCCTGTGTGGCGAAAGGAGGGATTTTAGGAGCTTCTTCTTGAGTGGAGCTTGATTCTCCCTCTTTATCCTTACCTTTTCCCTTTAGCAGATGCTTCAACCTGGCAGGTGCATTACCCAAAGGGGACGTGGTGAAATCTACCCCAAGGTAGATGAGGCCGTTCATTCTACACCAATGCTTTATGCACTGCAATGTGCCCTTAACCCTCTCCTCAATGGTCTGAGGTGCCCTTGCCCTATCAATCTTGGCAAATGGCCAGTCGTCCCCATTTGTATCTAGATATACTTAATCAACTTCTTGATCGGTTGTTTGGAAACCTTTTAGAACGATGGCCACACCATATTGAATGATTTCTGCTAGGACCAAGCGGGAGTGATCCTTTCTCTTAAGTTCAACCTCATGATATAGGTCTATGTAGATGCCCTCGATCTGTGGAACGTGGATCGGATCGAGTTTTTCCTTTGGGAGGTAATTCTGTGGATCAAAGGTTGGCCTTACCAGGAAATTGTGCTTCAGGTTGAGCAGTTCCAGATTTGCGAACATTTACCAGGCTTTGGTGTGAGAAGTGTAGGTGTACCTACCCACTGTGAGGGGGAAAGGAGTTTCACCCTTCTTCCTTTTTAGGCACTTCTTGTGATATGTTATGAGTTGCATGGACAGCTGTAACAGGATCAACTTAGGGCCTGCATACCTTGGCAACTTGGTCGGCTCCCCTAAGAAGTTAGCTACTCTGAGATAGGTGAAAGTAGGGAATTGCATGAATAACAGCCCCCACTTCTCGGTTGCAGTGACTATGCTCTTGTTCATCCGACCATGAGTCATATTGGGCCTTAATAGGAAGATGATGTCGTAAAAGAAGGCATCATTGATTTTGGTGAACTATGGGATGTTGTTCTCTAGCTTCAATTCTGGGTAGTATTCGTATATTTTTACCTAGGGCCACACCCCGCATCGGCTCAACACTGGATAATCTCTCTCTGAAGCTGAAGCGTAGACTACGTAGGATTTCATGTAGTACCTCCCTGTTGTGGTGAGTTATTGGAGCTGCTTCGAGATGGTGTTGCTGATGATCTCTGCCCACTCAAAACGTTGATCGGGCACATTCTTATTCATGGTTTCTTGATACCTAAGCATCCATTTGTGGAAGTAATGGGCATCAGAAATCCTATAAACCCTATTTAGGAAGGTGATGGTATCGCTCATTTCCTCAGAGAAGTCACTGCGGTGGATAACCTGTGGCCACCTGGTTATTACCTTCTTATTTTTCAAATACACTTCATTCATTAACTGCATACATTTGTCTTCATTTTCCTCCCATGCCTTGATTCAGTATTCTTGTATTATATCCACAAAATGCCAGTGGTGGGGAATACCTAGCATGATCTCAAAGTGTCAAGCAGTGAGGTTGATTATGACCTCGCCCTTTTTGTTCTCGACACACCTTGTGTCTTTGTTATAGCAGTAGGCCACCACAATCATGAACTCATTATTTGCTGCACTAACAGGGATTCCCTCAGTGAAATGTAGACCACTGCCCACCAGTTTTTCCATCCAAGGACTGCCTATGACCCTTCTGGTTCTAGTCCAAAAATCTTCCATGTCTATATGGCCAAGTTTGGAATCTCTGATGTCTAAGTCACATTATGCCTGGGACTCGGGCATTCTGACCCTTTTATATTTGTATTTCATCTCTTCCTCTGTGAGTTTGTCCTTACCATTTGACTTGGTTGGCCTTTTGCTTGATGTAGACATATCTGAATTTGAGATCAGTTGTTGATCTGTAAGAAGAAGGAGTGAAGTCCAACGCAAAAGAGTGATGTTAGCTGTCAGATCTTTCATTGAAGCTTTACAAAATTAGGAGTAAGTAATTTAAAATATTTTGAAGTAGGAGTGTTGTAAGGAATAAATCAGCACCAAAGGGTGTAGGGTGCAGGAAATTTACACATAAAATCAATGTTTTTGTAGACAAACTTGCGTCTGCACCATTATATAAGGTTTTAAACTAGGTGCAAATAAATTTGGTGTTGCATTAGGCCAGGATGCACCAATGGCACAGATATGGGACATGTTGCAGGAAAGTTTGGTGCGTTAAGGGGTGCAGCATTAAAGGGTGTACCACTGGCTTTATGTACACCAAAGGGCCTTTGGCGCGGCACACAAAGTGATTGCATGACACCAATGTTGTTGTAAATGGGATTGCGTATGCGCCTGTGTAAGGGTTTTCTTAGTTTTGTATGGTACACGAAGAATGTGTGCTGCAAGAAGGGACAGTGTGCCTTCTTAGCGTGACTGTGTTTTATGTAACAGAAATGGCGTTTGCGCCAAAGGAAAACCATGCCCAGGAAATGTAACAACTTTACATATTCTCTCTTCGTGGATAGGTTCGTGATCTTTTAGGCCTTATCTACATGATCTGATAGTGAGGGCAATAGGGCAAGGAGGTTTGTTGGGTTTGATTCCAAGACAAAGCTCTCTAGGCCAGCAGATCTGGAAGGAGGGTAAAACTATTTTTGGGGGAGGCCTCCTAGGTTTATTTATTTATTCAATAACAAGCATAACCACAACAAACCAATCAAGTAAAAAGCACAAGAGAAGCAAGAACCACTTACCGGAGATATATAGAGTGGAAGAAATGAAGTGGGGTCCATGAACGCGACGTAAAGCGACATGAGGATGATAGGGGCACTGACAGGTTTAGAGGAATAAAAATTTGTGTTTTTTTAATCGTGAAAATGACAGGGTAGATGCGCTTATATATAGCCAAAGGTGTAATAAATGTGCCACCCACTTTTTTAAAGGGCGCACTAAAATGCATGTCGACACGAAAAAATTTGTGCCCTTTAGCGTAGGTATGATTCTATTAACAAGAAATTATCTATGCCTTTGGCACAATTTTGGGACTATCAATATGGGATTTTGAGTGTCTTGGCGCATTGCTTAAGGGGGAAACATTTTTACTGTTGACAGGTTGGCGCATGCGCCTTGGCACAGGAAAGAAAGGTGCATCACGGGGAGGCGCAACAATTGTTGTGTTAACACTCCAAAGGGTGCGCCAAAGGAATAGAAGGGGGCACAAATGCATCCTGGGTAGAATATGATTTTTGGCAATATGGGATAGGTAAGTAGGTGAACTGAGAGAATGGGTTGTAATGATAAGGGTTAATAGGCTTGTAGGTGAATTAGGTAAAGCGGGAAAGTATAATTGATGTGATTAGGTATGGTTTGGTGGGTAATACATGATTTAAGGTACTTAAGTCTTGACATGATTGTGTTTGGTGGATACAGGCTAGAGATCATCTTATGATGCATGACAGAGTACCACCTCTTTCGGTATGGATGCAGTCTAGTGTGACCAAGGAGGAGTGGGGGTATATGAGCGAGGCTTGAATGATTGGGATCTGATGCTATATATGCATAGCTTGAGATCATAGTTTGATGGTCACTCTTATTGATAAATGGGATTCAACAACCAACACTTTCCACTTATCAAAGAGTGAGATGATCATAACTTTAGAGGACATGTACAGGATCTTGTGGCTTCCCATTGTTGGGGAGCTAGTTTATTCTATTACTCCTAAGGCATCAGTGGAGGTGATAGTGGATATTTTTGGTGAGGTGATGGGTGAGTTGACATATCACAACATGAGTGTCACTTATGGAGATATGTATGCAGCCTACCCATGGGAAACGAGGCTGACTATACTGATGATGGAGGCAGTAGGTTTTTTTTTTCCTGCCTAATTCTGAGGGCATGAGATTCCCATGAGCACTGATAGCACTCTAGGATATTATGGAGGAGTGAATAAACTTTTTTTGGGCACCGGATTTCCTAGTTTAGTTATATAGGGAGCTATGGGATTATGGGATATTGCAATAATTCAAGATGTGTTGTACATTTTTACTAAACTGTTGGGCATACGAGCACATTATATGTGTGTGGCTAGTTGGTTTTCCTCGACATGAATGGTTCGGGAGTGGCTTGCTTAAAGTTGGATACAGATTTTGGGTACCAGTTGGTTGGAAACATAGGGTGGTTCAGGACACATATGATGTGTCATATTGTAGGCAGTTAGAGTGCCTTTCAGCCATTGATATTTTTAGAGACCATATGTAGACTACCCATCCTACATAGGCATGGTAAAGGAGTTGGAGGAGCTACAACTATTGAGGTGGATACAGGGTTGTCATACTGATTAGCACAAGATGATACCTATAGAAAGGGTTAGACAACATTTTGGGCTGCCATAAGACGTGCCTCAACCCTTACCATAATATAAGAGAGATGACAAGGAGAGACCAATGTCTCCACCACGTCTAAGTGTGCCGAAAGGCTAGGAGGAGCGGGTAGTGGATAGGAAGATTGATGATGTTGGATTCACAGATGGTTATAGGTAGTGGTGGGTAGCACAACTATGGACGGCACCACCGAGGCTAAGGAAGCCAAAATTATCCACCCTCACAGTGTAGAGCGATACCTTACAGGGTCAAGTGGGTCCCCTTCAGACATAGATTACATTTTTACAGGGGTAGCTTACTAGGTAAGAGGCACAAGTTACCATTTTACAGTCTTAGGTAGTGGCCCTATAGGCCTAGGTAGCATAGGGATAGGCACCTGCGTAGGGTGGAGATGGATATGGGGGACATGTATCCACCCTACAGGCATAGGTATTAGGTTTATAGGGCCAACTAGCCACTGCACAGGCACAGTGGTGGCCTTACAGGCCTGGGTTGCAGCACAGGTACATCCATAGGCCTAAGGATAGGGTCCTATATTATAGGAAGTAGTGGGATAGGGTCCCATGGTACAGGGAGGAGGACACGGATCACAGGTATAGGGACCTAGGCCAATATTAGTAGGACAGAGCTCATAGGTTGTAATGATACCTATGGCACCACCTCAGACGATGTCAATGGCAAGGTTTAGGGATGCCTTGAACGAGGCTCACTACTATAAGGATTACCTGAATACTATTGGGATAGATGTACCTTCATATGCTAAGTTCAAGGTACATCATGTATTGAGTGAGAGGACTAGATCCTGTATTCACAGCTCAGAGAGCACAGGGGGCTGGCAAGCCCAGTGACAGGATCAGGGTGAGGCTACTAGCTCATGGAGGCCAGTCCCAGGTGAGGCCCAAGGGGAGACGAGACATGAGGATATCAGGTGGGGTGACGATTAGTCATTGGCTATGCTCATTGTTTTGAGTTTTTGATATATATAACGACATGCGTGCCAAAGATAGTGAGGCTTTATATGAGAGTTTTGTAATTTCGAGTTTTATACCAGCCTGCATGTCGAAGTTAGTGAGGCTGTATCTGAGCAATTTGAGATACTTGTATGTATTTTTATCTATGTACATATGTATTGATACACAAAATTTCTCCATTATATATATGATGATATTTATGTATGGATGATGTACTTGTTTTAATTTCCATTATTATTTTTATATTGATGGAAACTAGGTGAATTAGGCATGATTGAGTCAAGGTCAGTTAGGCATGGTTGAGTTTAGGTCATTTAGGCATGATGGAGTCTATGTGAGTTAAGCATGGTGGAGTTTAGGTGATTTAGGCAGTCGAGGTCATGTAGGCATGATGGAGTCAGGGGTAGGCATGGTTTGGTCGTGTTTTTAGGTTTGATTTAATTTCCAAGTTATTTGTAGTATGGAAAAATGAATGAATGATGAATATGTATGTTATGTTGTAGATTTCTAAATATGGAATGTCATGGAAATGTGAATTTAGTAATGTATGATATGATGATGTAAGAAATAGGTAGGTATACATGTTTGTATACTTGTATATATTTATTTAATTTCCAAGTAGTGTATAAGATGGAAACTAACTAAGGTAGAATGTGAATAGAAAATGGGGGGGGGGGAGTTGGTTAGGGTAAAGAGTGGTCAAGCTAACCTCCAAGGCCCATATGCCCTCGGAGTGCTACCTACATAGCCGTGATGAAAAGAGGCATCAAACTGATGTAGTTCTCCCATAAGCTAGGGAAGAATATGATAAGGTAGAGGGATGGATTGGTAGGTTTTAGGCATGTCTGAGTCAAGGTAATTTAGGCATGGTTGAGTTTATGTTATGTATATATGATTGAATTGAGGTCAAATAGGCATGGTTGAGTTTAGGTCGAATAGGCATGGGTGATTTTAGGTCTTTGAGGCATGTTTTTGTTTAGGTGAAAGAATAAGTCTTAAAATGTAGGTGTCGATGGTCTAGTCCTATATAGGATAATCAACAAGTAATGAAAAAGGTGAATGGTAAGAGGTAACAAAAAGAGACGCCTAATTGATAAGAACAATAACAAGTCTACCATACCAAAGATTGGCTTAGGAATGTAAGACCCTAAAGGCGTTGCATAATGGAATATTCTAAGGGTGAAGAAAGTCACATGATCATGAAATGTCGCATTTGTGGCATGTCCCTTGAGTAGGAAAAAGATTTAATGTGTAAAGGTGATGAGGTGAATGCAGGTTGGTTTTAGTGTAACCTGGTGTGAGACAGTTTGCCTTTTTGGTAAGATACCCAAGATCAAAATAAGCAAGTCCATAACGAAAAATTTATATTTTTATTTTTATTTTTTTATAGACTGATCAATGCGGGAAGTCTATATAGGATGATTAGATTATCTCCTTGAGGTCTTCGTGAAGTTAATCGATATGGGAAGCTTTTGATTATTTTATTTTTTTATTTTTGCAAGAATAGTCTTCTTTTAATGACAGACTATGTACAATATGGCTATCTTTGTATAGTTGTCCTTCAAGGGAACAGTCTATTTATAGCATCAAGATAAAAAGAGTAGATTTCCTTTTTTAGGGAGTCATCTTTTTGCTGGAAGTTTCACTCAAAGAGTTGAATCCGATTTTACTTTTGAATTTGTTTTGCTTTTGGACTTTTAGGTCATAGACAAGACTAGAGAATGATAGGCTCTTGTATTGAAGAAAATCACGGTTTAAGGTTGGACAATAATATCCCATGCAGAGAATGCATTTAGTGACAGTTAAACCACTGAAGTGACCTCCAAAAATTTCGTCGTGAACTTTCTTGATGGTGTAGGGAACTTCAGAACTTGTTAGGCATTATAAGAGGATACTGTCAAAGCCATGTTTATAAAAAGATCTCCTGTGATGATATATCAAGAAAAAGTTTTGAGAAAGGCTCGTTGTCCATTGTGTGTAAGATCTAAAGGTAGAATTGAAAGGGAAAGGTAGTCCACAAATTACTTATACCAAAGATCACATGGGCCAAGTTTAATGATTCTGATGAGGTTGATGTCTCGAAATAGATAAGAAGGTGATTGCAACCTTTATACTGTTACAAATATTTTTGAGTCGGAAGGTGAAGTGGGTATCTGAGATGCAAGACAGGCCATGGTGTCTACAATTTTTTAAGTGGAACGTGGAGTGGTTTGAAGTTTATAACAGTCAAAGTTAGTCAAAATTATGTCCACATGATGCTTATTTTTTGAAGTATTTCATTACGAAACTGGTATATAACATTAACTTGATATATAACTAGTTGAGAATCACCAAAGATATTAATCAATTTAACGTCTAAGGCGATGGTGGCTTGAATACCTAATACGAGTGATTCATATTCGGTGATATTTTTAGTACAATAAAATTCTAGTTTGAAAGATAATGGAATAGGCTCACCGTCAAGAGGAATGAGGATAATTCCTGCACCACCCCCATGCTAACATTTGGATCCATCAAAGAATAAAGTCATCTGGTAAATGGTATTGTACAAAGAGAGGGTAACGATGGATTCGTATAGGAAATTGAAGTTAGAGGATTGATATCTAGAGAGGGGTGCATCTACAAATTGGTCAGTGATGGTTTGTCCTTTGACATATTTTTGAAGGATGAATTTAAGGTCTAGTTCTGCAAGAAGCATGAGCCAACATTCAACACCTTGATGTTGGTAGGGCTTGGTGTACATGTAATGTAAGGGGTCAATATTGGTGATGAAAAAGGTTTTTTGGTTGAGTAGGTAATGTCGAAGTTTAGTGGTGACAAAACTAAGGCTAAACAGATTTTTTTGACGTGGGTGTATCTAGTTTCGTAGTCCAAAAGGGTAAAACTTATCTAATAAAATGCTTGCTCCTTGTGTTGCTCGTCATGATGAGTGAGCATGGAACCCAAGGAATGATTAGTAGCAGAAATGTAAAGGTAAAATGGTTGGTCATCCTTAGGAGGAATGAGCACAAGTGGTTGGAGGAGGTATTGTTTTAAGGCCTTAAAGGTTTTGAGGCATTCATCATCCCATTTGAAGGAGACATCCTTTTTGAGGAGATGATGAAATGGGTGGCAACAGTCAGAAAGATGTGAAATAAAATGATGAATAGATTACAACTTGCCTTGAAAATTGTGAAGTTGATGAAGGTTAGTAGGTGAAGGAATTTTCAGAATAGCCTTGATTTTAGTAGGATCGACTTCTATGCCACACAAAGAAATGATAAAACCAAGGATATTTCCAAAGATAACAACAAAGACACACTTCTTAGGTTGAAGGAAAACACAATATTTTATGAGAAAGTCAAAGATGAGCTTAAGGACTATAAGGTGTTAGGCCCGATTTTTGGATTTGGAAAGAAGGTCGTCAACGTAATCTTCTAAGATGTGATGCATGATGTCATGAAATATATAAGTCATAGCCCGCTGATATGTAGCACCAACATTTTTAAGGCCAAATGGCATGTCTTGATAACAAAAGGTCCCCCAAGGAGTGATGAAGGTAGTTTTGTGATGATCTTCTGGGGAAAGTAATAATTGGTTATAACCTGAGAAACCGTCCATGAGTGATAAAATCTCATGGCAGGAGATAAGATCAACTAATTATTCAATAATAGTTAGAGGAAAGTTGTCTTTAGGGAAAGCTAAGTTAATGTCATGGAAATCTATGTAAATGTGGAGTTCCCCTGTTGCTTTTGTGATAAGAACAATGTTAGAGATCCATTGGGGATAATCAATAGGTAAGATGAAGGAAATTGAGACAAGGCATTGGATTTCTTCCTTGACAAGAAGGGCAATGTGAGGATGCATTTTCCACAAATTATATTTTATGGGTTTGGCTTTAGGAATAGTAACGATATTATGAACCACAATATTTGGGTCAATATCGGGAATATCAGAGTAGGACCAAGCAAAAACATTTCTATGATTCTGGAGGAAAGAAGTAAAGGCTTCCTATTTAGAAACATCTAAAGATTGGTCTATCTTTAGAATTTGTGGGTCATCCTGAGTGTTAATATTGATTTCAATGGTTGATTCATTTAACATAGTTTGTGTCCCAGAAGGTAACAACTGAGGAATATAAGAATCTTCTGCACCAAGGTCGATGAGAATAGACTCATCATCCTGACATTAAATGATGTTAATATAAGGTGTATCATCATTGATCATGTCAAGATATAGGAAGGGAAGAGAAGAGGGAGCCTCGCTAACTCATTGATAAGTTAGAGGTCCTAGGGAAATGGTGTTTACGAAAAAAAAGCTAGGAGTAATGGATTTTGGATCCATAGACTCCATGGGTGAAGGTGGTGACATTGGTAAATGGGGTGAAGGAAGGTTTTTCATCCTCAATGACTTCAACATGGGCCTTCTTGGAATATGGATCAAAAAATCCAATACCACTGCGGTCTTTGTGTTTACAAGTGGTAGATGAGATGATAGTATGGCGGCCATGTTCATAAACACCAAAGACAAAGCCCTTCCACGCACGGCGATGGAGGAAGGTGTGGGCGAAGTGGCATTTGGTGAGATATTACAGGTTAGATGAAAAAGGTTGTGTTTGGGAAAGTGGATCAAGCGAGTAGGTATAAGTATCAAGTCCCCCATACATTAAATTGGTGTGAAGGTGGGGAGGACCGTAAGGGAAAACCTCTCATATGCGGTGATCATAGTGAGGATGTTGGTGAAGGTTACCACACTCTTGAGGATTAAGGAATGTGTCAATGTTGTACAGGTGTTACTCCCCTAGAGTGAGACGTTGAAATAAACCTCCTGAGGAATCGGTGGTTGAAATGTGGTTAGCGGGAATAGATAAATCACTAGGTAATTGGGAAGAAGAAGAATTAGTTGGTTGAGAAGTAGACGGGTTAGTGGATGGGTCAGCTGCAGAGGCTACGAAAACAATGGGTATAAAGGAGTTAGACATGGAAGAGGAGGGGGCAACGTTGGTGGATGGGACTGTGGGTGAAGGAGAAGTGGCAATGGTGGTAGATGCCTTAACTAGTATAAGGACATCATTAGGTCGATACAACATGTTACAAGTTTTAAATGGTGATGGGTCAGCTGGAATGGTATATTTATGTCCTTCATGTTCAAATTTTACACACCAATGTAATGTTGAAGGAACACAACCCATGACACAGATCCAAGGTTGGCCAAGCAACTTTTTTTACTATAATTCCCCCTCTAAGACATAGAACAATTCTGGGATGGTACGGGGGCCCACACGAACGTGGAGAATAATGGTACCAAGGGTAGAACTGATGGCATCATTGAATGAATGCATCATAACTATGTTGATATGTATGTAATTGGAAGGTATGCACATTTGGTTATGTGCATGGGAGGAAATGATGTTGATGCTAGCACCACCATCGATCATAACACTTCAAAAACACATATTATCATTATAAATGGAAATGAAAAGGGCAGGATCAGGATCATATGATTGGAGAGGTACCATATCGTCATCAGAGAAACTGAGAGCAGATACTTGATGAGTGGTAGCGGGTGTTTATGAAGGAGATGAATTAGTGAGAGAGGTCACATGGTGAGGGGTAATAATGGAGGCCACAAGCGTTGGTTCATTAGGTAAAACTTCGATGGATTAAAGAACCTCCATGATGACCTGTTGATGAGATTCAAAGGTTTGGACAAGGTCGTACAAAGAGATTTTTAAAGGGGATTGGTGCAATTATTTTATCATTGTATGATGGGTGACCCCATCAAAAACTGGGTATGTGGGTCCCTGAATTGTGATTTTCGGTGCGGGTGGAAATGGTATATTGGGCATAGGATTGGCGGATGGGATGGTTGCTTTCTCCTTTCCTTTGTATTTTTGGGCATGAGTGGAAATGTTAACCATATTGATATGGTGTGAAGGAGAATCTAAGTAATGATATTTGTAGTGATAGGATGGGCAATAGAAGGATGAGGGCATATACTAGTGTTTTGCAAATAAGGCAACGCATTGACATTTGGGCGGGAGTTTGGATAAATCACTTATGCGGACCATGTTGATCTCAAATTTAGGAGGTGGATAAAAAGGTTATGGATGTGGAGATGTAAGTCACTAAATAGGTAAGGGGAGAGGATGTGTGGTGATAGGTGAAGGTGGCACATGGTCCTTGTCTAAGAGATCATCATCGTCAAAATTTTCTTTTAGAGCACATAATTGGAGGAGAACAATTTTAAGAGCCTTACAATTTTCTACATCATGCCTTGGCACATGATGGTAGGTGCAAATATTAGTATCGTCAAACCCTTTTGGTTTGGGTTTAAGTGGGTTGTAAGGTCTAAGTGATGGCACTGTGATGACAACGGTCTCTAAATGTTTGGCTAAAATGTTGGCGTAAGACCCTGCCAACGGATCAAAATGTGAGGGAAGTGTGGGTTTGGATTGAAGTGTGGGTGATTTTGGTGGGAGAGGCACTACGGGAGGTGGAATTAGAGGTGGGATAGGCTTGAACACTGGTTTGGTAGGTGGTACTATTTTAGGCTTAGGTTGTACCTTCTTGGGTAAAGTCGTAGTAGATGAACTAGTGATAGAAGGTGTTGTAGGGTTAACTACCTCTTTGGAAGGTAGTGGGTTTTTCAACTTTGGTTGCACCTTTCTGGGTAAAGGTGAAGAAAACGTGCATGATGTAGAAGGGAAGGAAGATGATAGAATAGGATGGGTTAGTCAAGGTGATAATGAATGTGCAGTGAAGGTTGCAGGAAGAGGCGAGGTGGAAGGTATTGGTTGAAAAGAAGGAAATATCATAGGTAGTGATGAGGCTACTAGAATTGGTGGGGGTATAGGTGGTAAGAAAGATGCGGGTAATGGAGAAGGTGTACAATGTGTAGGTAAGTTGGGTGTAATAAATGATCACGATGAGGATGCGAGCTGCTGTGATTTTGATTTTCCTTGGGTAGGAGGTTTCTTGACCAAGGTTGATGGGTGAGGTCCTAGGATAGATGGGAGGGGTTAAGGTGACAGTTGCATAGTGGGTGACAAGAACTAGAGATTCTCTGAAGCAATAATGATATTCAATATTATACTGCTCTGATTATATTATAACAATAGAGGGATATTAAATAGCCAAGAATGTAGTTGAACAACTTCCTATAAAACAGGATGTATACAAACAATAACAAACCCATATTGATATATTGTTATACAATTGTTATAACAATATATCAACAAACTTTACAAACCAATTACTCATTTATCATGAGTAATTATTCAATTACATCACATACATAATTATATTATCAATGATAATATAATTACACATATTAATAATAATGTGAACACCATTCATTCCTAACATTCACCCCCTTCGTGTGAACATTATTAAATCCCAATATTCACCCCCTTAATGTGAACAGGACAGAGAACCATATTCAAAAAAGTTGAACCACCTCCTGAAAGCACTGCTTAGATGAGATACAGACTCCATATATTTTCTCGTTACCATCATAAAAGGCGTAGTGTCGAGCTGAATTATGTAGGAATGCTCCCTTCCTCTTTGGGTTCCTGGGGGACTTTCCCTTTCTCCCTGGGCACCTGAATTCTGAATCTCCAAGATCCACAAGCTTCACACTAGCTGGATAACCATCCCTTGAGTCTACCTCAAAATCTTCTCCTGCTCCCAAAAGTGAGTATTCTGAAAACATGACTCCTCTAAAAATCTCTAAAAAAGGGTTTATTCAGCAAACCATCACATTGCAAATAGGATCACTGAAAATGAAACACACATTGAAAAATGCCACCAAATCATCTGTGCAGCCCCATCGTTGGTGACTAATGAGAGGTTGCTGAATGACCTCCATCCTCCATTAATTTGAACTCAAAACAAGTAGTCTTCAAAATTATAATCAGGTTCATCAGTCACTTGTTCATCTTCTGATTCAGAAGATTCTTCTACAACTATATTTTCCTCATGTGGCTTCAATTTTCCACTGAGAAGATCTTTGGCTCGAGTCGTGCAAAATTTAGACATATGTCCTTTTTTTTGCAATAAAAGCATTCTAAGTCCTCCTTTTTAAAGAACTTTTTGTATTTATTTTTCACATACATTATCATTTCTTCTTCTATATCTTCTTTAGTCCTTTTTTCTTCAGACAAAAGCACTGATATCATATCTTCCAATGAGTTGAAAGGCATCTGACCAAGAGTGAAAACAACATTACTATATTTGGGTGGTAAACTATTCAACATAATAGATTTTGCATCCTCGTCGTCTACTAGAGATTTTACTTCTACAAGTTGTCTCAGAAGAGATCGTAAATTGTTGATGTGACTAGACATTGTATCTCCATCACTCATTTTGAGCTTGAACAGCTGAAGTTTGAGGGAAAAATTTGCATTGACTGCTTTTGAACCAAATAATTTTCTCAGATTATCCCAGATGTCTTTCGAGTTTTTATCTAGATCAACATAATGTAATTCAGAATCTGAGAGGGCAAGGCCAATAATGGCTTTGGCTTTATCATCCTGTATTTCCCATTCTGCCAATCTGGTCAGATCTGAAGGTGCTGGTTCTTTTCCATCCACTATCCTCCAAAGATTTTTGTTCATCAACTGCATCTGGATCTTGACTTTCCATGTGTGAAAATTGAGACCATTGAATTTTTCCAATGGCATTTCCATTGTAAAAAAGATACAACCTATTATTCACCTAGACACAATTATAACAACAAGATGACAGTACTTGGAGACTCTTGAAAAAATAACTTAAATTCAATATGAAAAACAATGAAAAATATTTTTAATGACTCTTTTTTGATGACATTGACAATATAACTCTTTTACCTAATTTGAAATAATAAGATCGACTCTTAAACAATTATAGACTAAAAATGTAAAACCTCACAAGTGGAATTAAACCGAAATTGCATCCTCTTTTGCATCCTCTTACACAAACAAAATAATATGATGATACTTAAGACAACTTAGACTCTTTTGACAAACATGATTGACAACTCTGACAATTTAAAAAGTAATAAAAGAAAATTACTTTTTAAATATTATAAACAACATGACGTTTAATATAATAAATAAGCATTACAAAGGATGACAAAATGAGAAAATGCAACCAAAAGAATCTGGAGTCACCTCAAGAAGCTTGATCCCAATGTGTCAAACTATAAATATTCAGATTTGATGATATACTACTAATAAAAAGAAATGCAGTCTGCAAGAACTCCATGCCTAGATTAGTGTACTTCAAGCTACACCTTTTATCTCAGATTTTGGACTGCTCCTAACAAAATGTGGATATGTGGACTGCACCAAAAATTCTCCATGTAGTCATGTCCATAAAAAATACCGTGCATAGATTTTAAGACACGTGGTTTGGAGTTTAATGGTCTGAGAGGGGAGTCATTCAATGTGGCCGCCCAGCTGAACTTGACCTTGGCCGCTTATATACCGAGATCCACATTTTTGTGCTAATTCAGGCTCACATGAAATAATCCAAAACACCATAGATAACTATCATAAACGTGACAGAATATTGACAGAGTTGTGAATACTCCAAATAAACTCAATGCGCCTATGCAGATAGATTTCCAAATCCCTTATCTCGGTAGCCAATGTAATGGCGAGTAAGAAAAACATTTTCTCTCTCAAGAAGATGTCGACAACAACTTGTGAATAGATCTATGTAAATTTTGGCATAACATAATGATCAAATATTTGAATCATGAGCAGGGCAACAATAAACTAAAGATTATTCCCTTCTAACATGGATTATCTTTCTATCACATGTGATCAAAACTGCTATGATGCCAGATGACAAAAACTAGAGATTCTCTGCAGCAATAATGATATTCAATATTATTCTACTCTGATTATATTATAACAATAGAGGGCTATTAAATAGCCAAGAATGTAGTTTAACAACTTCCTATAAAACAAGAAGTATACAAACAATAACAAACTTGTATTGATATATTGTTATACAATTTTTATAACAATATATCAACAAACTTTACAAACCAATTACTCATTTATCGTGAGTAATTATATAATTACATCACATATATAATTATATTACCAATGATAATATAATTGCACATATTAATAATAATGTGAACACCATTCATTCCTAACAGTGGGTGAAACTGGTGTGTGTGACCTAGAAGTTTGGGTCTTCCTTTTAGGTGGAGGAATGGTTTTTGCATGGGCTTATGAGGATGTAGCTAAATCCAATTTGACAGGAGGATGGACTAGGCTTGATGTCAGCATGACACCCAATGTGGTGATGGTTATGGATGTGGTGGAAGGTGTAGGTGCTGGTAGGCTCTTAGGCATAGGAACAAGTTTGGTTGTTGGTAAAGGTTTAGGTGTAGGCGAAGGTGATGAAGAAGATTCCATTACAATAGGCTTGGGCATGATTGGTTCGGTTGTCTAATATATCTTTGGATAAATCGTAGAGTTATCAATAGATGACATTTGCATTTAGGTTGAAAAGGGTAGCCAAAGATCTCCCCAAAACATGGAATTGTCAACATAATCCAAAAGGTCAACCAGGTGTGAAAATGGTATTGTTGTAAGAGGAGATGACATTGATTTAGTAGAAATCCCTATAAAGTAAGTCCTTGAGACAGGGAAATGGTTGGCTTTAGACTCTGTGGGTAAGAGATCTGAGAGAAAATCAACAGGATCTTGGAAGGATAGTGGGGAATGGTCACTAATAGGTAGTGGTGTTGCTAAAGGATCCCCCATGGTAGGGGAGATGATGGGTAGGATGAGGTAGGTTCCTCTTTCGATGGAAAGGAAGGTGGGCATGACTCTCCCATGGGTAGGATAGTTAACACTGCAAGTTATTGATTAGGTTGTGAGGTGAGTGGTGAAATGACATTGACAACAGATATTGTGGAATCCTCTGTGGGTGAAGGGGGAGATGAAGGGGACTCTTATGTGGGTGAATGAGCAGATGAAATAGGATCCTCTGTGGGTAAAGGATCTCATGCAAGAATCTCCTTGATAGAGGGGATATGATGAAATTAAGGAAGGGTTGGTACGATGTCAAAAACAACATGGAATTCTTGAACATTACTGTCTTTAGTTGAAGGTTCACCATTTTGGTTAGATGATGGGGTATGATTAGGGAATGAATTCTTAAATATATGCAAGTTTTGATTAGCTGGTGCATTCAGGTTATCCAAGATGAGATCTCCATTATCTAACATTTCTTGTACAATTTTTTTTGGAGGTTATACAATTACCATTTCTATGGCCTTTAACGCGATGATAGTTGCAATAGTCATGTTCCTTGTACCATGTACGCATAGGATGAGTGGGTTCAAAACTAGTATGTGGTTTGATGGGTGGAAGAGCAATTTCCCTAGATTTTAGAAGCTTTTCTAAGACTGAAGAATATGGCTCTCCTATTGGAGTGTACTTTCATTGCTCCCACTTGAACTAAAAATATTGAATGAGAGAATAGTTAGAGGAAGGTTTTGATTGATTAGATGGGTGAGATTGGCCAGGTTTTAAAACTACCATGTTGGCAGATCCTTTGGATTTGGAATAATTTTTTTGGTTTTTGAATAGAAAGAGGCATCATTGGATTTAATTATAGCATTTTTGTTACGTAATTGAATTTTCTTCTCTTCAATGGCACAAATTTCCAGTTATTGTGCCATGGTGAATGCCTCGTTGAAGGTATGCAAGGTTTGGACTTGGAGATTTGGTGAGATGTACCTAACAAAAGCCCTAGTGAACAACTCTATAAGCTCAGTTTGAGGAAGCTGGAATGTGAGTTGGTTGATGAGGATTCGCCAATGAGAGACAAAATATGTGATAGATTCATTGTCATATTGTCATGTTGAGTACAAGTCATTCATGGTGACATTCTTGAAGATATTGATAAAAAAAAATTCCATGAAGGCTTGAGCCACTTGTTTCACCTGATTATAGAGTGTTTCTTTGAATATTAAGGAAATAGATAAGGGTAAATGGGCTAGGAGGAATACCTATTAGAATGCTGGTTGTAGGTTTTTTATCACGTATGACTTCTTGATCCACAGTTGATTGTGAGAACTTCCTTTTTGCTTGGAGGAACTACCTAAAATAGAAAACAAGACCACCAAATAAAATTTGACAGTATATGCAGTGGACTGCCTAACGTATGCTAGATCTGGGAAGTGTGATACTTACTAGTTGACTTTCAATCCACTGTTTAAAACAACTAAATGTTAACGATAAAGAAAATCCTACTGTAGTTAAAATGATTTAGGTATCTCATTCGACTACAATAAGAAAATTCATTCACAACAAGCTAAGCTATGACTGAATTTTAAGGTCAGGGTCTCTGCCAGAGTACTGGTACTGGTCAGGGTCTGATTTTGGGCTGTTTTGGGTATTTGGTGGAGGTTTTAAGCTCTATTCTTGGTCTAAGGGTAAACACATAGAGACCGACGTCAGTCTGATATGACTGATGTCAGTTTAGGTTAACCAGCGATGGTTGTGGGTAACCAGCATTGGTATGGTGGGGGTACAGGAAACCCAAAAAAAATTGATGTGAGGGTAGATCTAAAGCTAAATAAAAATGGAAAGAGTAATGGAAAGGTCTTTGTAGGTATTAGGTATACTCAGGGCTCTCTAAGAACCGGGTATGGACAGTTCAATGGTGTGGGTGAAAGAATGGTCAAGTTTACACGGAGGTAAATGGTGGGGGAATGGGAATGGGAATGGAAGTAGAAACTAATATCAAAAGTAAAAGAGTCTACTAAATAGACAATGGACAAGTGCTAGTTGACAAAACACTTACTGTTGTACGAGATTGATGTTTGGTTGGCAATGGTAGGTGATCAAATGGAAGGAACTTGGTGTGGTGCTGGCACTTCCTCGGATGCTCTCGTGAAGGAAAATGGCATTGTGATTACTTCTAATGCTGGCTTTGGATGCTCTAGTGTGTGTATGAATGCTGGTTCTTCTTGCATGCAGCTCTTGTTTCATCTCTTGCTCTCAAAAAATGTGCCAACCTCGAAATAAGGTTGTTTTGGGGATTAAATGGTAACTGACGATGATTCTTGGTTGACCTGTGGCAGTTTAGGGTAACCGATGTCGGTTAGGGTGGGATTCCTAGGTTTTCTAAAATGGATAGATCCCCTTGATTTTATTGGATCTTGTTGGTTTCCTTGTATGGAATAGAATGGAAAATTCCTTTCTAATGGGTGGCAATGTGGTTAGAGGGAATGTAGGCTTTGATTTTTAGGGTTTAGGTAGGTCTCAATTAGTTATGGCAACATACTAAGAATAGGTCTTGGGGTGAGGTGGCTAGATGAGGTGGATGGTGTGGGCATTATCCAATTAGGATACTTAAATATTAAATATTGTGAGGACATGGATTAATTTTATTAAATTTATTAAATTAATATTAGAGTGGGGTGAAAGGAGCCATGGTTAGGTGAGTGTGTTTGAGGTGGTTATTTGTCAAGGGACCAAGGGGAGTGTGACCCAATTTTGGTGTCTACATTTTTCCCCTTTTTTTTGCGTAGCTTGTATTAGTAAGAGATGCTGACCAAAATAAGATGTGGTTGCCCCATATGTGGGTGAAGGTGATCCCCCTCAAACCAGGAACCGATGAGATGGAAGGCAGAATCAGTGAGTGGTTTGATAAAAGGTGAATGTGATGAAGAAGAAGGTGGGAAACAGACGTAAAAAGGGAAAAAGGTCTACTCGGGTAATCTAGGTAATGGGTCAGGGTCAAAGGTAGTAACAGTCAACGCACGCACACATATAAACTACAGCACAATACTAGGTTGAAGAGAAGGAAAATTTTACATTATCTAAGGTCGATAGGTTTATCCAAACAAGGTTGAGGTGATTCTGGTATCCAAGGTAGAGGATATGGTTAGGAAACATGATGCAGGTTAGGTGCAGGAATGTTGAGGTATGTTCCGGTAAATGGTTAGGGAAAGAGGCAAGGTAAGGTTAGTATGCCAATCAACATGAGTAATAATGCCGCAAGGTATAGCGAGCACATGAGGTCATGTTATCTTGTTTTAGTGATAACATCTAGAATTGAGATAACCACAGTTAAATTTTGGAAAAATCTCTTAAAGTTCCCTTTGAGAGAGGTTTTCAGGTTTTCAGGCTTTCACTGTATGAAAACATGTTATTTACATGCATCATGTCTCATCTTTCCCAAAACCTGAAACCCAAATTGACTAAGTCCTTTGTGTTGGGTTTTCAAAGGTTTAGAGCATCAGAACATGTTTTTCCTATCACATGTTTCATGTTCCATGTTCCTTGAAACATGCAACCCGAAACAAAGTCAGCGTGTCATGTTTTCAGAACTCGGAAGCATCTCAACATCTCATGCTTCATGCCTCATGTTTCCTGAAACCTAAAACCCAAAATGAACCAGATCCTTTGTGTCAGGTTTTTGGAAGCCCCAAGCATGATGACATGTCATTAATGTCTAGCTGTCTGGTAGTTGGCACACGTGTTAGGTGAGGTGTAATTAATGCTAGGGTTTTATAAATAGTCAGTTTTTACACATGATTTGTTACCTTGTACATTTTTGCTGCATTGGATTTCTGTGCATGCTTCTTCCACCTCCAAACCCAATTGAGCTTTCCAGTCAATTTTGCCATCCATTTTCGATTAATTTTCGAGATTGTTGAAGGTATTCTTCTCGTCTTTATGTTTTTGAGTTTTTTGTGGGTTATTCATAAGATGATGTTTGGGGTTGTTATTTCATTTCCTTTTTCCATTAATGGTTTAGTGTTTTGGGTCAGTTTCATCATTTCTTGCTATTCCTTCATTTTGGGTTCTTGTTTGGAAGACATCAGTAGGTTACTTACTTTCCCTATGGATGTTTTAAGAGTACAAAATTCATGAGTTGTGTCCTGAATGATTACAAAGGAATCTAAAAATTTCATAAAAGAAATAAGGTGGAAAAAACTCATGGTCTGACACATCAGAAACCCGATATGTGCATTTCGGGTTATGCAGGGTGTTTAACATTTCAACACTTCTGCCTTTGTCAGGTTTTGCTACTTGCTCAACATCCTTCGAGTTCTACCTTTGTTTCAGGTTTCGCCAAGTGTCTGACACTTACCGAATTCCTCCAGTGTGTCAGATTTTTCTTGGTGTTTAACACACCCTAACATCTAACATACATTTCACAGTGTATCAGGTTTTACAATGTGTTTGACATCTTCCGAACTCTGCCAGTGTTTCAGATTTTTCTTGGTGTTCAACATGACCTAACTTCTGACATACACTTCAGTGTGTCAGGTTTCACAAAGTGTTTTGCAGGTCTTAAAATCTGAATAGTGTGGAGTTGTCCAGTAAGCTTTCAAGCCTGATTTCTCAACTAGAAGTCATCAAGGCATTCTCAAGACTCCTCATGTTAGACCCTGGCCCATCTCAGGACAAGTCAGATAAGTTAGGGAAGATGAAGTATAAGTATCAAAATATGGAGTCCTCTTCTTACATAAGTTGCAACTACGACATCTAGGATATAGAGCTCGGCAATATAGATATGGAAGACTTCTGGAAAAGAATTATGGATTCTTCTCAGAATCCATGGATGAATTCAGTAGCCGGCAGCAGTCTTCCTCTCTTAGTAGGATTTCCAGTATCAGCCCAATGCCCTGAATTCATCTTGACTTGCATTTCTCACTATGACTCAGCCTCCCACTCAGTAAGAAATCAAGCAGGGGAGTCAATAGTGAAGTTAGATGGAGATTATTTTGACCAACTCCTAAAGTTGCCCAACTTTACGAAATATGTTGATTTAGAGCTTAAACCAACAAAGAAGGCCTGAGACAAAGATCAAGAAGACTGCATCAAGCACATGAATAAAAATTTCTTAATCAAGGCTAAGCCAATTGTTTCTAGGTTTCCTAAGTCGGTCCCTAGAAGTGACTTTATTCTTGAAGTCAGTGATATAATCACCCTTTTGAACCGGTTGTTTGGATTCCCAGAGTCAAAATAATTCCAAGGGTGGATGTATCAGTTCATGGTCGTCATAAAGAAGAATGACCAAGGGATTGATTGGGGCACCTTAATAAGTAATGAGATAGAATCTCAAATGAAAATGGTCTTGTCTACCAGAAAGTTCTACATGATTTCTTATGACACTTATGCGGCAGAAGGAATGAGGAACTATCCAGGGTTAGATGAAAAGGGGAACTAAGAAAAAAAACACATATATCAGTACTTCTCGTAGCTAACAATAAAAGGTTCTAAGACCAATTTAGAAGAGTGAATGATGCCTTCTTCTATGAAAATATTTACAGACTAGATCCTGACCTAAGGAAGAGGAGGGTTTCTGATGAAGCGTGGACAGAAGTGTCAAAATGGGGCTGCATCTTCTTACAATTCAAGAAGTTTTCTTATCTCTAGGTGGTAAGGTTCCATGGTACTCCTTTCTATCTACCTAGGTTCCCCGGTGAAAAACTAATCCTCATGGAGTTGGTCAGACAGTTGTTGGATTTTAAAAAATTCCAACAAAGCAGACATAAAGTTGCTGTCTCCTTCCCAATTTCCATTAGAAGGTACACATGTTCTATAGTGGTAAAGGCCAAGAATGTGGTGCACAAACTTCAAGACAAACTGAAGAAGCATATGAAGTTCAGAGAGGGATTCGATATTCGAGGAGTCCTTAAGTCGTATGGAACCTTGTATCTGGATGTGCCCCGTGTAGAGGACATTTGGATTGATCTTTGGGATGAAGTTGCCATCCGAGGAAAAGACAATAGTAAACTGACTCTTGAAGAAATCCAAGCATTAGATCTTGCTGATATCCATGAAGGCACCACAGACAATGAAAGTGTCTTGGAACCTAGGTATGAAAAGTTAGATGGAGATCAACTTGGATTCCCAGCCATTGATTGGTCCATTGCTGAAAAGGCTTCTATCACCGAGAGAGATGCTCAAACCCTTTTCCGCACTAAGGCATGGCTCATTTCTTAGGGAATGAGTTATAAAGAAAAGAGATTTTCAAAGAAAGCTACTCTAGAAGTGGGACCCTCCAAGGGAGAAAAGGAAAAGGATAAATGTCCTACCAAGAGGCAAATAAAGTTTAACTTTGTCAGGAAAGGAGATAAGCAAGGGGCCGAATCATCCACTACTCCAACACAAATAATTGAGGTCTTGGATTCACCTCCTCCTCTACCAGAACAAGGAGAAATTCTTCCAGAAACAAAGGTTAGTCAACCTCTTATTTCCCCTTTTGTTGATTGCTCATCGGAGGTAAGCCTTGCTCTTGCTTCTCAAGCTTTGGCTTTAGAGTCTTTACCCCCTCTCTCCTAATCTTCCTCATCACATATTTCAATGCCACTCTCATCAGCCATGGCCAGCATTTTCTCTGATCTCTCCCCTCTCTCTACTGGACCTACGATGGCTATAGAAATGCCTCCTCCTTCCGCACCTTCGTTCCCTGAATCTATTCCCATAGTCACTACACTTATAGTCATCATGACTCCGCAAGAAAATATTCCTCCACCCACATATACAACCATGACACCTCTTGTAGGAGAAAATTTTTCTGTTGTACCTCAATCAACCAAACTCCAAGGAAGAGGAAGGTGGTCGTTCCCCTACCAGCCTTTGATTTTAGTTTGATCTAGGCTTCTCCAGCCAAATCTGTGAAGAAACCCAAAACAATTTCAAGGGTTTCAGTGGATGCCTCAGGGCATAAATTTGTAGAAATTGCCACTCCCATGGCTAACAAAATGAAGAAAGATATAATAGTAACTGATTACCAGATTACAAGGGTCAACCTGGGAAAAGTTCATAATAGGATGCACAAGATGCCATGAACGTGCTTTGTCAAAAGTTGAAAGAAATAAAGGTAAGTAGGGATGAGCTGAAAGAGAAAGTGGAACAATAGACAGAGGTACTACTCAAGATTTCAAAGCCTTTGCAGTCAACACCGTCATCTTCTACCCCTATGCCTATCAGGTTCGATTTATCATCGGTACCTATGATTGAAAAGATAAACGAGAAGAGTAGAACTGTTGAAGAATGGATAAAGAGGCTACTCTTACAAGGAAGAGAGGTCATAGATGACACAGTGGAAGTTTACAAATCCTTGGAAGATATAAAGAAAGATGGTGACAAGATGAATGATGAGTTTTCACAAGAAGTCAGGAACCTTGAATTAATTTAGAAGCTCTCAATGCACTGAAACAGGTTCCATCCTGGGTCTTAATAGAAGAAGGAATCATTCCACATGGAGATAAACATTTCCAACTTGCCAAAGCCATCAGATTCGGGATAAATATTATTAATGAAGCTTGCAAAAAATTGAGGGAATCTAGAGATCAGTTGGTTGATGCTACTAATGATATAGAAGAGGAGTTGTCAAATATCTTTGGTTAAGTGTTAGATGAGAACTTGAAGATTCTACCTGCTGATGATCTTTACAATCAAATCTAGGAGTTAATTCAGCATGAGCCAAATTTTGTCTTTGATCTATCCATCATTGATAAGTTCATAAGGATCGAAAACGTTTTGGAATCATTAAGGAAACTCAACAAAAGATTAAAGAAAATTCCCAGCAACGCAAGTGACACTCAAGAAACTTGCAAAGTTCTAAGTGATTATTCTAGTGTGCTGAATGAAGATGAGATACAGGGCATAATATGAAAAATTCCAAGAATTTCAAGACAATCAGGTTGCACTTGAAGAAGACAAAGATGATGAAGCAGAATATACATAATGTCTCATGACATTTCTATCAAGAAATTATCATGTCTTTTTCATTTTCATTTCGTCACATAGAACTCAAGAAAAATAGGACTCTCATTTAAAAGACTATTTTCTAGGATTTATCCTATTTTCTCTCTACCCTTTTTATTATAAATAAGGGATGTTTGTGCATTTTAAAGGGGCGACTTTTGGAATATCAAGAGCTATTGTGAAGAAGAAGAAAAACTTTGTATTTTCTTTTTAATTATTGAAGAATAGAAACAGGTGTTATTTTACAAACTTTGTGTTGTGGGATTCATCTATCTTGAGAGATTGTTCTTATGTCCAAAATCTTGAGCTATTCTTTGTTTAGTATTCTCGATCATTTTAATCATTTCAGGATATTATACTCATTATCTAAAACTCGTATAAGTATTTCTTGATCTATTTTTGCTTGAAAGAAAATACGTTCCTCTCATTCCCTTTCCATTTCGTTTCGTCTATAATAAATTTCTTTTCTAATCCATTGCATTTCTGAAGTTATAATATCTCTACTTCGTGTTGATATGGATTTCGGGATTGTATCCCAACCCCAATGGTTAGAATAGTGTGGATATTGTATATATATTATTTCTACTGTGTTTTAGATTAGTAATTAATAGGCATCCTCACCTGTCTCTAAGGAGGTATTTGATCCCATGCACTGTGGTTGAACCTCATATTTTGGCCTAACAAAATATCCAACCAATAGGTCACAGGTCACTACAATGTCCCAGGTCCCAATATCTAAGTCATGACATGGGTAGAGATGAGGTATGGGTAAAATGAAGAGTCCCCAAATGAGCATTAGGTGAGGGGGTGAATGATAAGGTCAGGAAGATAAAATTAAGTGTTCAAGTGAGGTGTGGGTGAGGTAAAAAGGATTTGGGTCAAAAAAGTGGGCGTAGGAAAAAAGACTAAGCAAGATAACCGATGATGGTGTAAATGAACCAACGTCAGTTGCGATGGACCTACCATGGTAAGCTAGGGCACAGGACCGATGTCATTCAAGGTAAAACCATCACCGGTAAAATTGAGTAGGTTATAAAAGAAAAATTGCCATGTTTTTCAAATCATTTATCTTTTACTGAATTGGGGAAAATGATAAGTGAGAGAGAGAAAAGTGGAAATTGTTCATGCAGAATGGAGAGTTGAGTTAGTGAGTAGTGTAGTGGGTGATTGGCAGTGGATAGACGGGTACATGAGATCGGATTGATCGATTCGGTTAGTTGGAGGTAAGACGATTGATTGGGTGATGGTAGAGGTAGGAGAGGGGTCGGGTGGACCACTGGTGCAATGGCCCGACGTGTTACCATGGTGAAAATGTCGTGATGAGGTAAGAGTCAATTGTATTCTTTTTTTTGTGTGTTAGATTGAATTAGATGTCGCATGGGGAAAAAATGGGTTTGTAGGGGGAAAATGAATTTTGAATTTTGGGAGGGAAAATCAGGTTAAACAGGCATGGGGAGAGTAGTGATTGGGTGAAGGAGGGGTGGGGAAGGGTGGAGGGGGGATTAGAGTGGGATTGGGTGGGTAGAAGGGAGAGAAAGGAATATTTTAAGGAGGGGGTTTTGGGCATTGCAGTTTTTGCAGGGAAAGTGATCGGCATCGGTTGAGGTTTAGCCAACGTCGGTGATAGCGAACCGGTACCAGTCACAAAATAGGTTACCGATGTCAGTGTATGGGGGACCGAGGTTGGTTAGAGATAATTGATACTGGTCATAAGTTGGGAAAAAAGGGTCCAAAAGTGCCCTAGGTTCAGTGGGTGAGGTAGGTAGTGGTTAGTAGGAGATGTTTTGTGGAAAATCGTAACATAGGTAAGGGGTAAAAATAGGTAAGGATGAATGATAGTGAATGAGGGTTAGGGTGGGTAGATAGAAGATGCGATACGAAGGTAATGAGGTTTAAGGAAAGAGAGGTAGGTATAGGTGAGGTGTTGAGTGGGATTGTGGTTATGATTAAGGTGAAATTAATGTGATGTTTTGCTAGATGCAGGGGAGAGATAGGGTGCCACCCCTACTCTTGAGAGTTCATGGTGTAACGAAAGTCGAGGAGTGGAGGCATGGCATAGATGTGGGCTTGATTGGGGTCTGACACTACCGGCATGTAGTCTAGAAGTTGAACTTGATGGTTTCTCTCATTGATAGACGGGATTCAATGACCAAAACATTCCACCTACCGACAGGGGAGATAACAATCACCCTGGAGGACGTGTACAGGATCCTGTGGTTACCTATATTAGGGACACATGTATATTCAATCTCCTCAAAGGCATCTAAGGAGTTGATGCTGACAATATTTGGTGAGGGATTGGTAGAGGTGACCTTCCATAGCTCCAACTTGAGTTACGGAGAGATGTACCTAGCCCATTCAGAGGAGACAAGGCTAGTAGTATTACTGATGGAGGAAATCTGTTGTTTTACACTGCCAGATGCATATGGTGGGAGATTACCATGATCATTGATGGGGGTACTACATGATATGATGATGGACAGGACTTCCTTTACATGGGTGCCAACATTCTTGGTGTAGCTATATAGAGAGCTATGGGAATATGGGCAACTCCACAGGTTCAGTCTATGTTGCATGTTTATTCTTCACTGTTGGGCCTACGAGCACATTGTTTGTGTTCATCTAATTGGTATACCCCGGGTAGATGCTTTTGCACCTGGTTTTATTTAGGTGAGGTATAGGTGATGGGTGCCTATGATGGGAGAGCATCGAGAAGGTAGGGTTATACATGATGTAGCCTATTACATGCAGTTACTGGAGGGATTGTTCGGCATGGACATTATTTGGATATCGTATGTGGGCTCTCCCTCATACAGATAGATGCCCAATGAGTTAGATGGCTTGTAGATACTCAGATGGATTGAGGGGTGTCATTCAAAGGAGCACGAGATGATCCTAGTACATAGGGTCAGACGATATTTTGGGCTGCCATATGATATACCACCACCTTTCCCACAGTATCGGAGAGATGATGTGGAGAGACCATTACTGCTACCACAACCAACAGTACCTACAGGGCAGGAGGAGTAGGTGACCGACCCATGGATAGATGGTGCCAGAGTGACTAATAGTTATAGATAGTGGTGGGCAGCTCATTTATGAGCAGTACCTCCCAGGTCGGGGTAGCAAGATTTAGCCACCATCAATGTGTAGAGAGACACCCTACAGGGGCAGGTGTTGACCTTGATTACATAGTTGGGGATGGTATAGGGGTAGTTGGTAGTTTCAGAGGTGAAGGTGGCTGCATTACATACATAGGGGGGCAGCCTAGAGGCCCAGATGGCCCAGGGTGGAGATGGAGATGGTGATGATAAGTAGGTGGCTGCCCTACAGGTGCAGGTTACAGGTTTGCAAGGCTAGTTGGCCACTGTACAGGCACATATTGAGGCATTACAGGCTTAGGTACAGGCATAGCGTGCGAGGTCGATGGCACCTCCATAGGCACCGAGATAGGATCCCAATTAACAAGTAGGGGTGGGACAGGGTTCCACAGGATAGGACGAGATCCCATACCCACAGCATGGAGAGCACAGGGGGCCATCAAACCTTGAGACAGGTTCGGGGTAAGGCTACCAGTTCATGGAGACCAAATCTGGGTGACGTACCTGCAGGGGCCTGGCCATGACCCATGGTGGGTGGTGAAATGTTATTACGCTGTCGGACAGGAGCCGAGAGGGAGGAGAAGACATGAGAGACTGATATGGAGGATGTCTGGGGGGATGATGCCTGATGGATATCTCTTCATTTTGATGTATTTATTCATTTTTTATATATACTAGCCTATGTCCCGATGAGAGTGAGGATGTATATGAGATTTTGTGTATTTTTGATCATATATCGGCCTGTGTGTCACAGATGGTGAGGTTGTATATGAGAGTTTTGAGATATTTTGTTATATACACTGGCCTACATGCCAAAGATATTTGAGAGGTATGTATATGGATACACATGTTTGGATGTTTTTATTTATAGATATGATGGTGATTTTGGCATGATGTATCTATGTCGATAGAATTTTATTATTATACATAGAGGGATTCATGATAGGTGTGTTAGGCATGGTGGAGTCAGGTTTTTGGTTTAGGCATGGATTGAGTTGAAATGGGTTGAGTCTGTAATTCATTAATTTGTGCAATTAATGATGATATGGGTTGCATTTGAGATGTTTTATAGTAACATGCATGATAATGGTAAAGTAATGGTAGACATAATGAATGTATGCTTGATGATGATAAAGGTGTAAAGTAATCTGTTGTCTGTTTGGTTTAGTTTCCAATTATCGATATAAAAATAAAATTAACCAGGGTAGAATGTGATTCAGGAAAATGAAAGGTGAATTGGTTAGGGTAGAGAGTGGCCGAGCTAACCTCCAAGGGCCCCATGCCCCCGAAGTGCATCCTACATAATCCCAGCGAAAAGGGACCCCAGGTCGATGTAGTTCTCCCATAAGCTAGGGAAGAATGTGAGGAGGTATGAGAATGAGTTAATAGGTTATAGGCATGATTAGGTCTAGGTATTTTAGGTATAGGTGAATTGTGGGAACATTGGTATGAATGATTTGGAGTTGATTATGGTGAAAGAGGAAAATGTATTACCCAAAGATAAGCATAGAGAATATAGTCTTGTATAAGGTAATCAATACGTAATGAAGAAGGTTAAAAGATAAGAGGAGGCAAGAAAGCCACCTGGTAGGTAAGGATCATAATGGGTGGGTCATACCTTAGATAGGTTGATGAATGTAAGACCCCAAAAAAACTACATGATTGATTATTCTAAAGGTGAAAAGTAGTCACATGATCACCAAATGTCTTGGTTCAAGTAGGTCTCTTGAGGCGGTAGCAAACAAAAGTGTGAATGGTGAGAGGGTGAAAAGTGGTTAGTTTATATTGTATTTGGTAGCATACATTTGGGTAAGAAATCCAAGATCATAATGGGAAAATCCATGATGAAAATGTTTTTTGTTTGAATTGTATTTGAGATAGACTGATTGATGCGAGAATTCTATATGGGATGAAGAAAATTAACTCCTTGAGGTCTTCGTGAAGCTGATCGATGCAGGAAGCTTCAGATTCTCTCTCTCTCTCTCTCTTTGAAAGTAGGCTTTAGATAGTCATCCTTTGAGGGAGTAGTCTATTTACAACAATGATGTAGAGAGAAAGATGTCCTTTTAAGGGAGTCATCTTTTATTGGAAGTTTGACTCAAGGAGTTGTTGTATATATCTTTCCCCCCAGGTAGATATAGACAAGCAAAAGAATATGGAAACCAAAGAAGCTCAAAGCCCGATGTTTATTGTGACAGGGTGCATGAAAATGGATGTCGACATGAAAATATATGCGCCAAGGCACAGGTTAAGGGCGTATGAAAATGGATGTTGACATGAAAATATATGCGCCAAGGTGCAGGTTAAGGGTGCATGAAAATGGATGTCGACATGAAAATATATGCGCCGAGGCGCAGGTTAAGGGCGCATGAAAATGGATGTCGACATGAAAATATATGCGCCAAGGTGCAGGTTAAGGGCGCATGAAAATGAGTGTCGACATGGCAAAATGTGCACCTTGGCACACATAAGGGTATGTCAACATAAGGATGGATGCGCCAAGGTGCACCTTCAGGAGGCGCAACATTTTGAGCGCTGACAAGAAGCAGACCCTGGCGCAGATATTCAGATGGCCATAAATTTTCACAGGGAGCTCAGATCCATGCAAGGTTGGACTTTTCGGAAAGCTTACAAGGTCCTCTGTCTAACTACGACTGGATATCTTTAATTGGGTGAGAAAAAAATTTTAAAAATGCAAAATACAGTTCGCCACTTTTTGGGGTTCTCACCTACCATCATAATGAGATGAATTAAATGCAACCTAGAGGTGGTTAGGGTAGATTTGGAATTCCTCTCTCTTTTTTCTCTCATTCTTCCTATAAATTGTAAGGAGGGGCTTCTTTCTAAAGGTTGGACATTCTTGTTTTTCCCCTCCCTTCTTCTCTTTGGCAAGTGAATTTGTGGAGTTCAAACCTCCCATCTCAAACTGTAATGCAACTTTGCCTCTTGGCATTTTATAGTGTATTGTATCAATCTTTGGAGCAAATAATGCATGTATGTGGATGATTCTCAACCCTCTCTGTGTTCATTTGCATCCTCTTGATCTTTCACTACAAATTTGGTTATCTGTGCATGAGCTTGCATTGCATCTTAATGGTATGTGTTTATTGGCAAGACAAGTGTTCTTCATTCCTCGGTTCTCCTTGGAAAGTTAGATTAGGTTTTTAATAAACCCTCTACATTTTTATGTGTGCATTTGAACAGAGGAATAGGAACTGGCCTTCATCCGGAGAGCTTTTCTGATTTCACAAGGTCCCACACTTGGGAAAAGCTCCATGTTATGCAATCGCACTGAGAATCTCAACCCATCGAGTTGCAGACATTCAGGGGTGCTATGATGGACTTAATATCTAAGGCATAGGCAGCTTAGAGACCCAATACAAGGGCTTTGTATTCAATAATATTGTTTGTACAATCAAAATCGAGTTTAAAAGAAAAAGGCATGGGTTCACCATCAAGTGGAATGAGGATAACACCAACCCCAACCCCATGTTGACACTTGGAACCATTAAAGAAGAGTTTCATTTGGTAAGCAGGTTCATCCAGGGAAAGGGTAGAAATTGACTCATCTGGAAAATTCAAAGTTAGAGGGTTAGTCCCCCTAAATAGGTGCGTCAGCCAATTGGTCAGCGATAGCTTGGCCCTTGATGGAATTTTGATGGATGACTTTGAGGTTGTGGTTGGCCAAAATCATAAGCCAACGTGTGGCACATTGATTTTGGTAAGGTTTGGCATACATGAAGTGCAAGGGGTCAGTGTTGGTCATAACATAGGTTTTGTGGTTGAGTAGGTAATGGCAGAGTTTTGTGGCAACAAAAACTAAGGCTAAGAAAAGTTTTTCAGCATGGGTATATTGGGTCTTGTAGTCCAAAAGAGTATGAATTATGTAATAAACCGCCTACTCCCTGTGTTGTTCATTGCAATGAGTGGGCATGGCCCCCAAGGAGTGATTAGTAGCTGAGATGTATAGGTAGAAGGGTTGATCATCTTTAGGTGGAATGAGTATGGGTAGTTGAAGAAGGTATTGTTTCAAGGCTTCAAAATATTTATGGAAATCTTTATCCCATTTATAGGAAACATACTTTTTGAGAAGGTGGTGAAATGGTTGACACCGATTGGAAAGTTACGAATGAAATGATGAATAGACTGCAACTTACCTTGTAAGCTACGGAGCCACCACAGATTAGTGGGTGGAGGAATTTTGAGAATGGCCTTGACCTTAGTAGGGTCAACCTCTATACTATGTAAGGAAACGATAAATCCCAAGAGCTTGCATGAGAGAACTGAAAAGACACACTTCTTGGGCTGAAGTCAGACACAATACTTAATGAGGCAGTCAAAATGGTTTTTAGGATGGAGAGGTGCTTGAAGTGGCATTTAGATTTGACCAGGAGATCGTCTACGTAATCTTCCAATATACAATGTCTGATGTCATGGAAGATGTAAGTCATAGCCCGCTAGTATGTGGCACCGGTGTATTTAAGGCCAAAAGGCATGATTCGATAGTAGAAGGTCCCCCAAGGGGTGATGAATGTAGTTTTGTGTTGATGATTTGGAGAAATAAAGATTTGGTTATAACCTAAGAAACCATCCATGAGTGATAAAATCTTGTGACCAGTGGTAACGTCAACCAATTGGTCAATATCGAGTAGAGGAAAGTCATCTTTCGGGCAAGCTAGGTTGAGTTCACAAAAATCTATGCAAATGTGAAGTCTCCTTGTTACCTCAGTGAAAGGGACAATGTTGGAAATCCACTAGGGATAATCGATGGGTAAGATGAAGGAAACAAAAAGAAGGCATTGAAATTCTTCTTTGACCAGAAGCACAATGTGAGGGTTCATTTTCCTCAGCTTTTGTTTTATGGGTTTAGCATTGGGAATGATTACGATATTGTGGACCACTAAGACAGGGTCAATATCGGGCATGTCACCGTAAGACCAATCGAAAGCATGGTTATGATCTTTGAGAAAAGAAGTGATGGCTTCCTATTCAGCAGTATCTAAAGATTGTCCAATCTTTAGAATGTGCGGGTCATCGTGAGTATGGATGTTGATTTTGATAGTCAATTCATTCAACATGGTTTTAATCTCAGATGGTAACAACTAGTGAATATATAAGTCTACTGCACCAAGGTAGGTGAGTATAGATTCATTATCTTGATATTAAATGACATTAATAGAAGGTGTATTGTCATTGATCATTTCAGGATACAGGAAGGGAAGAAAAGAGGGAGCCTCGCCCTTGCATTGATAAGTTGGAGGCTCCAAGACAATGGTGTTTATGAAAGAAAAATTCAGGAGGAATGGATTCTGGATTCATAGACTCTATCGATGAAGGTGGTGAAGAAGGTGGAGAAGGGCTGATATCCTCAATGAGTTCAATGCAAGCCTTCTTGGTAGGTGGTTCAGCAAAGCTGATACCACTGCGGTATTTATGTTTGTGGGTAGTGCATGGAATAATAGTGTGAAGACATTGCTCGTAAAAGCCAAAACCAAAACCCTTCCATGCACATCGGTGCAGGAAGGTGTGGGTGAAACGAAAATTGGTGAGTGAATGGATATTAGCAGAAAATGGGTTGGTTTGTGATGGGGTTCAGGTGTATAAGTGGTAGTATCAAGTCCCCCATAAGTGCGATTTGTCCGAAGGTGGGGAGGACCATAAAGGATATGCTATCCTATGCGGTGATCGTAGTGAGGGTGTTGGTGAAGGCTTCCATACTCTTGTGGAGTAAGGAATGTGTTGACATTATATAGGCGATACTCCCCCAAAGTGAGGCATTGGAAAATGCCTTCCAAGGGATCAATGGTTGATATGTGGGTAGCTGTAATAGATGATGTGTTAGAGATTAGATGGGAGGTGGAGCCAACTAATTGGAAGACTGATGGGTTGGCATTGGAAATCGTGGCGGCGGTAGGGATGAAGGAGTTAGGTCCGGTTGAGGTAGTGGCGACAGTGGTGGGCGGAGGTGTAAGTGAAGAGGAAGTAGTCATGGATGAAGATAATTTAATGGGTATGAGTACGTCATTGGGTTGATAAAGCATGTTGTAGGTTTTAAAAGGTGATGGGTCCACCGGAATGGTATAATTGTGCCCTTCATGCTCAAACTTTACACAACGGTATAAAGTGGAAGGTACACAACCCATGACATGAATCCAGGGTCTACCAAGCAACATGTTGTATTGAAATTCCCCCTCCAAGATGTAAAATAACTCTGGAACCATGGGGGACCCACGTGAACATGGAGGATTACGGTGCCAAGTGTAGAGATGATATCGTTATTAAATGAATGCAACATGATGGGATGTTTATGCATGAAATTATCAGGTTTGCACATTTCGTTGAATGCATGGGAGGAGATGATGTTAATGCTAGCACCCCCATTGGTCATAACATGTTGTACACATATATCATCGATGTGGATAGAAATGAATAGGGATAGATCTAGGTCATCGGTTTTGTGTGGTGTGATCTCTTCATCTGGGAAGCTAAGGGTAGCTACCCGGTGAGTAGGTGGAGATGTAGAAGAAGATGGTAATTTGGTAAGAGAGGCTACATGATGAGGTGTGATCATGGAGGCTACATGTGTAGGATCATTGGGTAAAACCTTAATAGATTGAAGGACCTCCATGAGAGCTTGACGATGGGATTCATAGGTTTAGATGAGGTCATAAAGGGACATCTTGAGGGAGGTTTGGTGTAATTGTTTGAGCATGGCACAATGTGTAACCCCATTAGAGATAGGATATGTTGGACCACAGATAGTGACTTTAGGTGTGAGTGTAGATGGTATGTTGGGTATCAGGTTGGTAGGTGGGTCAGTTGCCTTTTCCTTGCCTTTGTCCTTATGTGCATGGGTAGCAACATGGATCATGTTGATTTGAGGTAGAGAGGTAGGTGAAGTAGGTGAGCCATGAAAGGTATAGTGTTAGGAAGGGAAAAAGCCAAGTGGGGGGAAGGAACCTTGTGAGATGAGTTGGGCACACCAACATTTGGGTGGAGGTTTGGCAAGTTCTTTGATGCACACCATATTAATTTCAAATCTGGGAGGTGGCTCTAAGAGTTGTGGGGGTGGAAGTCTTGGTCACTGAGTAGGTAATGAAGGAAGAACTAGGGAAATTGGTGCTTGCGAAATGGGGTCTTTGTCGAGAAGGTCATCATCATCAAAGTTTTCTTTAGGAGGACATAATTGGATAAGAACATATTTCAAAGCCTTACAGTTCTCAACATCATTCCCTGGAACATGATGGTGGGCTCAAATTTTGGTATCGTCAAACCATTTTGGTTTTGGCTTGAATGGGTCGTACGATATAAGATGGGGTAATGTGATGATAGAAGTTTCAATGAGCTTGGTTAAAATTTTGGCATAGAATCCCACTAGTGGATCACAATGGGAAGTGAATGTGGGTTTGGGTGCAGTTGCAGCCGATTGTATAGGAAGGGTTTTTACAAGAGGGAGAGTGGGTTAAGTTATGGTTTTAGGTGTTGGTGTGGTCTTAGGTGCTGGTCGTGTTTGCTTGGGTAGGGATATGGTAAATGAACTGGAATGAGAGTGTGTGGTTGGTTTGACTACCTTATTGGAGGGTAGCAGATTTTTCTCTTTAGGTTGCACCATATTGGGTAAAGGTGATATGGGCACATGAGATCTATAGGGAAAAGCAGATGGTGGAAGAGGGCAAGTCATCCATAGGGATAACTGAGGTGCTTTAAAGGTAGATGGCATGGACTGTGCAGGAGGTGTGAGGGAAAGATACTGAAGCATCATGGGTAGTGAAGAGGTTATTGATGGTATTGGAGGTATAGGTGGCAAAAAGGTTACGGGTGTGGGTGGAGGTTATGCTAGGTGCTTGGTTATGTTAGAGGTTTGCAAAGGAGGAATGGGCTACTATGTTTTTAGTTTACCAATGGGTGGAGGTTTCTTAACCAGGCTAGAAGGAAAAGATCCTAAGATGGATGAAAGGGGTGAAGGTGATGAAGGTGTGATTGGTGAGGTTGGGGTACGAGATCTAGGGGATTGTTTCTTCTGTTTGGGGCCAGATTAGGTTTGGTGTTAGTTTTGGAGGATATGGATAAATCTAATTTGATGGGTAGATGAGTAAGGTTGGCCATTGGGATGATCCCTAAGGTAGTAATAGGTTTAGGCAAGGAAGATGATGTAGATGCATGTTGGGTTATGGGTAGGGGTGTGAGTTGAGCCATGAGTGGTACCGTGGGGGAATTTTTGATAGTTGTGGTTGTGTGTGGTTCAGTTGGCTGAAATATTTTTGGGAAGTTAGTGGAGGTATCAGCGAGTGACATTTGCATTTGTGTTGAGATAGGAAGTAGAATACGACCCCAAAGTAAGGCTCTATCCATATAATCCAGGTGGTTAGCTAAGCATGAGAACAACATTACAGTGGGCACGGTTGATGTGGATCTAATGGTGATTCCTTTAAAATGTGCCTTATAAATGGGGAATTCACTAGCTTCAGCCTCTATGGGTAAGAGAGCTAAAAGTAAGTCCACAGGATCTTGGGTAGCTGATGGAGAATGATCACCTAGAGGAAACAACCTTTCTACTGGATATTTGATAGGCAGAGGAGATGACAAGTGTTCCTCTATAAGTGGGGGAGATGAACAAGTGTCTTTTATGGGTTGGAGAGGTACTGCTGGTGATGACTCTCTAGGATGGGAGACCAAAGATGAAGCAGTTTCGATGTTAATAGAAGGCACTTTCACAGGTGAGGGGGGAGACGAAGAGTGTTCCACTATAGGTGGAGGAATAGGTGAAGTACTTTGGGCTATGATTTCCTCTATGGAAGGAATATGAGGTAGTTAGGAAGCAACTGGTGCTTCATTGAAAATAACATGGACCTCGTGGGTATGGCTATCATTAGTTGAGGTCTGTCCAGTTTGATCAGAAGAAGGGGGCATGATTAGGAAATGGTTTCTTGAAAATGTGCAAGTTTTGATTGGCAGGTGCGTTTGGATTATCTAAGACTAACTCACCATTCTCGAACATTTCTTGGACAATGTTTTTGAAAGTGATGTAATTTCCGTCATTATGACCTTTTACCTGATGATAGTTATAGAATTCGTGCTCTTTGTACCACGTGTGTGTGGGGCAAGTAGGATCAAAACTAGTGTGTGGTTTTACAGGAGGAAGAGTGATGGCCCCAACTTTAATGAGATTTTCTAAGACAGAAGAATAAGGCTTTCCAATTGGGGTGTATTTTCGTTGATCCTGTCTAAATTGAAAGGTCTGAACGGGCAAGAGATCAGATGAGGGGTTAGCCTGATTTGACGGATGGGATGGGCCATCCTTGAGTACCATTGCATTAGTGGTTCCCTTGGTTTTTGAATAATTGTTTTATGGTTTCGAAGAAGAATAGGTATAATTTGACTTAAATTCTGAGTTTTTACTACGTAGTTGAATTTTATTTTCTTTAATGCCCTGAATCTCTAAATTTCATGCCATGGTGAATGTCTCATCAAAGGTTCGGAAAGTCTACACCTACAAGGTTGGTGAGATATGTCTAGCACAAGCCTGCATAAAGAGATATATGACATCGGTTTATGGTAGTTGGAATGTGAGTTGATTGATTAGGCTACGCTAACGAGAGATAAAATATGTGACAGATTCGTCGTCATATTGACATGTAGAGTAGAGGTCAGTCATGGTAACCTTCTTAACAACATTGATGGAGAAGTGATCCAAGAAGGCTTGGGTTACCTGATTAAATGAGAAGATAGAATGTTTAGGCAACCCACTATACCAGTCTAATGCGGTCCCGATCAGAGACATGGGAAAGGTCCTCAGGAGAAAAGCATCATCATCAGCAATAAGATAACACCCATGTTTGAAAGATCACAAATGATGTTGCGGGTCCTCTTTGCTATTGAAGCGGTTAAATTTAGGCATTTCCTAATGCACGGGATATGGACAAATAGGAATGGATGGGTGGATGGGCTCATTACAAATCTCATCATAGGTGAGAGAGTTGCATGTGCCAGAAACCGATGCCTCCAGTGTCTACATATTTTCCATCATTAACTTGATTAAGTCATTGGTAGGTTGTGATGGATGGGTACCTCTTGTAGCGTAACGAGGTTGGTGTTGGACATATGATGGAGGTTATATTTCATTCTATGGTGATGTCATACAGGTAGATTGAGAAGGAGGAAGTGAAATAGGGGGGATGTACCCCGAATGAGTGATAGATGAAACAGGAGGCTGTTGATAGTATGTATATGGAGGTGGAAGGGTCATGGTTACCCTAGTAGTAATGTGGGCTAAGGACTGTGGAATAGAAAGGACAATGTTTTGAAAAGGGGTAGGGGTCACCGATACCAGGGGTGGTTGTGTAGCTATAGGTATATGTGAGATAATAGGCATGGATGAGGTTACGTTTTGGGTAGTTGGTAAAGGTATGGTGGATGTAGTGGGTGCAATAGATGTGGCAGACATGGCAGTCATAGCAGGTATAGGGCCTATCTGAGAAATGATTGGGGGCAAGGTAGGTGCGGGCAACGCGGAGGTAGAAAAGGCTGGAGCAGAAGTAGGAGAGAGTATCAGGGGGATAGATACGGGCATGCCATATATCAACTGACCTAAGGAATCTCGAGTGGATGAGTGGGAAAGATAGAACTATAAGGCAACATGGTTCTAGTCAAGGAGTCATGCGAACTCCTCGTCCCTTATGGTGATAGTGATAGGTTGGGTAGGATCCATGGGTAATAAAATAGAAGGTGGCGAAGGACTAGGTTGGAGTGGTTGACAACTAGCATGGAATATGAGGGCATTTTCTTGGCTATGTATCAACCCCATGCAAACAAGTACTGACATGCCAAAATGTTTCATCGGGTGTGCCAAAATGTTCACCTGATTCTAGAGCGTTTCTTTGAATATTTACGAAACAAATACGGGTAAATGGGCTAGAAGGAATACATGTTAGAATGTTGGTTGTAGGTTGTTGCACACGTATGACTTCTTGATCCACAGTTGATCTTGAAAACTTCCTTTTGGCTTGAAGGAACTACCTAAAATAGAAAACAAGACCACCAAATAAAAGTTAAATAGTATATGCAGTGGACTGCCTAGCGTATGCTAGATCTGGGAAGTGTGATACTCCCTAGATGGCTATCAATCCACTATTTAAAACAAATCAATGTTAACAATTAAGAAAATTCTACTGTAGTTAAAATGATTTAGGCATCTCATTCGACTACAATAAGTAAATTCATTTATAAAAGGCTAAGCTATGACTACATCTGAAGGTCATCGTCTCTGTCATAGTACTGGTACTGGTAAGGGTTTAATTCTAGGCTGTTTTGGGTATTTGGTGGAGGTTTTAAGCTCTATTCTTGGTCTGATGGTAAACATACAGAGACTGACGCTGGTCTGACATGACCGATGTCGGTTTAGGTTAACTGGTGATGGTTGTGGGTAACCAGCATCGGTATGGTCGAGATACAGGAAACCCAATAAAAACTTGATGTGAGGGTGGATCTAAAGCTAAATAGAAATAGAAAGGGTAATGGCAAGGTCTGTATAGGTCTTAGGTATACTCAAGGCTCTCTAAGAATTGGGTATGGACAATTCAACAGTGTGGGTGAAATAATGGTCAAGTTTGCATCGAGGTAAATGGTGGGGGAATGGGAATGGGAGTAGAAACTAATAACAAAAGTAAAAGAGTCTACTAAAATGACAATGGACAAGTGTTGGTTAACAAAACACTTACTATTGTATGAGCTTGATGTCTGGTGTGCAATGGTAGGTGATCAATTGGAAGGAACTTGGTGTGGTGCTAGCACTTCCCCGGATGCTCCCATGAAAGAAAATGGCATTGTGATTACTTCTGATGTTGGTTGTGGATATTGTGGTGTGTGTACAAATGTTGGTTCTACTTGTATGCAACTCTGGTTTCATCTCTTGCTCTCAGAAAATGTGCCAACCTCGAAATAAGGTTGTTTTGGGGATTAAATGGTAACCGATGATGGTTCTGGGTTGACCGGAGGCAGTTTAGGGTAATTGACATCGGTTAGAGTCGAATTTCCTAGGTTTTCTAAAATGGGAAGATCCCCTTGATTTTCTTAGATCTCATTGGTTTCCTTCCATGGATTAGAATGGAAAATTCCTTTCTAATGGGTGGGAATGTGGTTAGAGGGAATGTAGGCTTTGATTTTTAGGGTTTAGGTAGGTCTTAGTTAGTTATGGCAACATACTAAGAATAGGCCTTGGGGTGAGGTGGATGGTGTGGGCATTATCCAATAAAGATATTTAAATAATAAATATTGTGAGGACATGGATTAATTTAATTAAATTGATTAAATTAATAATAGAGTGGGGTGAAAGGGGCCATGGTTAGGTGAGTGTGTTTGATGTGGTTATTTGTCGAGGGACCAAGGGGAGTGTGACCCAATTTTGGTGTCTACACCACTTGGTTAAATGAGTATATGGAATGTCTTGGTAAACCACTGTACAAATGCAACACAGGTCCTGTTAAGGACATTGGGAATGTCCACAAGAGTAGAGTGTCATTATGAGTGATTAGATAACACCCATGTATGAAAGACCATAAGTGTTGTTGTGGGTCTTCTTTGTTGTTGAACTGGTTGAATTTGGGCATTTCCAAATGCGCAGGGTATGGACGAATGGGAATAGATGGATGAATGGGCTCATTGCATATTTTTTCATATGTTAAAGAGTTGTGAGAGCCAAAAACTGATGCTTCCAATGTTTACATCTTTTCCATCATCATTTTAATAAGGTTTTTGGTAGGTTGTGATGATTGGGCACCCCCTAAAGTATAAGGGAGTTGATGATGAATGTATGATGTAGATGACATCTCAGTATATGGTGGTGTTGAGTACGAGAATTGTGAGGGGGGAATAGATTTAGGTGGCAAATATCCCGAGTAGGTGACATATGAGATAAGGGGTTGTTGGTAATATGTGTATGTAGGTGGGGTAGACGTAACAACTCTTGTAGTGATTAGAGGTAGGGAGTGTGGGATGGAGAGGGCGATGTTTTGGAATGGAGTATGGGTTTCCAAAACCATGGGTGGCTGCGATGCAATAGGTATATACGAGGTGGTGGGTGTAAATGGGGCTATTTTCAAGGTGGCTGATGAAGGAATGATTGACACCATGGATGAAACTGACATCAATGGTGTGAAAGATGTTATAGGTGCAGCATTAATAGATGTGGTGGGGTCAAGTTGGGACACCAAAGATGGTAAGGTGGAAGAAGGTAACTCCGAGCTAGTGGTAGCTAACGTGGAACTTGGGGCGAGGGAAGGAGGAATGGACACAGGAATATCGTATACCAACTGTCTTGATGAGTCTCAAGTATATGAATGAGAAAGATAATATTATAAGGTAGCAGGGTTTTGGTCGAGGAGTCTTGTGAACTCCTCATCACCGGTACTGATGATAATGGGTCGAGTGGGATCCACAGGTGACAGGATGGAATGTGGTGATGGGATAGGTGGGAGTAGCTGAAGGCTAGCGTGAAACACAAAGGCATTGGCTTCGCTAAAATTTAAAACCATGTGAGTTAGCATAGACCTGGTAATCTACTCTCTATAAATGACACATAAAAATAGAGGAAATGGAGAAAAATAGGTTCTGGGAGGTACAACTGGTTGTTGTTTTAATTAAAAACTAAAGTATAGGAACCGACGGCGGTTGGGCTAACCGATGACAGTGATGGAGGGTGACCGATGATGGTTAGGGTGACCAATACCAATTACTGTAGAAACTCAAAAGTTTTACAAATGAGGCAATATCTGATGAAAATAAAGTAAAAAATGGATTTGATAGTGATTTTAAAGATTTGAGGGTATGATGATGTTCTGAGAACTTTAAAAAAGAATAGAAAATGTGGTGAGTACTATTTTTAGTAAATTTTTCCAAAAAAGTAGAAAACCGACAATGGTTAGGTAAGCCAATGACGGTCAGATGTAAACTGATGACGGTTGCTAGACCAAAGCCGGTTACTGTAAAATTTGAAAAGATGAAGATAGTTGATTTTTGTGACTTTTATCATATAAAATATCAACCTAGAAACCTGAGTATGATAGTGATGGACCCTAACACACCCAGAAAAAGTCAGAATACACCAAATATAATTGTGGGGTGTGAAAGGGAGAAATAAAAGGGAGAACATGAACTTACAACTCAAAACACAAATCAAGAAATAGTTAAGAAACATTAAATCCTATGGGTGAATTTTATGTTTTAGATTATGCTATTTTTAGACTGACTTGTGAATAGAACATATTTTTGGGTTCAATAGAAGGTGTCCTATGAAAAGCTAAGATCTAAGGATGGTTTCAGGTAATGTTTTGGTGGTGGTGCCACCATCTCTGAGATAATGACTAGAAAGAGAAACTAGCTGGACACCCACTGTTAATCCTCTGATCATGTGACCGTTGATATCTTCTTCAAGGTAGGATGATGTTTAAGAAGATGTGTAAATTATTTAAGTGGTTTGGTATAGAGAGAGTGTGTGCAAGTGAACTATAATTAAATTAGTCAACCATCAGCTGGGCATGACTTCCAGCATATAGGTTGCCCTCAAATTAATGTGAGCTATAATGCAACAAACCCGAATGAAATGAAAGTGTTTTAAGCCCAAATCCATGATTACATTAGATGTAGCAAAAGGAGAACATGAAGAGGGATGCTCTTTCCCAAATGCAATGCAATAACAGGGAGACATGTTCTTTTTAAAGAACCAAAAGAATGATTTATTTAGACAATAGATAGAAGGAGACTATTCGAGAGAAGAAAATTAATGTGAATACTTTTCAAAGGGAAATAAACACACAATTTTTTGCCTAGGAATGAACAAATGCAAAAGGACCCCTACTGGGTCCCACCGGGTGTGCCAAAATGTTTCACTAGATTCTTAGTGGATTAATTAAATAGATAAGGGTAGAAGGCCAAAGAGGAATACCTATTGCAATGTCGGTTGAAGGTTGTGTGTGCATTCTAATTTCTTGATCCAAGTTGATTGTGTGAGCTTCCTTTTGGCTAGGAGGAACTACTTGAAAGGAAAAACAAGACCACAAAACATAGTTAATAGCAAAATGTTAGTGGATTGCCTAGCGTGAGGTAGATCTAGGAAGTATGATACTTCCTTGACGGTTGTCCATCCACTAATAAATACAATTTAATATAAAATAAATGGACATGCAAATAAATGAAACTAATGCTAGTAATTTCATTTAGGTCTCTTAGATTACTCTCAATTTTAATCCAATTAAATTCTTTTATAATTAAACTAGTGAAGATCCAGGGTCAAGTTGTAGGCTGGATAAGTGGTCTGAGGGTTACATGAAGGGTCTAAGTAATATCTGGTGTAATTTGGGTGATTGGTGAACTTGCTGGTTTGAGACAGTTTACCAGAAACAGAGACTGATGCTGATCAGGATATGATCAATGATGGTTTAGCTATGACTGATATTGGTTTGAGATGACCGATATTGGTTTCTATGGGAATGGTTGAATCTCAGAAATAGGGGTCTAGGTTCTTTCTATGTATGCATAGAGAGATGAGAAGGTCTATGGAGAGGTTATAAGTAGGGTATCAAGCATGGTTGAGGTTTTTTGTGGTTTTGGGGATGTTAAGGACATATTAGTGAAATTATAACATGAGGTACAATAACCGATGTCAGTCTGGTGAACGTTGCCAGTGAAGGGGAAATTGATGATGGTTAAGATAACCAATGTCGGCAGGGGAAATTGGGTGAAATTTGGTTAATAGGTGGTTTTGGGTTTCTCTATGATTGCACAAAGAGTGAAGGGGGACTGGTTGGGTTCATAATAAGGCTAGGAAAAATCAAAAAGTTATGAAGGTTAGGTGTGGAGAGATAGAAATATGTGAGTGGTAGGTAGGTAGATGGGCTAGAAATTGGTGAGGGAGGAATGCAGGGAATAACAAGATTTAATAACAAAAGGATAAAAAACCTAATGAGTAAGTATATAAATGATGTAAAATCAAATGCACTTACTTGTTCCTACAATCCTAGTGGGTGAAGGAAGGTGATGATCGATCTCTAAGGAACTTGGTGGTCTGTGCCAAAACAATGCTTCCCAGAGGGCTACCATGAATTCCAATGCCTTCAAATCAGTGACAAGTACTTTCTTGAGCCTTTGGCTAGATTTATTCGGTCGTCTTGATGCTTGAGAAAAATCTGGTTCACTCTTGAATGTAGATATCTCTCTCTAAAAATTGAAGTGACCAACCTGCGAAAAAGGTTGCAAAACTATATATATGGTAACCAACAATGGTCAAGGTGATCGACATCAGTTAAGGCTGGATATCGTAGGTTTACCAAAAATAGCAAATCTTGGCTATTTTTAGCATGCTCTGCTTGTTAGTCTGGGTATCAAGTGATGGTTAACGCTTAGATGAGCGGGAATGTTTTTGGAGAAGGAATAAGAATTTAATGTTAGGGTTAGACTAAGTTCCAAGTGGTTAGGATAAGTAAAGATTGAGTCTTAGTTAATTAATAGGCTAAGAATAAGTCCATCGTGAAGTGTCTAGGTGATGTGGTTGGGTGAGGTGTAAATTAATTTAATTTAATTTATTAAATTAATAAATAATGTGAGGATCGATATTAATTCAATTGTAAGTAATTAAATTAATATGAATGTGGTGTAAATTTGTCATGGTTAGGTTAACACGTCAAGATAACTGCTCGAAAAGGGACTAAGGGGAGTGTGACCCAAATTTGGTGTCTATAATCGCATTCACCTCTTCCTACAAAGTTTAGGAGGGAAAGCACTTGAATTGTTTTTACACATCCCTAAGAGATTTATATCTACATGGCTAGAACCAGCTAAACACTTTGTGCATCACTTCTCGTTTAACATAGACAGTGATGTGACCATGTTAGATCTTTGTAATGCTAAGAAACAAAATAATGAAAACTTTTTTAGTTTCTTACAGTGATGGTGAGGGCTAGCTAACTGCTTTCGTTGTTCTATCCCAGAGAAAAAACTTATCAGTATATTTGTACCTAATCTACACCCTGAGATTACATTCCACTTGCAAATGCATTGTGGAAACACGTTTGAAGAAGTGATAGAGAAAGGTAGTCAAATTGAGGTGGCATTGGTAGCAAAAGGAACTTTAAAACCCTTCTCGTGTGAGCATCATGAGTCCAAACCCAATGAAAAGTCAATTTTTTTTCCCAATAAGAATAGAAACATTGCGGTCGATGGAATAAATGACTCTAAACAAGTACAAGTAGTTCAAAACCATGTTCCCTTATAACTTGCAAAGGGAAATTTGGTCCCTTAATACAAAAATTTTATTTTCACCCCTCTATTTGACTCTATGTCATCGATATTAAAACAATTAGAGGTAGTTAACATGGTTATATACCCATAAATTATACCTTATGGAGATGATGCACGTAAACCATCATAGTTTAGGGAAAATGAATATTGTGCATTCCATTGCATCAAGGGTCATAAAACAAATAAGTGTTTAAATTTGAAACACTATATTCAATACTTAATCGAAAGTGGAGATGTGGATATGGATTCATATACCTCTAAAAAATATCCCAATACAAACATGGGGATATTTAAAGAACCTTTCCCTAAGCATAAAAAAGGAAAGGAAAATTCAGATCAAGGAAAATCATCCCAAGATAAGAACAACCAAGATAAAAAGTCTAACTACGTTACAAGAATGGGTGATTTTTATGCCCTAATTGGTTGTGTCAATGTACCTATTGAGCATATCAACGCAATTAAGATCAAAACAAGTGAGTGTGTCATGGAAATGCAACATGATTTCCTTGTTATTTAAGAACCTCCCCCACCTACTCATTAAGACAGTCATTATGATGTTTTAGAGAAATTAGAGAAGACTACAACCAAGATTTCAATATTAGACCTTAAAATTACTAACGTTCATAAAGACATCCTTTGTAAAAAGATTACAGGGATCAAGGGTGTCAGTTGATATCGACCTAACATGCTTCCAAGAAATGGTAGTGCAGATTGCTCCAGAAGAGCATATAACATTTAGCCCAACAAAAATCCCAGAAGAGAATTTGTCTCATAACTTTCCCTTACATATTGAAGTCATTATCAAACGTAATAAGGTAAAACAAGTGCTTTTGGGTGGCAGATCAGGTTTACACATTTGTACTTTATATCTGGTTTGTCAACAAGGATTTACTGAGGTTTTCTTAGAAAAAAAGGTCATCACCATCAAGGTGTATGATTATAAATAAGGACAGTCAGCCAGCATGATAACTTTCTCACTGGACATACATGCTATCAGTCAAGATACTAAGTTTCATGTTTTATACTTGGATCTTCCATACAACATATTCCTTGGCTACCCATGGATTCATGTCATGCATCTCATACCTTCTACGTATCATCAGTGCTTGAAGTTACATCATTAAGGTTAAACCCTCACCATTAAGGGATATCCCCAACCTTTTTCTCATTGCAGATCATTTTCAGGTTATTTCCCCACCATTTATGAATGCCCTTCTACAGAGATGGCCATTCCAATTGAGTCAAAGGTGTTTGCCTCATGAGTGGATCCAGATACCTTGTCTTCCACTGATAATGAGGCTTCTACATCAAAATTTCCCTTTGCTACATGGGTGAAGAAGGATATTTCAAATGTCTATGGAGAATATGATCTCCAATAGGACCTTGTAATCTCCAAGCTTCCCTTATGCCCCAAGACACGTGGTACACCTTCTTTCAAGTATTAATGACCCAAGAAACATTGCAGTCTTAATGATTTTGTTCCTTGTGGTTTATTAGAAAATTAAAATATGCATTTTAATAATGTATCTCATCATAAGAATGATAAAATGGCTATATGATATCAATCACTCAAGTATGTTATCCCAAATAAGATGATGTATGCTATGGGATACAAAGTACATGGTTGCGGTATCAACAAAGAAGGTATGCTAGAAGCTCTTCCAACACCTAAGAACTAGATTAGTAATGAAGGTATTGGTGTCTGACTATATGATTCTTATCCAACAGAGGCTGAGGACACCTCTTCTGAGCACAAAGATAGTTCATCCAAATGTTGAAGAGAAACAGATTCTCGATGCAGTCTTTACGAAGACCTTGCATCCACGAACATATTTTCTGGCATTGCTATCTTAACTATATCACTTGGCATATCCCATACCGTTCCAAAAATAGACCTCATTTACCCATCACTCATAAATTGGAACCAATAAAAACATGTGCCAATCGATGTCTTCTATAATGATGAAGCTATTGGTGATTCCATGGGTCTACATGATAGTATTTCAGTGGGTGATCAAAAAAATTGATTCTCCATCAGATTAACACATGTACATATTTCTGGGAGGAGGTTGAGTTATGTGGTCATCTAAATAAAAAAATAGCAAGGGAAAAAGTTCCATAGAAAAGCCTTGTAAAAATAACAAGTCCAAGTCCTATAATGAAAACCTCTTTGAGGCAATTATGGAAAAATAAAACGAACAATCAACAGAAAAAATAGTTGACTAGCCTGAAGGTGAAAATATCTTTGAGACGCCTTTGGAAGAAGAAGATCTCAATTTCCCCCTGATCCTATGTGCATGGAGGATGATTCCACGTTTCTTATGGAGGAGACCATATATGTCAACATTGGTATAGAGGAATTTCCCAGATTAGTCAAGTTGGGAGCTTTGCTCTTAGCTAAATAACATAAAACTATTATGTTATTTTAAAGATAATTTACATATATCTTTGCTTGGTCCTATGCGGGTCACAGGCCAGGGATAGACCTGACATTGGTAGTGTACAACCTTGTTGTGCATAAACAGGAAAAGTCCATAAAATAAATGCTCCGAAAGATGCATCCTCACATCACCTTGATGGTTAAAGAAGAGCTAGAAATATTCTTGGAAGTAGGTTTCATCGGGGCTATTGATTATTCATATTGGATTTCTAACATGTGTTCCTAGTGCAAAGGAAACATGTTGGTATTCAAGTTTGTACCAATTTCTGAGATATCAATAAATCCTTTCCTAATGAATAATTTCCTCGTCCTAACATCGACATGATTTTCAATTCCATTACTGGTTATGAGATGCTATCACTCACTGATGGATTTTCAAGGTATGACCAAATAAATTTTTTTGAGGAAGATCAACATAAAATAGATTTTACAACCCCATGAGGAACATTCTGTTGAAAATTCATGCCCTTCAGCCTCAAGAATACAGGTGCAACTTATCAATGGGTGATGACAGTTATCTTTCATGACATGATCAGTGACATCATGGAGGATTATGTGGATGACATATTTGAAAACTCTAGGACTCAAGAAGATCACCCAGAGATATTGTGGCACATCTTTCAATGTCTTAAGGACTACAAGGTCCAACTTAACCCAAAGAATTGTGTCTTTGGTGTGTTATCTGGAAAACTATTAAGTTTCATTGTTTCATAGAGAGGAATAGAAGTAGATCCTGCACAGGTTTCTACTATAATAAAAATTCCTCCTCTGATGAATATCAGAAAACTTTGAAGCTTGTAAGGAAAGATCCAAGAAATTTTAAGATTCATTTCTCAACTTGTAGAAAAGTGTCACACATTCACACATCTTCTGAAGAAAGATGTCAACTTTCACTGGGATCCAGAACAACAAGAAGTATTTTCTTTAATCAAGCAATATTTGGCTAAACCCCTTGTTCGAATGCCATCAACGGCGAGTGAACCACTATTACTTTACATTTATGCTACATAAATTACAATTGGGGCATTGTTTTCCTAATATGATAAGGAACTGAGAGAAAAAATTGTTTACTACCTAAGTTGTACATTGATTGCTTATGATCTCAACTACCCACAGATAGAAAACACTTGCTTAGCTGTAGTTTTTACCTTTCAGAAACCACGTAATTATCTGCTAAATAATAAGGTCAAGATAATATCAAAATTTTATCCATTATAGTAATAATTTTTAAAGACCGCACTTACAGGAAAGATGGCTGATTGGATCATATTACTTAGTGAGTTTGACATCGAATATGTCCACTAGAAGTCAGTAAAAGGGAAGTTTTTAGAAAATTAACTAGATGAAACACCTCTATTGGGTACTAAACCCTTCATTCTAGAGCTTCTAGATGTTTCTACAATGTATCTTGAGGAATCAATTATATGGAAACTATACTTTGATGGATCATTTTACCTTTCATGGTTCAGGTGTCATAGTTGTGTTAATCACTACTTCAAAAGACCTGATGCCTCACGAATTTCGACTCATTTTCCCATATACCAATAATATAATAGAGTATGAATCCCTTATTGTAGAGATGAAACTGGATATCAAGTGGGACATCAGACAAGTGAATGTGATCAGTGATTCAATGCTAATTATAAAGAAAGTAATAGATGAGTATAAAGTTAAGGATGAGAAACGTTTTTCTTGCAAGAAAATGGTTGACACTTTAAAGGGGTTCTTTGAGTCAATTACATTTGAGAAAATCCCAAGAGGAAAAAATAGAGTAGTAGATGTTATGGCCACAATATGGTCTATGTTGAGAATCCCACCTAGGAATAGTGACATGTCATTCTTCTTTGAACACCTACGGATACCAACATATGACATGCTAGAGTCTTGTTTGGTATGTGAAGTTGTTAGACCCTTTTAACTACCTTCACGATGGAACCTTTCCCCCAAAAATTTCCCATGACAATAAAATAAACCTTATCCAACGTATAGCTTGTTATACCTTACTTAGCAGCCCTCTCTACCATCGAGTCTATGACAGGAATCTGTTGCATTGTGTTAATTCAGATGAATCCATCCTAGTGGTTAAGGAGGTGCACAAAGGCATCTGTGGGGCCCATAGGAATGAGATCATCCTAGCTAAGAAAATAAATAGAGTGGGATATTATTGGCTTACCATAGAGAATTATTGCTGCAAATATGTACAAAAATGTTTGTTAATTTAGAAGTATAGAAATTTGATACATGTGTCGGTGTAATCATTACAACCTATCACGAAACCCTGGCCTTTCTTGAAATGGGGACTCGATATCATAGGTAAGCTTCACACTATATCCTTTGATGGCCACAAGTTCATTATCACTACCACTAAATATTTCACAAAATGGGTACAGGTTATTCCTCTTACCTATGTCGAAGGTGCACAAATATCTAAGTTTATAATGAACCACATAATTTGTCGATACGACATCCCCTCTACCATTGTAGTTGATAATGGTAAGTCATTTAAAAATAAAACCATGAAGGCATTATGTAAACACTTTCAAATCCCTCTCAAGTTTCTAATCCCCTATTACCCTCAAGGTAATGGGAAATCCTAAGCTTAGAACAAAACCCTTGTCAGTATTATGAGAATGTGGTGAATACAACAAGTCATAACTGACATTTACAGATTCACCCTGCCCTCTAGGTGTACAAAATATCTATCCACACCCATACAGGTGTTACTCCATACTCCTTAGTGTTTGACACTAAAGTCATACTACCCCTAGAGATTGAGCTCCCCTCTTTGCATATAGAGCTAAGAGATTACCTGAATGAAGAGGAGGACCACAAAATAGCTTGACTAATAGAGTTAGAGCTATTAGATGAGAAAAAACTTCATGCATTTGATCAACTTTAAGTGTATCACAATCGAGTTCGATGAAGTTACAACAAAAGATTGATACATCATCAATTTAAGGTAGGAGACTTGGTGTTAATATAAAATCATTTCAATACCACTAAGGAACGGGAAAAGAAATATAAGTTTGAGCCTAACTAGTTAGGTCCATTTGTTGTGGCCGTTAAGATTGGTTTAGGTGCTTATATGCTTACTTACTCAGATGGTCAAGAACTTCGAGAACCCATGAACACAATTCATCTTAAGTGGTTCTATGCTTAAATTTGGGGTTTCTTAAAACATCAAATAATATAAAATGTATAAAAAAACAAAAGAGAAAGAGAAATAAATAGGTGTTTCTAATAGTGAAAATCACGCAATTGTGGCACTTTGGACAAGTACTTTGCTGAAAAACGGCTTCCGTCAGCACTGGAAGGTCTGTTGTTCACAAGATTTTCAAGTTTAGGATTGTGATAGCTTTATCCTAAGCTAGTTTTTTCCTTTCGTCTGAGATACTTTTGATCCTATCCCTCTTATCCTTGATCCGGTCGATCCTACAACTGTGTGTGAAGAGTTTTCCTTTGTATATTCCCATCTCACACTGGGGGAAACTTTGCATTATCACCTATTGCCCATAACATGTTGTATGTTTCCTTTGTACATCCCATCTATCACTGGGGGCATCCACATTTCTTCATTTCCATGTACGTAGCTTTGGATTTTTTTTGAAAAAAATGCAAAACTAGTTGTATAATTTTGTGAAAATCCCAAAACATTCGAATATGATAGTTGGAAAAAATCAAAAAATTCAAATATGTATCAGAGACAACTCCAAAAAAAATATAACATAGTCTTGATAGTACCAAAAATAGTGAAAAATGTATCAAAATTGTCCCACAAAAATAATTTAGTAGTGTTCTTACTTTAGTTGTTAGTTTGTTCATGGTTTTGATTGCATTATTTTTCATCTTGTGTGCTTTAAATTGGATTCATTTTCTTAGTTATATTGAGTGTTACTTTAATCTGTTGTGCATTACATTGATTTCATTTTATCTTGCATATTTGTATATAGTTATTTTGTTTTGATTAGATTTGATTAATGTGTGCTTATCTTGTTTATTTGTACAATATTTTATCATATCATCATCAATATCATCACATCATCACATCATCACATCATCAAATCATCATATATCAATAAATGCTAAGCTACATCATCATGAAACTAAAAAATCAAACATGTATGCTAAGCTAACATCATATAATATCACCAAAGTGGGTAAGAGGGATTATATTTATCCCCCCTCCCTAATATCACAAATTAAAAACATGGACTGAAATAAAATATCTCATCAACATGCAATGTGATATCATAAAATTGTGCCGATGGGGTTTGGGTGGAACTGTCATCACCAATCCGGCACTATGATAATTCTTCACCGGGAACTCCTCGTGCTATGATTATTTACTAATGCATAGCCTTTAGTTTGGTGGATGTAATCTGGAAACAAAACAAAAACATAACACAAGAATACCATTGACTATGATAAGACGGAATGATGACAAATCTGAAATATCAAAGTAAATTATAATATTAACATGAAATTGTTACAATCTCACCCATGAGGTACTTCAAGTGTTATTGACTTCACTTGCATCTCACCAAGACTATGGGAGAAACTTTACAATTACACCTCTTAAAGGCTTCTTCAACACACCTTTAAACTAATGGCTTCCTTCGCACACTTCCTACAATATTTCTCACTACTTCTTTCTATGCTAAATGAGGGGGGTAGCCTCTCTATTTATAGAACTTCCAGGCTTATCCATCTTATCTCTAAGATAGGATAAGAAATCCACTCTGACAAATCATATTCCATACCTTAACTCTTATCTGTACATGTAAGCTTATCTTCTAAGATAAGATAAACCTTATCATTTTACATGGGTTCCACATTTTTAGACTTTTTACAAATAAAATATACAAAATATTTATGACCTCACTCCTTGTCCTTATTACCAATATAATATCTCTAATTCCTAATAACATAGACCCTACTTCTCTAATTACCCAAACTTTGACATTTTAACATTACCGGACCACTTACGACAAATATTTACTTTTTACAACATTCCTATTGTACTTTGACTGTTACCGTACTCCACATTATTGGCGGCACCGTACTGACGGCACCGTTATCTTCTATCAGACGCTACTACTAATTATACTTAACAACATCATACATTAATGAAATAGAAATTACGGAGGAAAATTTTAGTGTCGACAGAACGATTAAGTCAGATGGTTGTTTTCGGTTCCACCGAGGTTCAAATCCCACTAAGGAACGATCCTAGTTTGGGTTGGTAATGTCCAAGGTGGCATGGATAGCAAGCTGGTTTACACGGAGGTAGTTTCTAGATCAATAAGACCTACGCTAGTTGTGTGTTCAAGCATGACGGCTTGTGGTTCGTTTGTGGTGTGTTCATGCGCGACGTCTCTTGATTCATTTGACCTATGTATGGCAGATCGTGTTTTACTTGACGTGTGTGTGGTGCCTCGTGGTTTAATAATTTTTGAGCTTAATAGCTATAGCTTGGTTGATTGTACTCTGGTGCATCGCTCTGGTCAAAAGCGTTATTCCTGGTTCATATCTTCGGTCAAAAGCATTAACCATATAAAAAAACGTGATATCTTAAAATGCTATCTCATAATCAAACAATAATGTGATACAAACGTACATCATAATGAATTCCATTATCATATATCATCATAAATATTAGATACTTATTAGATACAAAAATCAATGTGTCTTGATACTTATTAGATACAAAAATCCATCATGTGCATGGGTCAAAAATTTACCTTCATTATGAGGCATAATAAAAAATAGTATATAACATACATCTATACAAAAAGTGTGCCTTCATATCAAGGCATACATCAAAAAGATACATCAAGTGCATCAATGAAATAGTCAACCATGACTCTCACCCTCTCCAGGACTACCTAGTCTAGGGCCATGAGGTGGTGGCATATGCTGAGAAGAATCTCCATGATGATTTGAGGGCTATATAACGGATCTGGTAGACTGTGATGGCCTCTATGATTTGGATCGTGACAGGGCACTAGATATCTGATTAAAATTTGGGGCTCTCTACTCACCAGGGATGGGTGCATGATAAAATATCCTGTAATAGCTGGCCTTGCCTGCCAGGGAGGCACTCTGAACTACCAAAATGTATCCTCATAAGGAGCTACCTACATATTGAAGTGCATCACACTCCGCTCTCATGATCCCTAGCTCTGCATGCAATTGAGCCCTATATGATATAACTTGATCCCTCTCTACCTTCTATTGATCTCTCTCTATTTATAGTTGATCTTGTTCCACAACTACCTGATCTCACTCTGTAGTGAGATTATCTCTCTCTGTTTACATCTGATCTCACTTTGTAGTCACTTGATCTCTCTCTAGAGAAATATGATCTCTCTCAGTTGTAGCCTACAACTATAGGCCTATCACCTACCGGGACAAGGAAGCTAGCTCCCCACCACCATGTATATCATCCTTCATCTCCTCTCCATCTCCTCCACCTCTTGGAGGACTATGTGGTTGTCTCATGTGTGGGGGTGATAGGGGTTCCAGTAATGGTGCCCGTAGTGGAAACTAAAGTTATATTTGTGGCTCTTGTACCTATGGATATAGCACTACCTAATGCGACAAAACTACTTCCTGTTAAACCAATAACTACTGTACCTATGGCCCTTCCTATGGTCCAGCCTACAACCCTATATGTGGCCCTACCTATGGATCTTCTTGAGCTTGTGCCCTAGGATCTAGGCATTGTAACCCCTACGCTGCTACAACCATCCATGTATCTATCACTTCCTTTGGTATAGTCAAAAGCTTCAAAAACACTATATCGTACCATTTTGGATAATCGGGGGTTGTCCCTAGAGCTACTATGTGTTTTTGCTGCCCCCAAGGCTGTGGGACCACATGTAAAGAGTTGGTTTGAGCTCATCCTAGTCTGATCCACAACCCAATGTCAAAGGTCTCTCTAGATCTCTGCCTATATCACATCTCATCGCCCATAACCCCCTGGATGAGAGTGAACTACCACTGGACCTTGTCCACTCTGTACCACTCGAGGATATAGGCCCTTCTCCCAATAATAAAGTTCTCTATTATCACTGTCATAAGCTCAACAACATCCTCAGGAAAATGATACAACCTATATGGCTGCCATATAATCATAAGGTTATACCTCATCAAATACTCGCCTAAAGTATGTTGTGTCTCCCATATGCCCACAAATATTATCACTATTTGGAACCTAGCCCATAATGGATGGCTCGCCGAGATCCCGAGCTCACAATTTTCTTGTTGGGCACCATATGGCAACATGATACCAAGCCCATATATCTGAAGTAAAATCATCGGACCCATGGTCTTCTAACCATGGTAAGCTATCAAGTACAAATTTCCATACAGATGGGCTAGTATACACTACCCCTAGTAATATACCTCTCCACGGATAAGTTTATGTATCACTCCAATCAGGCCCAAAGAAAAATAAGCACCACTCTTGTTAGGAAGAAATAGGTCACTGATGCCTGAAGTGAGCTATGAGATATATAGGAACTCTCACAAGCCGATGATCAACCATGCATCTAGTAATGTCAACTGACGTACCTTGGCAAGGTATATCTTCTACTCTAAAAAATCTCTGCAATACTCTGAAGGTTATGACATCGATGGTCATCATAAGTCACTTGCTGACCTTGAATAGGTACTCTCAAAATACACCAAACATCCTCCAATGTGACACTCATCTTGCCAGTAGGTAGATGGAATGTTTGACTCTCACTACACCATCTCTCTGCTAAGGCTGTGAGTAGGCCATGATCTAGAGTGATCTGTGGCATATGAGCCACATGTGATAGACCCGTAATGTCCAATACCATCTCCAAGTAAATGCGATCTCGTCAATGGAATGTCGCTTTGTAGGCCTAGAGCCTTCCATGTCTCTCCCGCATCTCTCTTTGGGGTAGGTCCATCTACAAGTTTAGCTAGGTCATTTATTATGATCTTATTCTTCTATTTCATCATTTAATTTTTTCTAAAAAACTTCCTAATTTCTTCATGGACCATCCAAATCGGCCCCTCCGCGCCAGCGTATCTCATGTAGCACTACCGCACCCATTATGATGCCAGCACGCCCAAGCGTCAACACCCCCATTTCCATGTAGGTTCATACGTTGTCAAGCAAGCACGACCCTTTGCCACCCGACCCCAGTTCAATATCAGCATGTCCCTGATGATGCTAGCACACACGTTTTTGTGCCTATGCACACGCGCTCGTGTTTTCTCCATGTTTTCCATGCTAGCACATCCATTTTAATGCCAACATAATCATGCTTGTGTGAGGTCACACCAGTGTGCCCCCAAGAATGCCTGCATTCCCTAAGGATGGTGCTGGTGCTTTCACACAGATTTCTACTCTAATAAATGAAAATTAAATGTGATTTAAAATGATAAAAATGACAAGGGTGAAGGTTTTAGCTTTGTGTACCTATAGGTCATCCCCCAGGAAGCTAGATGTACTCTCAAACTCGATCCACATGGTGTTTATGGTTTTGTACCATCACCATTTCCTCTCATAGGTCAGAGCATAATCAACAATAGAATTGCTAAGTGTATGTGGTAAATAACTTGCCGTGATGGTTTTTACCCCTGTGGCTTGGCTTATATGCTCGTTTTGACCACCCACGTTGCGTCTCTAGCCCCCAAACCACTATGGGAGCATCATGATTCTTCAAAATTCTTTTATCGCTTGTTGCGATGATTATTTTATTAAATAATCATTTTTCGCCAATTTTTGCTACGTTGGGGCATGTTTTTGGTTCTCAGTGACCCTGTCTGCTACCTAGCGCATATTTTTACGTTCCAGCATCTTTTGGTGATGTCCCACGACTTTGTCATTTCTTCTATAAAATTCAAAAATTCAAAAAAATAGAATTTTTTTCCAAAAATCCAAAAAATTGGTAAATATCATTAAAAATCCAAAAAATTGCAAAAATTTAATTTTTTTCAAAACTTGGTAAATGACATGCATGCAGCTGAATCCTATATCAAATACATTTTCCTCGAACATCGAAATTGGTCCTAGAAAGCATATTTATGAGGTTCTTTCTTTTTTTGTCTCAAACGACTCACAAATCATTGTGATTTACCTCCATTAACAAAGCTATTTTTCTTACTATGTCGATACTCCCATGAAACAATGAGTTTTCAGAGGTTGTGTCATAACACACAAATGCTTTTTTATGGGACCAATTCTATCCTTTTTTATTCCCCTCATTATATCCTTGCTTGGGAGCACTACTTTTAACCCTTGTCCTTAAAACATGACATTCAAGAATTGAAGATTGATAGCAAAAATATTGGTACAACTATCTTGAATGTTGTTTGTTTGAGTATGTGTGATGGTACTTGTTTTTCTATTAAGATATCTAGTTTTATTTCTTGTATTGCATTGCATTATGTATGTTGCATGGATTTACACATTTTTAGCAATGACCGAGTGTTAGTATTATAGCTTTTCATGTTCTTTTAAACTTTTGTTTATTTTAATAAGGGTCGTTGATTTAGATAATGAGAAACATGATTAAACAAAGTTGTTTATTGAACAATTAGAAGCAACAACCTATTCCTATATTCTTCATTATCATATCTTATCACTATTCATCTTTCTTCCAAAACACTTGGGGTAGTAAAAATCATTTTTATTCCTACCCTATTTCTTTTATCTGTTTCCATCAAATTTTTGATCGTCGATTAACTTCTTCTATTACCTCATCAACACTCGAGGGGGCATCCTTCATTCTAATATTTTTTCTTCAAAAATTGACTTGTTTATGTTTGTCTACTATGTTTGAAGTGATTTCACTTACTTCACCTCAAACAGGGGAAAATGTAGACACCTAAAATCCGCTTTCACGGTTTTATTGTTGAAAGTGCACCAAGTGCTCTCATTCTTACCATTTCCATTATAATTAGTTATTTCTATTAGTTAACTAATGTTTCCCTTTATTTTCGTTAATTAATGATGCTTTGTTGATTAACTAACCTCTATCACACTTTGGATGCCAATTAATGATACATCGTTAGTTAATATCCTCTTCCGAGCAAATAACTGTCGTTTATTAGCTAATTATGCCTATTTACCCTTGTATTTGGTCAATAAACCTTATTATTGGCTAAATACCCTTCTTCCAACCATTCAAAATCACCCCATTTCCCTTCAAGACATCTCAACAGGTTTTAAAAGATTATCCTAGCCTCTTAATTGGTCCTAATGGGTCAATTAAGGCACTTCATATGTTAATCCCTTGTTAATTACACTAATCATGATTACAAGCCTTGATCTACTTTGTACTTTTAATCCCACATGCACCAAGATGCAAATATTTATAAAAATAGAAAGCGTAAATAGGACTAAGTACTACCTTCCAACTTTACACCATGTTTTGATTACCATTAATTACATAATACATGTGATTAAAGAGCTTTTCTTCCCTTGTTGGAATAGTTTCTCAATCCTTGCTTCCAATATTCATGTTGGTTAGTAAACAAATATCTAATATGGCCTTGTAGCCATTGTTAGAGAGGTCCTTTCACAATTTGTGAAGTGCAACAACCATAATTTGATTTTCTAGTGATCTAATTAGGTTCATGTTGAGTAGCAATCAATTAACTTAGTAAGGATGTTCATAAATTAGATGTTTAGTTTCGTTTACTTTCCCTTATGCATGATTTAAAGATTTTATCTTAATGATTCATTTCTAAACTTAAGCTTGGCTCTAGAATATTAGGTATTAGTCTTCTTAGTTAGTTATTTGCAATAAGTTTGGGGTGTTTACACATATCAATAATCATTTGACAAGGCTCTCCAATGTGTTCCGATAAACTCTCATATTGATATTTATCATGTGCTCTTAGTTATTCCTAAATGTCTCAACTTTCAAGATCTTGTTTCTTTTGATGCTACTAATGATCTAGAAATTCCACCTATTATTATGCTTACACATCTTCCATATTATTCACATGATTATAGTTGTGATGATGATCTTAGTATACACTTTATTAATAAGAGACATGAAACTCTTCCTACTGTGTCTCATTCTCATTCAAATGATGTTCTCCCCCTAATCCATACTTTGCACTCTTATAGGTAGAATAATACACTTAAGGTACGACAATGCCATACATTCAAGAAGGAATAAGTCCATGATCTCCCAGTATGGTAATTACACTTTGAGGGGGATACCTCCAACTCCTACAAAGTAGAAAACTCAACACATAAATGACATCCCTTATACTGATATTCATGTCCTTTATATAAGCATGCACTACTCGTAATGGATGGGTAACACCTAATCCTAATGTAGGTCAACTCATTTCCTAATAGAACTAATTTCCTAAGTTGCCTAATTGACCATGTATATATTATAACCATATATCTAAGGGGGATGTGTACCACATGTCGACATCTCCATCTACCCAAACAATTTATAATATCATCACGCTAGGTACATAACTTCCACTATGTTTGTTAGACTAAACATCTAATTCTCTTGGAGAAAAGAGATCCCCTAAAGAATTTGGTTGTTTCTCCTAAGTTGGTTACTCTCGAGACTAAGGGAAGTTAAATGAAAAATATTGGTACCCAAACATGAAGGCATTCTTGCATTGAGTAGGTTATAGCTAAGTTGAAGATATTTAAGGCTCATAAGGTGATAAATGGTAGGGGAACCCACTAAACACATTGTGTAAAGATATACCTTGGAGGTGAGTGAAAATTCCTAGGAATGGAGGAAGGGCGCATATTAATACATTTTTATTGAAGGATAAGATTGTAATTAATTGAATATTGTGCGAACTCTAAGTATACAATGTCTTGTTACACATGTATATAATTTAAGGTAATTTGAACTACCTAATTGATGTGATTATTGGAGGAGATGCCATATTACATGGTGTAACCATCACTTCCATTCACCTAGAAATAAAGATGGATGCATGAATCATTTAAGGAGGTTTTTAAAATTAGAAGTTCTTGTAGGTTGGGATTCTTCCTGAGGACATTTTTCCAATGGATTGCAAAGACATGGGTCAAGGTAGGAAAACATTATAACAAACATTGTAATGACGAGCACCATGTTTCCACAAGAGATGGTAATTTTTAGCAATTAATGACTAAATTGAATGCACCGCAACTTGAAAGGCCAAAGACATGTGTATGTAGAAGTGGAGAAAAAAGGGGTGGTATCTATACCCATCAAGCACTTTTATAGTAATAATAATTTTTCAATATTGCCCTTCAAATTATGTCAAAGAGTATTATAAGTATGGTATTAATAAAAGTATGAATTATTTTTTAAACATATTTTAATAACACTTTTTAATACATATATTTATGTGTATCAATACAATTTATACCTTATGTAGGTGATACGTCCTAGGCCTTCTGATTGATAAGCCTACTGATTTGATTTGTGCTTGAATTTCTTCCTCACATGTTTTTGTAATTTTAGTTTTTGGTTGTTTACATGATATTTTGAATTTTGACGAGCCTTATTTTTATTCGACATATAGATATTGGGTTGCATTTTTTTAAAAAACATTTATATTATAACCATCTTTTCTTATGTCAGACATATTTAAAATAATTATATCAGAGAAGACATAATTTTCAAATTTAGAAATTGTACATAATTTATAATTAAAACTAAAAATACATCTACACGAACATCAAACTTAAAACATGATTAGAAAAGAAAAGAAAATAGTTTAAAATTTGCTTAGAAAAGAAAAGAAAATAATTTAAAACTTGCTTAGAATAAGAAAGGAAAAGAAAATAATTTAAAACTTGCTTAGAATGGCCTTTTTTATCATGCTTTATTTTCTAACGTATTTCTCTAACGGGGATTCGTGATTGTGGGAAACAACAAAAATCAAACTTTTATGGAAAACATTGAAAATGACAGGTGAGAACGCGTTGTGTTATTCACTCGTCAAGTCAAGTCAAGTCACTACTTATTTCTCTCTTTCTTGACTGACTGACAATTTCTTTTGAATCCATAGCTTTTATTCAATTTTTTTATTTCATTTTTGGCGAATAAATCATATCAATCAATGGTGGGAAAACACATACATCAAAGTTTATGACAGAAATAAAGTAGTCATTCAAATCAACTTTTACCGACAACTATACTAATTTCCTTTTTGGGAAAATTGACCACCTTAAAAAAGAGAAAGAAATAATAAAAAGAAGAAGAGAATGCAAAGTAATATTCTAGACAAAGTCAAGTCATACCAACATTTATTATCCTGCCCAAGGCAGGTATATTGTCTTCAGTTTTGCAATTAAACATTTGCATGTTTCCAATGGTATTGTGACAGGTATATTAAAATGAAGTTGGATTATAGTTTTTGGTTTTAATTTTTTTGTTGTGGCAACATATGGTTGGTCCTTGGCTTTATGTGTACTGTTCATTGAAAAAACGTAGGAGTTATGGGACATTAATGCATTGACTGTCATGTATAGAGTAGGTCGGGTTTGACAGTTTTGAGTGGCTCAAGGAAAACGCCTGTTTCTTTCTTACATGCTGTGCAATTTCTCATTTCCATCTGTGCGCTTTTCAAATCCGTTTACGCCCGGAGGGTTTTCTCAGCAGAAACATGGCGGAAATTATAATAGCCAAGCGCGAAACGCAGGCTGGAGTTTGAATTCCTGGGACTGGGACAGCGTGATGTTCCTGGCAAAGCCCGTTGAGGAAAATAGCCATGGAAGGGGGAATTCTATTATTCACGATGCCGAAGCTCCTTCAAGAAATGTAAATTTTAGTTCGAATTAATGGCCCGAAAACAATAAAAGAAAATGCTCATCTGAAGTAGAAGAAGATGCCGGTAGCCTTACATTGAAGCTTGGCGGAGGCTCATATGGTGATGAGAGTAATTCAAAGAGCAATAAACGATTCAGATCTGGTTCATCCGTGACCCCTTATCCGTCATGCCAAGTGGACAATTGCCGAACAGATCTAATAGCTGCCAAAGATTACCACAGAAGACACAAAGTATGCGAGTCCCATTCCAAAGCTTCCAAAACCCTGGTTGGGAATATTATGCAGCGGTTCTGTCAACAATGTAGCAGGTATGTTGTAAAAATCCTTCTTGTATTGATGGATTTGCTGATAAAGCCATGAAACGTTGCAAAGAAACCGAAGTTACTGTTGGAAAGGAGCGTAGGTGTAAGAGCCGTTCGGAAATCCTCTATAAACACCTTTTTAGAGTTGTGCCTTTCAATTTTCCGTTTGGTTTTGCTTCAAAATTTTAAACTATTTTTGAGGTCTGCAGTCTCTATGCATGTCTGTGAAGTGTCCTATGTATTTTTGAGATGTTTGTGTTTTCTATATTACTGTGTTTCAGGTAGGTAGCTAGGTATTTGATGTTTTTTAGTTCAATTTTATCCCCGTGTGTTCATTTTATGATTTGATCTGTTCTGTTTTGTTTTTCTGTCTGTGTTTTTTACGTTTGATTTCTTCTTGGCCACCATCAGCACGACACAGGAGAAACATGGAGAAGGAATTCGACAAGAATATGCGGCTTGTTTTCTTTCTTGAAACGATTTGGGGAGTGGACTAAACAAGATGGGAATTTGTATTTTACAACTTTTATCAATCTTATTCAATGTGAATAGGAGTAGGAATGATGGATATTCTACTTTGGGTGCTCGTAATATTCACTTCTCGGAATCTGTTATACACCAGATGATAAGATAAGCTTTTTCCCTAACTTTATAACCAATTTTATTTGCCATTTCCATTCATAAGTCACTTCTCTTCACTCTGAGTAGGATGCATGATACCGACAGAAAAGCCAGATATAAGATCTGGTTTGATTACACAATTTTGTTTCTACATGGAAATTCATGATTTTTTAATTTGTATTATGAGAAATTTGTATTCTAGCTTGTCTGATTGTTGGTGTTACTAGGGATCCGAACCAGTATGCTACACCCAATAAATTTGGAAGTATTTAGGGTGTCTGTGTTTGAATGGTGGGTGATATACAGATACTAATAAAAAGGCTACAATGGGTGATCCATTTGAAGTACTTATCTCAGGGGGCTTGTCAACACTGTCACACTCTTGGGAGCCCTATTTCACTCTTAACACTAGAGGTATCTCTGTTTTCTCCCAGCTAACATGAAATCTCTCCCCTTTTAAATTAATTTACGTTTCACAGCAGGCTGAACTCTGTTCTGTAAATCTCTCAGGGCTTACCAGATTTGAAGACAACATATTACCTTGGAATAGTTCAGTTCATCATGAATTTCACTTTACCATATAGGTATCTACTTATTTTTATGTCCTTTCCTACACATTTACTCCTAAAATAATTTACGGATGTCTATGGATTATGTGCGTTAAAATAACTTTACCCATTTTATTTCTATGCCTCAGGGCTACTGTAACAGTAGCACTGAGGACTAAGAACAAATAATGACCCCTGCATCTGATAAACCTTAAGAGAACCAGCGCTACCTAAAGAAATTGTATCTGGGTGCTCTGATCATGCTCCATTGCTTGAAATAGAAACACCGGTGTTTCGAATAATATTTTTTCCATATACTCGTAAACATCCCAATCGGATGAGATTTCACATCTATAAGTTGTTTTCCATCTATGCGAGTATTAATAGACTCTCTCATCTTATGTGTAACTGTAGAAGAATCCACTACTATTCCATGAGTAGTAGTTATCAAAGGGACAACTTTGAATTCCGTTTCTTGTTCTGAATATGTTCCATCTCTTGATATGGAAATTATCTTGTCTTCATGATCATTTTTTTTCCAAATGGTCCCGTTGCTTTGTTCCATGAGTAGGATCAAGAGTTACTGGAACATATTCCTCTAAAGTAAGATCAATCTGAAACATATAGAGCATGTTTTGGGACCAAGAGTTACTTGCAACTCAGTATATCCAATGCAGCATGTAGGCTCAATAACCTTGCCCAAATGTTGGGTGTCATATCCAAGAGATTTGAGATATGTTATGCTACATACATTGATGACATGGAAACTAGTAATGTCGACATTGCTGCACTTTTTCCCATTGATGTGAACACTATCAATCGACATTGCAACACTTTTCCCATTGATTTGGAGACTATCAAAGGCTCTAGATATGAATAATGTATCACTTGTAACATTAGCCTTTTAATATTTATTTATGTTTCTTTTGAACTTCCTTCTTAAGGAACCCTTTGTTAAGAATGTTTTTTACCTTAGCTTACGCTTCTTTTAGTAATTTGGATTGCTAGTAACTCTGTCATAATTCTTCATCTTTCACTTGTTCGAAGGACCCAAACCAATAAACTACACCTACTTCTTAAGAATGAAATACCAATTGCAATGCTTCAACAGAGGATCCATATGAAAGACAGCTCATGGTCGTGTCAATGCTAATGGGATGCATACCTCCTGGTAATGATTTTATTCAAGCAGGGCATGGTTTCGAAAGAATGTGTGCATACTCAGCACACCCAACCATCCTCAGTTTACTTTAACTATGCTAAGCACCACCTTTGAATTCCATTTCAGGGGGTTTAATTTAGCGCCAGATTGTCATGTGCATTCAGTTTAGCCAGGTACATTCCTGTGTTCATTGCCACAGGGATTCTATTTAGAGGCATAATGTGAAACAATGTCTGCATCAAGCTGCTTCCCATCTACATATTCTACAAATACTAAAGCTGAATTGTCTAATATTTCTTTGGTCTCCATTGTGCAGGTATGGTATGCTTGTTCAGTCAGGTTCAAAGGCATGAGCATATTTAGAAATTTCCATATATATTATAGAAACTGGAATGTTCTTTCAACATAATGAAATTGTGAGCTATGGTATATCCTAGTCGTTTATTCGTCCTTATTCTTCTTCTCTATATTCTAATATTAGGATTTCTAACCAATGGTTTTCTCATTTCTGGCTCTATATATTTATTTAACAATTAATACATTTTATGGCTGTGGTGTATATTTTATTTTAATTCAGTTGAATTGGGTGCTAGCAATCTTTAATTCTCCGAATCTGTTGTACACCAGATGATAAGGTAAGCTTTCCCTAACTTCGTAACTAATTTTACGTACCATTTTCCATTCATAATTCACTTCTCTTCACTCTAAGTAGGATGCACCATGCAGAAATGGGATAATGAGCTTTCAAGGTACTCACCCAAGTCGTAAACTTTGACAACTAAAATAAGATGTTCCTATGCAATTCACCTAGAAAATTCTTTCTTTAAACTTAAGGATTCAATGATTCTATGCAATTCACCTAGAAGATTCTTGCTTTAAACTTAACTCTTCTTGCACATACATTTCTATTTTGTATGTGTGAATCTCAGGCACAACCTCTTTCTTTTTAATGGAATCCTAATCACAAACACCAAATGCACATACTACAAGAGTCCATTCAAAACCTTAATAAAAGGGAATTTCATCTGTACAAGAATGCCCTAACTTCTAATTTACATTATCTTTACCTAATTTGAAATTCATATTTCAGAAACAGGTTTCAAATTCGAAAGGCAACAGTATATTAAAAAAAAACCCGTTGTTGTATGTGTTGAGTGTTGTTGCTAGTTGTATACAGGGAATAGCTATATCCTGAACTAGTTTTTATGGTAACCATTTTCTTTAAATTAGGATTTTTGTAATGTGTTTCTCATATAAATTCCACGGACTGCATTTAACACATCCAACAAAGAAAATTCAGATAGTCTGCCACCTACTGTGAGGGAAATTGGGAGTAAATATGACTGTTAACACCCTTCATTTGTCATTTATGTGAGTGTGTGGATAGTGGGTTACACTGATAAAACAATTACAAAATATATGAATACAATCACCAGTGGCCTGTCTGATGTAATGATTTATATGCTCCAAGGGCGCTATATGAAAAAACATTTGGATGACATTTATTTTAGATATCCCACAGTATTTAGTTCTCTATGTATTGGATGGGAAGTTACACTACACAGATCACACCAGATCAGTTATGTTGGTGTTTTTTTTGTATGGACGAAGTGGCTTTATTTCTGCTATAATATGGGTAATTGCAAGATTTAATGATTTTGTTTTGTATTTCAGAAAATTTCTTCCCTATACTCCAGCAAACAAGGTTTCTTCCCACCAATAAGTTACAGATTTCTCATCTTCTTATAGTATGTATGCAATGCTCCAAGTGCATTGCATATATGAACCATCAAAGTACACTATGGACTAAACCAAAGATAACCTCTGCCTCTGCCTCGACTTGTTGATTAGATTATGATTTTTGTGTTCGAAATCAACGATAACCTCTGCTATTATTTCTTCTTAATTTGAAAAAAAACAAGGCCTTTTTAAGATCATCATTGATATTCTGTATATGAGACGGCCTTCCATTCCCTGTTTCCTTCTAGAATTCAAACTTGTGTGACCTCTATCAAGTAAATGTGTAATTTTGAAAACCCGAAACAATTTCCTCCTTAATAATAGGCTTACACAGATGTTATAACACAGTATGCTACTTCATATGATCTCTAGGCTATCTAAGGTAGTTTCATTTGAAAGGTTGATGATATACAGGAAGTAATAAAATTTTTGGGGACTTCTATACTATAAGCAGCTGAGATAATGATCTAAAGAATAAAGGTGAGGATTTGGAGATTGTGTTCGTGTCCAGTGAATGAGATGAAGAGTCTTTCCAAGAATAATTTGGAAGCATGTCATGGATTGCTCTCCCTTACAGAGACCAATCTTAACGTTTATTACCAGCTGAGATAATGATCTAAAGAATAAAGGCGAGGATTTGGAGATTGTGTTCATCTCCAGTGAATGAGATGAAGAGTCCTTCCAAGAATAATTTGGAAGCCTGTCATGGCTTGCTCTCCCTTACAGAGACCAAGCTTAACGTTTATTACTAGCTGAGATAATGATCTAAAGAATAAAGGCGAGGATTTGGAGATTGTGTTCATCTCCAGTGAATGAGATGAAGAGTCCTTCCAAGAATAATTTGGAAGCATGTCATGGCTTGCTCTCCCTTACAGAGACCAAGCTTAACGTTTATTACCAGCTGAGATAATGATCTAAAGAATAAAGGTGAGGATTTGGAGATTGTGTTCATCTCCAGTGAATGAGATGAAGAGTCCTTCCAAGAATAATTTGGAAGCCTGTCATGGCTTGCTCTCCCTTACAGAGACCGAGCTTAATGTTTATTACCAGCTGAGATAATGATTATATGTTATAGTATATAGAAGTGACTTCTTAAGCTTGGTGACTTCATTATCTATAACCAGCTGAGATAATGATTATCTGCTATACTGTGCACCAGAATCCCTGTGCCTATTACTTTTATTTTCTCTGTTCTAGGGGCATTATAATGTCCTCTTGTTTTTTTGGATCTGTACCGCTCTAAGCTAAGAATATTCCAGTCCAGCTAGTGCACTCCCTCATATGATAGGCTTGAAGCCTTCCTTAATCCCCACTGTTAAGGGACTGTCCTATGCGCAGATTGTAGTTCAGGCCCCTTCCCCCAACATAACGTTAAGATTAAACATCACTGGATCTAGATCTTTGGATTTCCTAAACATCACTGGATTTGAATATGTGGCTTGCGAGTCACAAAATCTACTACTGCACTAAAAAAGTTTATATAAAATTTTGTGAAAATTTTCAATTTCCGCGCAGGCACAGCCTAAAGGTAAGACTATTTGTGCATAATTTTTTCATTTACCACCATATTCACGGGTACCCTTTTGGTGGGGGTAATTGCTCTCTTATACTTTCAAAACTTTCTCTAGTTTCAAAAATATGAAAAATTCCATCAAACCATTGTGCCACATTTATTTCAAGTATTTTTGTTAAAATAATTCTGCAATGTTATTTTTAAAACATTCTGCAACATTTATTAGATCATGTATTGGTTTTCAAGAAAATGATTGTATCCATTATATGAAAAATTCGAATATATTATATTGAACTTGTAAAGCTCTGTTGGCATGATTTAGGACAGACGATGCGGCGACCAACAGGCATGGCTAGTGCATCAGAGACCAGCAGGCATGATCAAAGACAAACAGGCATGGCTCCTGCATTTTATAGCGAAACAGAGGAGTGAAAACACAAATTTTCCAAACCCTTGGATGCAGGGGATTCATAATATTACAGTTAAAGATATTTGTGTAACAACATGTACTTCTACAAGTAACTTGTTAACCCATACATCTTGCATTCATGTTACTTTTCCTTTCTGTATTCTCAATTAATTATTATCTGTGATTCCAATGTATGGTCTGACCTGCCTTCCAATTTTGGTCTCCCTAGCACGTTATGTTCTCATTCATTGATTAATATGGAACGTTGGTTTCATTTCTTCATAGAAGTGCAACATCTCTTACTTCACCTCTTGGATCAATTTGTTTTTCATGATAAGTTTGGTACTGAAAATTAGATACATGCAATTACTACAGCAGGTTTTGAGTAGATTCGCCCCTGACTATATTATCATACTATTCAAAAATCAACCAAATTATTTGCATATGCATGGGGAACTACGAGCCCTTCTAATACCTCAAATGTTTTGGGTAGGAAACGTGTCATGTATAACCTATTTTAACAAAGGTATGTGACAATTTCCATATTTCGTACCCACTACTTTTTTGTACATTTGTAGAACTTGTTGTTGGAATTTGTATGGGCTCTAATTCACTGCATATATCTTCTGGCAATAATATCTATGATCTAAACAAACAATTGGAGGAAAAGCAGGCTAAAATTTCTAAATATATAACTTTTTTTGCATATATTTCTAAATAAATTTCACTTTATTTTTCAAAGTAGAATACTTTGAATCAATAGGATACATGAAACAAAGCTGTAATCTGCAAAATATCAAAGTTTCATGGACTGCTTACTATAATAGGTAGTTCAAGTAATTACAAAAATTGCTTGTCATTCAAATTTGGGATATTGTTGATGGTTTAAACAAATTGCATAGGATTTAAACAAGCCGTGTTTAGTGTTGAAAATGGAAATAAGATATTTACTTTAGAATTTTCAATAATTAACAACCAAAGAAGTAAATGGAACAATAAGACTGTAAGACAATTTTTTATTCTATAGACCAATTTCATCCGGACATAAATTTACCATTTTCCTTTCCCTTTCTTGATTTGAGATGCATATCTCCCTTTTCTTCATTGAGACTCACTAATTCACAAAAGGCTTTGTTCTTTTATTTATCATAGTCTTTTTGAGAAGCTGAACAAAATATTTTACCTTATATATTTGAGATTATTGTTGCATCAAATTCAAGGATAGGAACCACAGTGATGTGAGCTAACACATAGCTTACATACATAATTGTCCCATGTCTTTACGAATTGCAAAGGCTTGTGTTTGGATTCTGATCTTATCTGAAATAAAGAATTGCATACATTGCATCACTGTGGACACCCATTCCAATCAACGTCCAAGGAAAAAAAATATTCCCTTCTATAACATATGATGCTTATACTTGTTTACAACCACGCCCCACTTTGACAAGCATCGAATCTACATGCCTATCATGATGTAGCTGATAGGTTGACCCTTGGGTGCCTGCTAACCCATTGTTCGTATACTCTTCCCTAATGGCCTACCAGTACCAGATTTGTGTCAGTATAACTTGAAACAAAGAATAAATAATTGTTTTACATATATATCTACCCAAGCACATATAACTATATTTTTTCACAAATGTAATGTTCATCCCCATATACCACAAAGCATTAGCTTCGGCAGGATTTGCCATATCATGGCCTTGTTTCTCAACTCACTTATTAATACTATTATTAGTGGATCTTTTATTTGACAATAATAATAGAAATAAAATTTACAAATTTTCCTTAATGTTAACACTTTTAATCTTTGTACTTGAAGAAAAATTTAGTTAATTATTTGATGGAAAATAATGTTGAATCAATTATACACTCTTATGTGGTATTGATATTTTTTTACCCCGAGTTACGTAAATATTTGTTGTCATAATCTAATATTTCATCTATTATGAGATATTTTATGTAGGGCAAAGAAACCTAAAATTATGTTCTTTATGGAGTATTCAAAAATTATCATTCAACAACAAACACCCATAGAAGCCACAACCCAGAACATCATTTATCAAACATATCTTCAACCACAATTTGTAACCCCTGTCTAGTCATAAATGAAAATTAAATTTGCAAGGTACTCATAAAGATAAAAACAATTAATATGAGAATACAAATATCCAATTTAAAAAGATCATCGTATATTGGTCTATCAAAGTGTCAATGTGGTTTTATACTTTTATTATGGAAAACAAACAAACATCACGGGGATTCTACAATGGACATTGGGGAGTGACGAGATGTAATATTTGTGAATATAATCAATTTAAATTTTAATCTTAAATTTATTATTCATCTAACTATTAGTAAGAATATTTTCTATTTTCAGAGATGTTAATCGAAAAACTGAGATATCTTTGTTAGGAATTTTAAGGGATGCATAATGTTATAAATTAGATATTGACAATATAAATTTCTGAAGATTATAGTTTATCAAGTACAATAATTAAAACCATAGATTAAGATGTTTATAATGCAAATTACAGAATGTAAATACCATAAACAGAAAGTAAATGAACATAGGGACACAAGTTATAAGTGGGAAAACCTTGGAAGGTTAAAAACCACTAAAAATCACTTATCTTTATTGAGAATAAACTTTCACCTAGAACTCTAGCTATTTCCACAGATCCACTTACAGTTACACCTTCAAGAAGGAATTACAACCTACCTCATACATTCTCTTATGAGTTTTACATCATTCGCTTCATATATCTATGATCATCTAACACATATTGTTTGCATTCATAAGTTACACTTGATATTTATGATATCTATTATGTAGTCAATATCTAATGAGATCGCCTTGTTTTATAAAAGGTAGGTGACCCATTTTGTGGAATCACTCTTATATTTTAAACACTGTGATAGAAATAGTGGATGTGTCATCCTAATATTTTAAATATAATCCATAATCCAAAAAATAATAGTCTTTGGAAGGTTTCTAAACAAGCAATTTCTCGCTTAATAGTATAAACCCAACACTCACCCTTAATGTTATCTGGTTCAATATATCAAATCTTGTTCCTCATGTCAAGTCACATTTTGGTACAAAAGGAATTACAATCCATAAATTAATAAGTGATTTAGGCTAGCATATAAAAATACTTGTTCCATAGATTTTACAGTTCCATGGTACACTACAACAGTGTCCCACGGGTTTTTCAACTCCACGATACACTACCGTAGTTTCCTGTAGACTTATACAATCTGCGAATAACTATAACCACATTATAGGTTTTAGAGAATCCGTGGTACACTAAGTTGAAAGAACAATATATGGCGAGGGGTGAAACAATCCTTCAATAACCCTTAAATACTTTCAAATTAACTTTATACATCATTATCATTCAACCATGCATTAATAATATTTTAACAATAAGCAACAACCATCCACAATAGCATAATCAAGGAGTACGCAAGAACACAAGATATAAGTGGGAAAACCTCAAGAGGAAAAAAACCACTGAAAACCTTTGTTGATATTACTTACAACAAAGTACTCAAGTGAATATTACACATCACAAGATATTTCTTTAATGAGACACCAATCCCGAAAGGAGCACCAACCCACAAATCCTTGTTGATATTACTCACAACAAGATACTTGCATGAATATGACTCATCACACAATATTTGAATAAGAAGATCACTGAAGATATGTTGCCAACACTCAACTGATGGTGATCAAAAAATTCAGCTCTAAATTCCTTCAAACACATCTCCTTCTTGAACTTGATCAAACTTGGACTGATTTGAATGAAAAATATTGCAATCAATCTCTCTAAAACTCATATATTTTCACACTCTCTCAGTTATGATTTTATGCCTTTAAACCTCTTACACTCTCTCAAGAAACTCACATTTTTCCCTCTTGATTCACTAATTTAAAATTTAACCAAACACACACTTTTATATGTCTTTCAATTTAAAAACATAACACAAGTCATTCCATACCAAGGATGTCGAACACTACAACTTAAAAATATAACAACTCATAAAATGAACCTATATAGGTCGGCCATGCTCCAAGACAACCGAACAAGCCAAAATAGACTCAAAACACCACCATTTAGCTCATAAGAGACTACTAAACAGATCACCATGATTAGTAAAGCCTCCAAAGGATTCACACATGTCAAATACATCATAAAAAAATCATCCATGCTAACACATTATCTTTCACCAATCATTTTATTCATAACTTTATCAAGTAGGACCATTTCCTACTCAAAACAACTACTTTCAGGAAATAGTCTTTCAACAAACATGCTCAAGACCACACAAGAACACCTAAACTATGCCATAGAACCACTCATTTGAAATAAACTAACCTGTAGATCACATCTATGCTTTATGGACCTCATGAAACATCTAACAATGTAAACCACACCTCATTTCCTCTTTACAAAACTAATTTGCCCAGAAAGTAGTTTTAAAAACTAAACTAGTTTGCACCTTTGCTGACACTTTTAAGACCTCCAAATGCCTTTAATAGGAAAAAAAATCATCCCTTTTCACTTTATAATAGATATCAAGAATCAACTAAGAAAAAACATTAGTATTCTACATCTATATTCTCAGCCAATGCAATCCTGTCCTAAAACATACATACTTGTTCTTCAAAAATGAAGTTGGTTCACCCATCAAATCACCTTATCAAGAGAAAAACTATACATAATATGAAATGTATCTAAATATAATTTCTATAACATCTTATATTTCCTTCCAACTCCATGTTGAAGGCGTTTAGAAAAGTCAATATCTGCAACTACTCAAAACTACCCCTTTTAGACCCAAAAACTAGTCTTCAAAGATAAGGCACAATTTGACCTCTAAGACTTCAACAATGACCAAAAACCACCATTTGTAGACATAAAATTATGTACTTTAGACATTATTTAGTCCCGGTCTCATACTACTATTTAGAAATTTCTTGACTGAAGAAAGTACGAATTAACCCCCATCTTTTGGCCATCTTATTTTATTTTATTTCATCATTACCAACCTCTTGCACCCATATGCCCAGTCAACTTCTATCATCCCACATTATTTTAGCCTCAACTAGGGGACCCATTGGCGCCCTGGTCCCACCAGTGCATCCTAGTCCTTTTTGAACTTTCCCACCATCTTTTGGACTCTTTTTAGCCATTTTAGCTTCTTATCTTTTTAGTGGTCAACCATTTCGAGGTTAATTACGAAATTAGATCAATAGAATCCTATAAATATAAAGTTATGAGACCATAATGAGGGACCAAACACTAGCCACTATTATAATCCATCTAGAGTTGAATCCATTTATTACATTGGAGATCATTTACATCCACATAGCTCAATCATGAAGCACAAGGCTATAATATTTGCATCACACTTCATAAGGGGAGGGATTCTATTCTATTTCATGCACACATTCTATTACATTTTCTACATATAGTTATTTCTCGCTACTTCAGACAGTGTGATTGGGACAAGAGCAACCTAGGGCATGGATGTTTTTTGCACCACTTCCACCACATGACTTGATAATGTGGCCCCCCATCCATTCCCTTTTAGAAATTATTTACAGTTTAAAATAATCCATTTTAAAAAAAAAATTGAGGTAAAACATTCTTATCTTGGCATTGTAATATTTTTGGGCTCCTATTTTTCTTGTATTTAATGTCCTTCATTCATGTGTCAAAGATAGAGGATAAGGTTTGAGGTTGGCAGGAGGCTAATTCCCCCTCGTAAGAAAAATAAACCCTATCTAAAATTTGAAGCCATTTCCAACGAGGTCCCACATGACACCCTTTGCACCCATTTCAGGCACTTTTTTAATCAATTTACAAAGTTTACTAGTATTTTCCATCAGTTGTGGGAATCGTATTTCTGCTATAACTTTTGACTTGCAGCTCGTTTTTAAGCATTTCTTTAGTAAAAGTTGCATGATTTCTCGGATAATACGTGATGACATTTTCGATTTTGTAAGCACACTACTTTATAAATTTCTGCATTCTGGGGGGGTCACTAGTACTCTTGGGTTTTGTATTACATGCAGACACATTATCAGTCTAGTCTGACATCTTGCATTTGTGTACCTTGCACTTTTGATTCTGCATTATGGAAGGTCATCTTTCTAGGAAAGAGAACTATTCAGCTCGGTGTGCTTCCATGGAACACTACTTCACCTATGAGGGCCTTTCACCCTTCTTAATTGGGCCAATTCCTACACCCACTGATCATCATCGTCTGGAAGAATTTCTTGACACTTGCGACCATGTTTTTGGTCACATGATGATGCATGTCTCTAGATCTCTCTCATTTCACGCGGCAGACTCAAATCCACCCCATCGTCTCTGAAGCATCCTTTAGTCCCTCTATGGAGACCCTTCACATACTACCACTATTGTTGCTAATGTTGATTCAGTTATCTCCTCTATTTCTTCATTCGATGACAATTCCACTGACATAGAGTCACTTGGTTCTACTTTTGATGACAAGGATTTTACACCTAGTTCTGACTTCGAGAGTACTATAGAGAACTCTTCTCCTCCTTCTCTCACTATTCTAGAGAGTGTTGACGGATCCCACATCTCATCAGATATTGAGTAGTCTCCTATTCAATCTCATACATTCATCACACCCACCTCTTTTCCACCTTCATTATGTGAGGTCCCTTTCACTCCTCTACCTTCATTGGATGACTCATACCTATCTGACATCGCTCTTCTGTTCGTTGAGCCCCCTCATTGGGATGAGTATTTTCTTGGCCTTAGTCATATTTTCGCAGAGTACACTTGTGATGTACTATAGGTTCGTCATCCATCTACAGGTATTTCAGAGGAGTTCATCATCTCCATTGTTAAGAGTGCCCCTTCTGGGACTCTTACCACTTCCACTTTTTCAGAGACCCTCATTGATCCACCCTTTGTTGTGGATCCATTTTCTATTGTGGGGGATGTTTTGTTTCTTTCACATCAGTTCGACATCCTTCCTACATGTGTTCCCCTTTTTCACTCTGACAGTTCTACACACGTGGCATTATCTTCAGTTCATTGGTGCTCTCTTGCTAGACCTATGTCACACTTTCGTGGACCAAACTTAGAGCTCTTCATGTTGCTACCTCCAGGTTCCTTCATGAAGTGGGAAGAATTATAGCATGTCATATATGTCCTTCCTAATGACAGGAACACAGGTTGGTGCGGGTGGCTTTTCTTCAGTCCAGAGGTAGAGGATCTCATGACAGCCATTATTCTGGGAAACCTCCTAGAGGTGCAAAGTTCATATCCATCCATGGCATCTTCTGCATTCCTCTTGTCTCCCTCTTCATCTCTCTTCTTCTTCTTTCTGAGAGATTTCCTCTTTGTACATGGGTACCTTAACAGGCTCTTTTGTGGCTAGGATCCATCTTTGGCATCTTTATTAGATTAGAGAGTGTACTTGTCTCTCTTTTAGGGTGAGTTTTTCTCACTAGGGTTTCACAAAGTCAAGTCATACCAACATTTCTCTCTCAACTCACTTATTAATACTATTATTAGTGAATCTTTTATTTAACAATAATAATAGAAATAAAATCTACAAATTTCTTCCTTAAAGTTAACACTTTCTCATTCTTTGTTCTTGTATTTCCTCTTTTTATGCTCCTTATAATCATATTTGATCAAGAAAGAGATTTGCATATGTCGAATAAATTGATATCTAAGAACTTGGTGTTTGGGGTTATCCTGCTCACTAATAGCTTCATTGTTGTTTTCCTCTATATTAAATGATGAACTACTTTGGTTATTGGTGTGAACTCTACCACTGGCCTTCTCACAACAATAACCTTCCTTTCCTAATTTCTCTCCTTCATCCCTCATCACTATAATTTCCTCCATTGTAGGCTTGTAGAAGCACCTTTCCACAGGCTCAATGGGAGTGTTCCTGTGTGATCCTCAACCTATTTGGCCAACCCACAACAATAGATAAGATTAAAGTATTTTTCATTCAATAATGATTAGTTGCACCATTCAATGTAGACAGATGTAGCCTCGTGAACATTGGTGGAGACACCTAATTTTCGCTATTAGAATTTTTTCTCAACAATAAGGTATTGAATGTGTCAAAAAGAGTGCAAGATATCTTCAGTTTCCAAAACTGATTCCTGAGAAGTTCAGTTTGTTGAAGAGGAAACAGAGATAGTGGTTTTATTTGCTTGGACATCATTTCTCAATGAGATCTTCAACCTCAATTTATAACCCATGTTCTACAGGTCATTGGATTTCTAATGAGTGGTTACATTGGCATAGTTTAGTTGATCTTAAAAAGTTCTTGAACTTCATTGTTGGTGACTGGATCCTAAATAGTGCCTATTTTGAGTTAAAAGATCAACCGTACTATGTGGTGAAGTGAGAAGAATGTCAATGATGCAGTTTTAGTACTTGTGATTATGGTGATAGTAAAAACATCATGTTGATGTGTGACATGTGTGACATCGGGGAGTGGTGGTATGTACATAGTTGTATGAAGTCCTAATGGAGGTCTTGGTGTGTTCAGTCTTAGGAGATTTGCTTATTCATCTAAGCCTAGTTAGTAAGAAGCTTGTCTATGTGTCTTAGATGCAGTTAATCGACCCATATGAGTTATCTTCATGTTATGAATTTTATTTGATGAATAATGTTATTACCTACCTCTTGGGTTCACCATATAAATTGCCGACCTAGATTATAGTTTTTAGTTGAGTACATGTCATGTATAAACCAGTAGCATGTAAGATGTTCATTTTGAACTATTGATTGTGAGAGGGAAAAGTGTGAGCATAGGTGAGAGAATGAAAGTTGTTTAAGAGAGTCAAGACACAATATAAGAGAGTGTTTGAAAAGTTTGAATAGTGATAAAGAGATAGAGTGCAAGATTACATATGTTCAAATTGAGAATCCATACTTTCACCTAGAAAGTTTGAGAAAAGTAGGAGAAGATCCACTTACAGTTAGAGGTTCAAGAAGGAATGTATGAACCTGAATCTTTACATTCTCCCATCAGTTATGCATCAGCCACATCATATATCTAGTGGATAATATCACAGCATAGGTTCTTCACATTCATATGTTATAGTTGATCACCTATCATAATTATTATGTATCCAATATCTAATGTGATCGCCTTGGTGCCTCACTAAAAGGTAAGTGACCCATTTTGGTGAATCACTCTGTGATAGTTGGTTAAACACATCGATTGAAATAGTGGATGTGTCATGTTTATATTGTGTAAATATAATCCATAATTTTCAAAAAAAAAAAGTCTTCCCCTGGAATGGTTTCCCACTTATAGCATTGTGTTGCTTGATAGTATAAACCCAATAGTCATGGTTAATGCTCTTAGTGAATGGTTGTCATATATCAAAGCTTGTTAAACTCACATGTCAATGTCACATGGTTGAATGCACAAATGGAATTACAATGCATAACTTAATAAGTGAATTAGGCTAAGGGTTCATATGAAAGACACTTATTCACCCCCCATTCTACAGTTCCATTGTGCTTACAACATTATGCACAGTTAGTGTCAAATGATGTTTGTTAAGGTTTTCATGATGGAAGACTAATGTAGTTTGCTTGTAGACTTATACAATCTGCGAGTACAAAGTAGACCAGAGATAGAGATTTGAGAGACATCCGTGGTACACTGAGTTGGAAGAAAGAATGAATACTGGTAGCTTGATGAAATGAGTATCCTTCATGTAACCCTTAGATACTTTCAAATTGAGCATGAGACATGAGGTTTAGACATGCATGAGCATGCAGGTATGTAGACCATTTTGACAATAAGCACCAACCATCCACAGGTAGTAGAATCAAGCCAGTACGCAAGAACACAAAGCAGATAAGTGGGAAACCCTTAGTGAAGGATAGAAAGCTTGTTAAAAAGTCTATTGCTGATATTGCTCACAACAGAGTACTCAAGTGAATATGACACATCTTGTGGTTTTTCTTGGTAGTGAGACACCAACCCCACAAGAAGTTTCAACCCACAAACCCTGTTGATATTACTGCATCATTCAAGATTCTATTCATGAATATGCTCTCGGTCACACAATATTTGGAAGATGTTATAGATGCTTTTGAAGCTATGTTACTAGAGTTCATTTTATTTGCTTTGGAGATAAAAACTGAATTCAGCTTCATAATATTCCTTCAAACACATATCCTGGTCTTGAACTGTGATCTGGAACTTGGATTGGTTTGAATGACAACTGTTGCAACTGAATCTCTCTGAGTTTTCTAGATCAAATTTTTGTGATCTCTGTCTTAGTTATGACCTTCAAAGAATTTGAAAGCATATTTGTGATTTTCTTATTATTGGCTGACTCTCTCTGTTTTTAGCACTAAAATGTTCTGTATGTTCTATTGTATGGCCAACCAAAGATGCACTTTTTTGGATGATAATGGAGATGTGAAGAGGAACAGTAACACAAGTCATTCCATAAGAAGAATAGTTGAAGAACTATAACTCAAGCAGAGGAACAACTCATGAAATTAACCTATATAGGTGGGTCATGCTCGAAGTTCAACCAAAGAAGCCAAAATATGGTGTCAAAACACCTCCATCTAGTTTGTCAAAGATTTTGTTATATGTATGACCATGATTACTAAAGCCTGTATTATGATTCACACATGTCAATTAGGTCATAAGATTGTCAGGTCCATGCTGTCACATTAGGGGTCACCAATGATATTCTTCATACCGCTATCAAGTAGCGTCATTTGCTACTCAATATGACTGCATTCAGGAGTTACTAGTCTTCTATTCTGGGACATGCTCAACTCCTCACAAGAGCACCTCGAGTATGTCATGATTACAACACATGGGGGTTACTCAGCACATCCTATATGTACAGCCCCTTTGCTCTATGAGACCTCATGAGGAGATTTAACAATGGCTTAACCACAGGTCATTTCCCCATGTTACCAAACTAATTTACCCATGCACATTCAGTTGATGCTCACTCCTCCCCAAGATAGTCTTGCACACTGCCATTCGCTACGTCCGTTGATGTGCATGTCATCCCTCGTGATGCCTCGCTTAATAGGAAAAAACTTAAACCCTCTTTCACTGGTATCAGAGATGGATCTTGCATGGATCTGTGACAACTCATTCAGCATTTCTACATGCGTGTCTTCTCTGGCAATGCATATCCAGATCTCTGAAACATGCATACTTGTTGTTCAAAAATGGATAGTTCCGGTTCGCGCTCTTCAAATGCATTGATTATCAGGAGATTTTCATACCATAGATTGTATCGAAATGGTATCGGTTGTTTGTGTTTGTGGGTTCATAACATCTTATATTTTGGCATTTACATGCAGCTCTATGTTGAAGGCCTTTAGAAAAGTGCAGTATCGGGGTGTAGATCTGAGTCTATAGTGCAATTTTTAAGGCCTAAAAACCAGTTGGCTTCAAAGATAGGGCATAGTCTTGGCTCTAGGACTGTGGATTCATTGACCATAAACCATCATTTGTAGACACAAAATTACTGTACTTTAGACATTATTTAATCCCGTGTTTTCATGCTCCTATGTTAGAAATTTTAGTTGAGTGGAGAAAGTAGTTGTCTTGAGGTGCAGGTTTTGGTGATCCTCGTGCTATTACATTTCGGCATTACCAACCTCCTTACACCCGTCATGCTCGAGTCTCTCATCCCACATTGGTTCGTGAGCTCATTGGTGGAGCTTCCCTGCTCTGGGATTACCTGTGTTGTGCAACCTGGATTACCCATCCAGCTCAGGACTACGCATGATCCATTTCAACATGGACCTTGACTGCCATCGACATCTTTTGGGTTCGAAATTATAGCTGTGTAACCGTTGCGCACACATCAACCTGCGTTGGAAAACATTTTTTTTGCTACAATAGCCATTATGAAATTACATTTTTTGAACACTATAAATTCATAAACCGTTCCACCTGCTTCGGCCATAATGAGGTGTTTCTCCCCAGCACTAGCCACTACTATAATCCATTTTGCAGTAAGAAAACATTTTTTATCATTCCAGATCATTTGCATCCAACGTACATCTCCAAGAATAGTAAGCACAAGGCTATAATAGTTTCAAATAACAAGTTCATAATAGCAGTCTCCTGGATTTTAGGCATATTTCAAATAGGCACATATTGGGGTAATTACATTTCCTGCAACACCTCACCATGTGGCTTCCAGCTTGCTGCAATACTTTAACAACCTGTTTTTGGTTCAAGACCTACTCTTGGCACATCTCTGAATGCACATTTTCGCACCGTTACATGCACAGTTCCAGCCACATCGGCTTGACAACCCTGGCCACAACAACACATCCAGCTCCCTTTTAGCACATGGACTTAGTTGGAGATACAGTTTCCAAACATGGGCCCCCTGCTTCCTCTTTTAAATTTGTTTTGAGGTAAAAAAAAAATAAATGTTCATTCATCATGGCATTGTAATTAATTTTTGAGCTGCATATTTTGCTTGTATTTACTCATCATTCCTTTGATGTGTGGAAGACGAAGAGCGCAAGGCCCGGGGTTGGCAGGAGGCTAATCCCCCCTCGTAAGAAAAAAAAAAACCATAGCCTAAAATTTGATGCCGTTTCCCACAAGGGTAGTCACACAATACCCTTTGTACTCGTTTCGAGAACTTTTTTAATGCAGTTTGCAGCAGTTTATTGGCATTTTCTCATCAGTTGCGAGAATCGTATTTTTTGCTATAAATTTTGACTCATTGCTCGGATTTCTAAGCACTTCTTTAGTCAAAGTTGCATGTTTTTTTCGCATTCTACATGATGGGATGTATCAATTTTTGTAAATTCACTACTTTATAAAGTGTCGCATTCTTGGGGGGTTTGACTAGCACTCTTGGGCTTTGTATTATACGCAGACGCATTATCGGCTGAGTCCAACGTCTTGCATTTGTTTATCTTGCACTTTTGATTTTGCATTATGGAGAGTGCTCTTTCTAGACTTGAGCGTTATAGGATCTGTCGTACATCCTCCCGTCACTTCTCATCTGGGAAAGGGAACCATTCAGCGTGGCGTGCTTCCATAGAACGTTACTTCACCCACTGAGGGCCTTTCGCCCTTCTTGCTTGGGCCAGTTCCTATACCCACTGATCATCGTCATCTGGAGGACTTTATTGACACTTGCAACCATGTCTTTTGTCACATGATGATGCATGTCTCTAGATATCTCTTTAATTTCACATCAACAGACTCAAATCCACCCCACCATGTTTTTGAACCATCCTTAAGTCCCTCTATGGAGACCATTTAAATACTACCCAGCGCTATTGGTGCTAGTTGTTGATTCAGTTGTCTCCTCTATTTATTCGTGCTGATGATGGTTCCACTAACACATGCTTGCTTGGTTCTACTTCAGATGATGAGGATTGTGCATCTAGTTCTGATGTCAAGAGTATTATAGAGGAATTCTCTCCTCTTTCTCTTTCTCTCAATATTCCAGACAGTTTTGTCACATCCCACATCTCATCAAATATCGAACAGTCTCCTACTCAGTCTCACACATTCATTACACCCACCTCCTTTCCACCTTCTAGTGTGTGAGGCACGTTCCACTCCTCTACCTTCATTGGATGACTCATACCTATATGACGTCGCTCTTCTATTTGTTGAGCCCCCCTCATTGGGACGAGTATTTGCCTGACCTTATTCATCTTTTCGCAGAGTACTACTTGTGATGCTACTACAAGTTTCTAATCCATCTGTAAGTGTTTCAGAGGATTTCATCATCTCTGTTGTTGGGAGTTCCCCTTCCAGGAATCATGTACCATTTCCACATTTCCGGATACCTTCATTGATCCACCCTCAACTTGTGGATCCCTTTTCTGTTGTGCGGAGGATGTTTTGTTCCCTTCACATCACTTTGACATCCTTTATACATGTGTTTCCTCTTTTTCACTCTGACAGTCCTACGCATGTGGCATTACCTTCGGTTCCTTGGCACTCACTTGCTAGACCTATGTCACACTTCTGTGCACTAAACTCAGAGTTCTTTATGCTGCTACCTTTAATTTCCTTTGTGGAGTGGGCAAACTTCTAGCACGTCATTTCTGTCCTTCCTAATGGTAGGTACACATAGTTCGGTGCGGGTGGCTCTTCTTTAGTCCAAAGGTAAAGGATCTTGTCACAGACATTCTTCTAGGAGACTTGTTAGAGCTGCAAAGTTCAGATCCGTCCATGGAATCTTCTGCATTCGCTCTTGTCTCCCTCTTCATCTCTCTTCTTATTCTTTCTGATAGATTGCCTCTTTATACATGCGTACCTTAACAAGCTCGTCTGTGGCCGGGACCCATCTTTGGCATCTTTCTTAGATTAGAGAGTGGACTTGTCTCTCTTTTTTGGGTGAGTTTTTGCCACTAGGTTTTCTCCTTTTACTCCACTTTTTGACAACTTCTTGTACGTGGCTACCTCATCAGGCTTGTTGTCGGGACCCACTTCTCTTTGTTTTCATCTATGTGTCCACCTAAGCTATGCTTTAGGGGGTGCTGGTGTAGGATATTTACCATGTATATATTTTAAGTACATGAGATTCCTCCACATAGGTGATTCACCATGCTTATGTGTCTTAGGGACTCATTATGGCCTTACACGCATTATAGAGCATCATAGGAGTTACATTTCACTGGCTATTCCGAGAATGTAACTCCCACCTCTTGACGGCTACATTTGTGGGGGAGTTACACACCCCACTACTATATGTGCACCCTTTCATCTTGAGCAATATAATGGAATGGAATGGAATATGGGATTAGAGCCATTTTTCCCTTAATGCATGCACCTTTCTTTCATGGGTGATTTCTTGTTTCGATCTTGAAGCTACATCATTTTGTGGTTGAGTGCAACATTTTGATGCTCATGGATTCCCTCCAGATCTTCGTCACATTCCTCCGAAAAAGTAGGTGGGTAGGTGGGTGTAGGAATATTAAATTACAAGAAAATGATAATAAGGATTAAGATGGATAATGTGATATAATAATGAATTAAAGGTGTTAATAATGAAATGATGAAATATTAGATAAATGATTTAATTAGGATAAAGGGTATATGTGGTATTTTATAGGAAAGAGATTAATTAGATAATGATGATGTTAAGATATTTACAGGACAAATTAATCGGAATTAATTATTTCGACATTTTAGATGTCTACAAGACATCTACTTTCCATCAAGCCTAATTTCTAAAATTTATTTATTTAATATCTTAATTTGTTTAATATATTGCTATCATTATCTAAATTTGGTTCACACGTCTGCAAGGCATAACAAGACTCGCAGCTGACCTTAGGCTTGACATGTGTAACACATTCATGAATGCTAAATAGTAATAATGTTTATTATTTTAGTTATATGTAATTCAATTTGATCATTAACTCGAACTGCAAAGACACATCAACAGACAAGATGGGTACTTGGGGAGACCTAACACTCTCTCAAATGAATATTAAGACTTACTTGGCATAAACATGTATATTTTTCATGTGGGATTTGGTCTCTTTTCAATTAACTTATATGAGCAATTTCATTCATAAAACACCAAATCAAGGTGTTTGGAAAGACAAGGTAGAAACAATAGGGGAATTACATATTTTCAGTGAAGAAGTTAAATGGTGCAATGTTGTATATAATATTATAAAGTATTTTATTCATAAATTTGTATATAAGAGAATTAACTAGAATCAATACCTAAATGTGCATTTCAATAACCGATAGAGAACACAATTTATAAATCTATTGACTTGTGTAAAATTCCTTATAACAAATATGGTGCAAGATTAGGTCAATGACTTATAAATATTTCTCTATATCAACCATTCACATGTACGTTTAAGTGTTAATATGGTGCAAGACTACTATCACTAAACCCATTGTAAACAACAAACTTTGTAACTTATCACACATTTAAACAAATAAGGACTCATCAATACAACAAATGGCCAGACTAGAAAATAAACTTTAGTGACTAAATCTATAGATCATATACTTTTTGATAACCCTGTCAATTTACTACTCACTCAAAGATGTGTTGACCTAACCATGAAACTCTTATCAATGATAACTTATGCTTAAAGTAATTCCTTGAGCATATGAGCCTGCAAGAACTTGTAGTAACGAAAAATTTAATATAGTGAATAGAAGGCACTAGCATTAATGTCAAGAGGGCTAGTGAATCCCTTCCAAACATGCACGACTATAAGAGATTAGTGAGCATGAGTGTCAACTCATGCATAGGATCATTGAAGCCACACATGAAATGGAGTATATGGCACACGAGTTTAGCATTTTACAATGAGTGAAAGTGGAGCAAGAATACAATGCAATGAATGTTGAGTCAATGCAAAATAGGATTCAATGAAACACCAATATCAAAGCCAACAAGACAATATCTATGCAATGTAGCTTCAATACAACACAAGAAAAAATGATTTCCAAAGACCGATTGTGATATCATATAGTGATGTGGAACACTTGATACAGCGCAAATCATGTGCATGTAAAACTTACAACGTAAAGTTGGATCTTTGAAGACTGCAAAAAAGTAGGGACTTGCACTACAACTCTTTGTCACATTGTAGGCATTTGATAATGAATGAATCATGTGATAACACATGAGCTGAAATAACGCAACTATGACAATCCAAATTGACAATGCATGACATGATACGGATGAATGGTGTTTTACAGCCTTATAATTAGATGCATATGAGGAATGAAAAGGATTGCATGCTAAAATTTGGAATCACATAGTTATGACAATGAATACATGATGCACAACAAATTCTTCTATATTGAATTGAAAGAATTTCTTTTCCTCTTATCACATTTGCCAAGGTTGTTTTTACTCTTTCCTTGATAGCTCCTGCCTAAGCCTCATTAAAGAAGAATTAAGATTGCAAACACATAAAAAATCTAAAGAAAAACTACTAATTAGTTTGCACTTGATAGACTAACATTTACAGATGCAATGAAGGATGGAATGGATGGAGTGTATATCAAAGCAGAGGGTAGTGTTTACAATGGGTTGAGTCATAGTAGTCTTGCTTCCTCATTTCTTCTTGCTCTAAGTGTTGGTACGTGCATCATATTTAAGTATATCTCGAATGAAAAAGTAGGTGAAATGAGCAGATTTGCAAGTGAGGGAACTCTAGAGAAAGTTGTGAAAGTTAGACCCTACCTTTCAATGGTTCCAATGTCGACGGTTGTTCTATGCAAAGTAAGTCCTTATGAATTTTGGATACCTAATCCCGAGGCCATTTTATTTGACAATTGTCTTCGATTCCCTCTCGAAATAGGGGGTATGGAAATATGTAATGGGTTAGAGGGATCCCAACATGGGCCGTTGTATCTATCAAATTCGATAACAACAAATAAAGGTAATGTTGCTAGTTGCATTGATGCATCATAGACAATGTCAGTGATTGTTCCTGTGGCACCATTCATGGGTCCTACATCAACCCATACATGTGTAATAAGCATGATTTTTTGTTGTTTGCACAACAAAACTTTGTGTTCCAACTGATCATCATCAGGATTTCCAGGTCTAGACCACCTGTTACTTTCAGTAATGGATTGGGCAATCAGAACGTTCAATGCCTTTAACATCCGAAGGTTGTGGGAGTCCACCAGACCATTTTTTACCAAAAATTGTGGTGTGTCTTTAAAAATGTTGAGCTCTTGCTGATTTAGGTGTGTGTTTGTGCGAGACATTACGAGTTCCCAATCCTCAATTAAAGGGGTTGAATCTCAAATGCAGAGCAGTAAATTCTGGAATGAAACATGTGCATTGGTTATTACTTGTTGCCAAAATATTTTGTGCAATGTAGTAGAAGAATGAAATCATTTGCAAAGGGTTATTCCTTAGGAATTACTTGCATAAAGAGGACTGCCCAAAACCGGTGGTAATTAGCCAAGGTTACCGAGGAGGATGACTGATTTGTTCCCAAATTCAGATGTTCTTGAGTGTGGGAAAGCTTCACATAGCCTACTGTTAATTTTGTTTAGTAAATTTGCTCCGTTGAAAATCACTTCATCAATAAGAACATATTCTATATGTTTTAGTGACTCTTGAAATGACGATAATGCACTACCTTTAAGGGGTTTCAGTTCTTTGATTTGAATACGTAGGGCTGCATGGATTGTGGATGCGGAGATGTTGGTTGAAACAACGGTAGGGTCAAAGGCGAGGGAGATGTGCTTGGTTCTATGAATGTATTCCAGATTTTATTTATCAGAAATGATTTTCCTGTGCCTTTCATTCCTTGAATTATCAATCTTAGTGGAGGTAGATGGGTTTTGTTTGATGAATGGTGTAGTATGGTATCAAGAGCTAGTTGTTGTTGTGAAGACAAGGAAGTGTTGTAGATGGTGGTGTGACCTGCATGTTATTGTTGATTGTGCCTGCCTTTTCTCTCTCAATGAATGATGAACTAGTTAGTTTCAAATATTGCGTAACGTCATGCATGATCTAATTATTATGTATGTCAAAGTCTCGTTTCCCCAACATACAAAGATTGTCAAGACCCATGTTGTTTTCTGGACAAAGCTGTGTGAAGACATGCCATTCTTGCATTGGTTCATGTTGAATATTGTGATGGACCTCTAAGTAAGAACTAACATCTGTAATAGGTCCTGTGTCTGCGGTAGTGCATAAAACATGCCACGGTTTGTAGTTGTGCTTGAACATGTCGCAAGTGTTGTTGATGTCATGTGGGTTTGAGCCAAATTCAGACGCAATATTTTTGAAAGGTTTGTATAACAGGAGTTTTGACTAACAAAAAAGGTCATATGACATTGAATCCTGAGTTGGGATATCCAAAAATCTCAGGTGGGCCCGAACGATTGGTTGTGTCAGTCACTTTTTCCATTATCACCTTTAAGGTTCTTGTTGTAGCTCCAATCGTGAGAAATTTGAATAACTGGTAGGTGTTCCATGGTTGTAGGATGAGGGAACATAAATATTAGCTATGTAGTTTGGAAAACCCTTTGGAATAAGTAGATTTGATTACATGTACCAAAATTCTACTACTCCAAGTTCCTGCTGCAATATTTCTTCAAAGAATATTGGGAATCTGTAATGTAGGTATGTTCATACTCGATGAGGGTTAGAGAAAATTTTAAGTGTTATCCAACATTTTGGGACTCTAAGATCAGCCAGGTATTCACCCGACATAATATTGTGGAGATCTGGCCATTTAGTGTCTGCAACACTTAGAGTGAAGAATAAGGTTGGTGTCCCCAATTGTTCCACCATATCTGAAAGCTCACTTCTATATTTTTCCCACAATGAACGTGTCCCTCGAAGGTTTGATCCAAAGCACATTAAGCTATCTCGGAGGATGTCTTTAGGTCATTCCAGTAGTTGTCTTCGCAGATCTCTAATTGTCAGAGGAATTCAAGATTTGAGGTTCTGTTTCATAAAAATCGTTGTTGTGTGTTGATCAGAGTTTCCTGCTTCCTGTCTAGATTAGTGTACGAGAAATCAAAACACATAAAATAACATCGAAAATGCAAGGGCTTAGTACCTTGAAAATGGTGGTGAACGATACGGGCACAGAGAAAATGGATATGTGATAAAAAAAATCTGGATCTGTAAAAATACAACATATAAGATTACATAACAATATGCAGAGGTTTCCCAGACAATCCCAGTTCGAAGAGGATGTTAACTCCCTTAGAGGATGTCAACCCCCGTGTTTAGAAAGATAGCAATAAATGATGAACAGTAGATATCTTGTAGAAATAATGTAATACAAAATGAAAAGTAATTGAAATGAAAAAGGAACTTAGCTTGTGCTCTGATATGGAGATGAAATAGGCATCAGGATGGCAAGATGACAAACAATGATAAAGATTTCTCCATCAAAATTTCAGTAAGAAGAAATTTCATACATCGATTCTTCTTCTTTGGTTCTGGTCCAGTTTCAAGTCCATCCTCCATCTAGGTTCTTGATCCTCCTCAAAGAGGGGGAAGAACCCATATTTATACCTTAGAGGTGAGGTTAGATTGGGGTTAATGAGTAACCAGGGTTGGGTAAGGTAACCCAGATTAAAAGAGGTGATGTGATCACTTAGGGGCCATGGTTTGACTTATTACATGGAGTGGGGAGCATGATTGACATGGTAGGTGAGATAATAGATTCCATTTTTTGAAATTAAGAAAGGGGTGTTAAATGGGTATATTATTACCCATAAAATTGAATAAATTGACATGGGAGATAATGCCAAGATTTTAATTATCAATTGGGTCCACATGGAGCCCATTTGATAATTTATTAAATAAGGTCAGTAAATAGATAGAATTTACTCAAATTTAGGAAAGAGAAAGGTGAGAGGGGGAGTTGTATGAAGGAGAAAAAAATGAGGGACGAACGAGAGTGGTCACACAAAAAAAAATTGGTGTCTACATTTGCCCCTTTTTGTTGAGTGGTTTGGGATAGCAAGCCACGAGAAAAAAACAAAATAAATTGGATGAAGATATGTGTCTGAGAATGGATAAATACATGACCAAAGGTAAGATGCCCAGGCAATAAAGCATCACAATGATAATGAAAAATATGGCGGTGACTCCAATATCATATCGGTAGAGGAAAATTGGGGTCTCAACGGAGATAGGCGATAATGTTCTACGAACCAATGAGTAGGCGAGGACCACTGTAGTATAGATGTAATCTATGATGACCAATGGGTCATAATAAGACATCAAAATATGTGCAACTGAATGTGAAATGTATGCACAATCCTTTGTCTAAAGGAATCGTGTGAAAAATCATGCATCCGTAAAAGGGACGAGGATGAATATAATGATGCCCCAACATAGGGCACAAGAAGAAAAAAAAAGTGAATTATATGCATCCAAAAGTACGAGGATGAAAAGGTGCCCCAATATAGGACACAAAAATTACATAATGGAAGATGGATGTTGAAATAAAATATCCTAGGGGGAACAAGTATGGCAACGAATGTGGATATGAAGAACGTATTACATAAAATGCCCCAAGAGGGTGTTAAGTAGGATGTTGAATACATGTTTCTTAAGAAAGGTTTGCATTTGAAGGTAGATGAATAATGGGGAGAGGAAAAAGGAAAGTATTCCCCCTTCTTCAATAAATAGGAAAAGGAGTCAAGCTACTTTTATGAAAAAGTAGAGCAAACATTTATGGAAGAGAACAAGATCATATAGGTGATGGCCGTTATGGTATCTTCCAAGACAAAAATGTCGAAGAAAAATTGGAAGAGATTCTTAGAAATGGATATGATGATTCCCCTGCGAGAGGACTACCGAAGATAAATGATGTGACAGGGTTCTCAAAAAGAGAAGAGGTCAATGCTACAGAGAGAAGGACGAGAATGAGATGTAATGAAATGGATCGGTGATGGTTTATAAACGAAGAAACATAGGAATTGATTGTGAATGCTAGGTGCGAAGGATGTAATGAGAAATAAAAAAGGGAATGGACAGGAGGAGTGGTTGATTATGAGAAGAGAAAGAAAGGTCAAAGTTGAGGGAGATAAGGGTATGGAATGGAAGAGGAAAAAAGGGATTAAAGAGGAGGACGAAGATAACAAAGACGGATTATAAGGGAAGGAGGAAATGATGAAGGAAAAACAAGGAGAAGACAAAAAGTGACAGAGCAGAGGGTGAAATTAAGAAAAAGGAAGAGAGTTATCTAAAATGAAAGGTGTGAAGGAGGATGAATCAGATGAAGGGAGAGAGGTAATGGAAAACAAAAGAGATTATAAAGTGGAGAGAATTGAAGGAACCATATCATAGTGATGAAATACAAGGAAAATAATATAAAACTGATTGAATGGAAATGCACGTGGATGGTGAGATGATAAAAAACATGGGACAATGCTAAAGATCTAGGTCATCAATGGGGAAGTAAGAAGGAAGTGAGAGGTACAACGTGAAAGAAGACGATACACGGGAAGTAAAAAAAACTAGGGGTAGAAAGGAGGGGAGGACAATGGAGGAAATTATGCAAATAGGAGGAAACCAAAATGGGAGATAATCGATAAAGAGTGATCAGTATCATAAATGTAAGGGGAAGCTGGAGGGGAGGAATGACACCGATTGGAAAATATGTGGAGATGTGTGAGATGAGGATAAGTTGATGATGAGAAAATAGAGAGAGTGTGTATGATGAAGAAAGTAAATAAATTGGCAACGAAGAATGGAAGATGCAGAAGTGTCGAAGAAAAAGAGAGGAAGAGATAGAAGGGGGAATGCCAACGAAGGGATGTTAGGAGAAATCCACAATTAATGATCAGTCGGGAAGGATGGGACAAAAGGTGATAAGAGGGGAAAAGTAGACGAGGAATGGAAATGAGAATGCCAATGGAGGGATGTTAAGAGAAGTCCCCCGATAATAATCAAAGGACATAGAGGAAGGAATGAATGAAGATATAATGGAGGATTACTTTTTAGGAGAAGTCCACCAATAATTATTTTGTGGAAATGGAAGATGACGATGAAATAATGCTAGGAGATGATCAATGACAATGATGGGTAAATATGGGGGTAGATATGTGGGAGAACTCTAGAAGATGGAGTGGAAAGAGTAAGGAAAGGAGGGATAACGATGTGTGCGAAGATGAAGGCAAGGAGAGGATGCATTGGATGATAATGAACTAGAGGAAGATGAAGAAACAAGACAAGAAATTAATGGGAAATCAACGGTTAAGTAAGATTGCCCAGCGAGGGATGATGGAGATGAAAAGGGGGTAAGTAGGAAGTGGCATTTGCGAGAACGGAAGAGGAGGTGGGAGGATGTGATGATGGGAACTAATGAGAAAATGTAGATGGTGAGAATGTGGAGTGGTGGGCGAGTGTAGGATGACAGGTCATTTTTAAGAAAGACCCTTAAGTAAGATCGTCAGGCCGGATGAGGAGTTAAGTAAGATCACCAAAATGGCAGTGACAATATGGAAGGAGAAAGACAATATTGTATTGGGTATAGGTGTGGAATGGTTGGTTGGAGTAACCGATTACGATGAGAGATGGGAGACAGAAGATGAGGGAAATATGAAGGGATGTGGAAGCATCATATGGAAAACTAATCTTAAGAGAAACTCTTAATTAATATTACCATGTGATGGGGATGGTTAAGTAGGATCATCAAGCTGAAGAAGAAGAAGAATGATGAAAATATTGAGTGGTGTTTACCAAAATGGAACAAGAGATGAAATTAGATGACAACAAGGTGATAACAAGTAAAAAAAGGAGTGTGATATGAATGGATTGAGGGATATATGCAGTGTAGATGGATAATGCAAGGGAAATCCTTAATTGGGATGCCCACGTGGTGGGAATGATGATACCAAAATATGATGCGGTAGAGGCAAAGTGAAAATATGAGAGGAAATGAAAGGAAGACACAAAAAGTGGTGAAAGGGGACAAAAAGGTGAAAAGGATGATTGGGGGATAAGAAGTTGCAAGATAATTAACTCTCCTTGAGAACGATTCTCAAGTAGGATTCACAAATTGCAACGAAGATCAAGTAGAATTCGCAAACTGAAGAGTGTATTTGCGAGTTCATGGATATTATTGATAGATATAGAATTCATAGTGTGAGATTTGATGTGATTTTGATAAAATATGATCTTGTTGAGATGAATGAAATATAGTCGTAGCAAGGACATACAGGGAAACCATGCTTCGAACTGGATTGGAGATAAACAAGAAAGGTTACCACTCAAGGCATTGCACCTGGGGCCAATAGCAGGTGTTAACACATGACAAACGATAGTTATTTATAGAAAAAGATCATGAGGGAAATATGGATGAAAGATGCTCATAAAGCTAATGTTGAGACGACAAAGGGATTGGAGATGTAACTTGTACACGGGAAGAGGGATCTCCATAAGTGGTTGTTCCTATAACTATGCCCCAACTTTGGGAAAGGGGAAGAACATAATAGAGTAAAGTTAAACAATGTGGGAAGTTTCTTAGGAATGTTGATCAAAGGAAGGTTGATCAATGAAGGAGACCTTCCAAATGCCATAATAACAGAGTAGTCATCCTTCGAGGGTATGGTCTACTTTATACATAATATGGATGGCAATATAATATGTGTGATAGCGTTCCTTCGAGGGATCGGTCTATTTCATATTATTTTTCTTTGATTTTGACTTGTATGCTTTTCTTTTATTTTCCTTTTGAACAATTGTCCTTCGAGGGATCATTTTGTTTCTTTGATAACTTTGTTTTTACTTTTTGCGTACATGAATTTTAGTTTTACATGGGGGAGAGCTAGGGATAGCTAAGTACACCACTTAGGAGGGGATAATGAATGTACAAGAGACACCCGTGGACCATTTACATGACTAAAATAGGAGAATGAGAGGGTGACTTGGTGTGAATAACTCAAAGCATTCTATAATTGACTTGATTGGAGGCGACTTGATTTTACACCATTGCAATCAATGGCCACAGTTCAAAAACTAAGACTACCTATTTTCCAACCTGGTAGGATCGTTAGTACTCAAAACTCGATTTCCATTGCAATCAATGGACTTTTCTTTCTTGTGCGTGGTAAATATTTTTCATTCTGATACAATCTCGATTACCTACCCAATAGTAAAACCCCACATTTTCTTATTTGAATTGATAACAAATACAGTGAGAAATTGACTTGACTCGACTCGATTTTCCACCGTCGTAATCAAGTTGTGCTCGAGGAAGAACATTATTATCGTAATCAAGTTTTGTTCAAGGAAGAACATTATTAAATTGTTGTGTGTGGAATGTGGCCTTATTTGAACATAGGAAAGACAAACTTAAAGACTCAAGATAGTACGATAAGACAGAAAAAATCAACAGTCGTTACTCACCACTCAATTGTTTGCAATGTACCATTCACTAATAATGTATTGACAACCATGAAAGAAATAGTTCTTGACTTGGGGTAGAAGATTAAGAATTATAGAATGCATTCTCTTCTCTCTTTTCTATGTATTTTCCATGATCTTAACAAAAGTCGTTATTACTCACCACTCAATTTCCATTGCAAAGAACTGAATTTTCCTTCTTGTACGTGGTAAATGTTTTTGTTTATGATAAAATCTCGAGTCTTTCTCGACTGCCCAATAATAAAACCTGACAGAAAATGTATTACCTAATAATAAATAGTCTGTAGTTGCCCTGATTTGGTGTGAATAATGCAAAGTATTCTATAATTGAATTGACTGAACTCGACTTGATTTTACACCAAAAATAAGACTACGTATTTTCCACCATCGTAGGATCGTTAGTACTCACAACTCAATTTCCATTGCAACTTTCTCGTGCTTAGTAAATATTTTTCCTTCTGATACAATCTCGACGATTAACTAATAGTAAAACCCGCCACATTTTCTTATGTGAATTGATAATAAATAGAGACTGAAATTGACTTGACTCGACATTTCCACAATTGTAATCAAGTTGTGTTCATGGAAGAACGACCATTATTGTTGTGGGCCTTATTTGAACATAGTACGATAAGAAAGACAGAAAATTAAAGACTGTAATAGATAGAAGAAGATGAAGACAATCCCGCGGGCCGCACTCACCAGACAATTTCCATTATTTTCTTGCGCATGGTAGAGACTCGAGAGTTTGTTTTCTGTAGAAACTTTGATTTATGCTCTTTCCCGCCACTAACGCCAAAGAAAGTCAATATCCAAGTTAATAAAAGCCACTCGAAAAGAAAGCATAAGAAAAAGATAACAGTGAAGAGACTAGGTAGTAGGTACCATCTCAATCAAGATTCATTTTCCATAACGTACTTTAGAAAAATTGAAATAACACCATTTAAAAAACAAAGAAAACCTTGAATTTGATGGTCGTTCACATTTCAAGCCGTAAGATACTTTGCGATTTTATAATATTTCCAATATGACTTTATTTGTTTAAAACCTTACATTTATATATAAATTATGTACATAAATACCGCTCAGCCCATAAATGCGTATTGAATAGTGTTATAACTAGCAATCACATGTGTTTCAGCATCGGTATATGTTATTTGTTTTAGAGGTATAATTATTACTTTTGTAGTTGATGTTGATAAGAGGTGTGCTTGTTTTCGTAAGTGTAGAAATATAGACGGGCCACTTAATTTTAAGGTTGTTTCTACATTTCAAACTTGTTAAAAATTCGTACATGAATACATTTGATACCATTTTCGATAGTTAATTTATTTTATAGTTGATGTTGTATGTATTTAATTTAGGTTTACTGTGTTGGTTGTGCATCGGTTGTTCGGTTGGTGTTTTGTTGGAAAAACATTTATTGTACAGTTGATAATGTGTGTGATTGATAGTTGTAGTGTAGGAATTTAGTTGAAACATTGCATTGAAATGTTATATGTGTACATTTAATTATGTTACAAATTCATGCATTTAAAGTTGCATATCATATTTCACAACATCAAATAAATGTAGATCTACGTGCACATAATGAGACATTTGAAGTTTTTATATCATGAATGGTTGCCTTTAGTGGGCATTTTTAGTTCCACTAAACATGATTACATTTGATACCCCTTGAGAAGCAGTGTCACTTTGGATACAAAAAAGCGTTGAGTATAGTAGTAGTGGAGGTGCTATCAAAGCAGAGGGTAGTATTTACGATGGGTTGAGTGATAGTAGTATTGCTTCCTCATTTCTTCTTGCTCCAAGTGTTGGTACGTGCATCATATTTGAGTATCTCTCGAATAAAAAGTGGGTGAAACGCACAAATTTGCAAGTGAGAGAACTCTAGAGAAAGCTGTGAAAGTCAGACCCTGCCTTTCAGTGGTTCCAATGTGGGCGGTTGCTCTGTCCAAAGTAAATCCTTGTGACTTGTGGATAGTTAATCCCCAAGCCTTTTTAATCTGCAATTGTCTTCGATTCCCTCTCGAAATAGGGGGTATGGGAATATGTAACGGGTTAGAGGGATCCCACCATGGGTTGTTTTACCTATCAAATTTGAAACAACAAATAAAGGTAATGTTTGTGGTTGCATTGATGCATCGTAGACAATGTCGGTGATTGTTCTTGTGGCACCATTTCTTGAGGCCTGCGTCAACCCATAGATTTACAATAAGCGTGATTTTTTGTTATTTGCACAACATAACTTTGTGTTCCGACTGATCATCATCAAGATTTCCATCTCTAGACCACATGTTACTTTCAACAATGGATTGGGCAATCGTAACGTTCAATGCCTTCAACATCTGAAGGTTGTGGTAGTCCACCAGATCATTTTTTACAAAAAAATGTGGTGCGTCTGTAAAAATGTTGACCTCTTGCTGAGTTAGGTGTGTGTCTGAGCAAAACATTAAGAGTTCCCAATCCTCAATTAGAGGGGTTGAATCTTGCATGTGGAGCAAAAAAATTCGTAATGAAACCTGTGCATTGGTTGTTCCTTGTTGCCAAAATATTGTTTGCAATGTAATGGAAGAATGAAATCCCTTCCAAAGGGTTTCTCCTTAGGAATTACTTGCATAAAGAGGATTGTCCAAAACCGGCGGTAATTGGCCAAGGTTGCCGAGGAGGATGACTGATTTGTTCCCAAATTCATATGTTCTTGAGTGTAGGAAAGCTTTGCGTAGCCTACTGTCAATTTTATTTAGTAACTTTGTTTCGATGAAACTCATTTCATCAATAAGAACATATTTTATATGTTTCAATGACTCTTGAAATGACGATAATGCACTACCTTCAAGGGGTTTCAGTTCTTTGATTGGAATACACAAGGCTGCATGAATTGTGAATGCAAAGATGTTGAAAGCTGAAACACCGGTAGGGGTGAGCACAAGTAGAGGTGAGGGAGATGTGCTAGATGCTATGAATGTATTCTAGATCTTTTTATCAGAAATGATTTTCCTGTGCCTGCAGTTCCTTGAATTATCAATCTTAGTGGAGGTAGATGGGTTTTGTTTGTTGAATGGTGTAGTATGGTACCGAGAGCTAGTTTTTTTTTTCCGAAGACAAAGGAAGTGTTGCAGATGGTGGTGTGACCTACATGTTATTGTTAATTGTGTATGCCTTTTCTCTCTTGATGAATGATGAACCCGTTAGTTTCAAATCTTGCGTAACGTCATGTATGCTCCAAATATTGTGTACATCGAAGTCTCGTTTCCCCAACATATCAATACTATCAAGACCCATGTTTGTTTTCGGACAAAGTTGTGCGAAGACCTACCATTCTTGCATGGAAATATGTAACGGGTTAGAGGGATCCCAACATGGGCCATTGTATCTATCAAATTTGATAACAACAATAAAGGTAATGTTGTTGGTTGCATTGATGCATCGTAGACAATGTCAGTGATTGTTCCTATGAGACCATTCACGGGTCCTACGTCAACCCATAGATGTGCAATAAGCATGATTTTTTGTTATTTACACAACAAAACTTTTTGTTCCAACTGATCATCATCAGGATTTCTAGGTCCAGACCACCTGTTACTTTCAGTAATGGATTCGGCAATCGGAACGTTCAACGCCTTCAACATCCGAAGGTTGTTGGAGTCCACTAGACTGTTTTTTGCAAAAAAATGTGGTGCATCTTTAAAAATGTTGAGCTCTTACTGATTTATGTGTGTGTTTGTGCTAGACATTACGAGTTCCCAATCCTTAATTAGAGGGGTTGAATCTCGTATGCAGAGCAGTAAATTCCGGAGTGAAACTTGTGCATTGGTTGTTAATGTTGCCGAAATATTTTTTGCAATGTAATAGAAGAATGAAATCCCTTCCAAAGGGTTATTCCTTAAGAATTACTTACATAAAGAGGACTTCCCAAAACACGTGGTAATTAGCCAAGGTCACCGAGGAGGATGACTGATTTGTTCCCAAATTCAGATGTTCTTGAGTGTGGGAAAGCTTCACGTAGCCTACTGTTAATTTTGTCTAGTAACTTTGGTCCAATGAAACTCACTTCATCAATAAGAACATATTCTATATGTTTCAGTGACTCTTGAAATGACGATAATGTACTACCTTCAAGGGGTTTCAGTTCTTTGATTTGAATACGTAGGGCTGCATGGATTGTGGATGCAGAGATGCTGGCTGAAACACCGGTAGGGTCAAGCACAAGTAGAGGTGAGGGAGATGTGCTTAGTGCTGTGAATGTATTCCAGATTTTATTTATCAGAAATGATTTTCTTGTGCCTTTCGTTCCTTAAATTATCAATCTTAGTGGAGGTAGATGGGTTTTGTTTGTTGAATGGTGTAGTATGGTATCAAGAGCTAGTTGTTGTTGTAAAGACAAGGAAGTGTTGTAGATGGTGGTGTGACCTGCATGTTATTGTTATTTGTGTCTACCTTTTCTCTCTCGATGAATGATGAAATAGTTAGTTTCAAATATTGCGTAACGTCATGTATGATCCAATTATTATGTATGTCAAAGTCTCGTTTCCCCAACATATAAAGACTGTCAAGACCCATGTTGTTTCCTGGATGAATTTGTGTGAAGACATGCCATTCTTGCAATGGTTCGTGTCTAATATTGCGATGGACCTCTGAGTCAGAACTAACATCTGTACTAGGTCCTGTGTCTGCGGTAGTGCATAAAACATGCCACAGTTTATAGTTGTGCTTGAACATGTCCCAAGTGTTGTTGACGTCATGTGGGTTTGAGCCAAATTCAAAAGCATTATTTTTGAAAGGTTTATATAATAGGAGTTTTGACCAACAAAAAAGGTCATATAACGTTGAATCCTGAGCTGGGATATCTACAAATCTCGGGTGGGCCCGAACGATTGCTTGTGTCAGTCACTTTTTCCATTTATCACCTTTAAGGTTCTTGTTGTAGCTCCAATCATGAGAAATTTGAATAAGTGGTAGGTGTTCCATGGTTGTAGGATGAGGGAACATAAATATTAGCTATGTAGTTTCGAAAAGCCTTTGAAATAAGTAGATTTGATTACATGTACCAAAATTCTACTGCTCTAAGTTCCTTCTGCAATATTTCTTCGCAGAATATTGGGAATCTGTAATGTAGGTATGTTGATAGTCGATGAGGGTTAGAGAAAATGTTAAGTGTTATCCAAATGTTTTGCGACTCCAAGATCAGCTGGGTATTCACCTGACATAATATTATGGAGATCTGGCCATTTAGTGTCTGCAACACTTAGAGTGAAGAATAAGGTTGGTGTCCCCAATTGTTCCACCATATCTGAAAGCTCACTTCTATATTTTTCCTAGAATGAACGTGTCCCTCAAAGGTTCGATCCAAAGAGCATTAAGTTGTCTAGGAGGTTGTCTTTGGGGCATTCCAGTAGTAGTCTTCGCAGATCTCTAATTGTTAGAGGGATTCAAGATTTGAGGTTCTGTTTCATAAAAATCATTGTTGTGTGTTGATCAAAGTTTCCTTCTTCCTGTCCAGATTAGTGTATGAGAAATCAAAACACACAAAACAACATCGAAAATGCAAGGGCTTAGTACCTTGAAAATGGTGGTGAATGATACGGGCACAGAGAAAATGGATATGTGATAAAAGAATCTAGATCTGTAAAACTAAAACATATAAGATTACATAAAATTATGCAAAGGTTTCCCAGACAATCACAGTTCGAAGAGGATGTTAACTCCCTTAGAGGATGTCAACCCCTGTGTTTAGAAAGATAGCAATAAATGATGAATAGTAGATATCCTACAGAAAAAATGTAATACAAAATGAAAAGTAATTGAAATGACAAGGGAACTTAGCTTGTGCTCTGATATGGAGATGAAATAGGCATCAGAATGGCAAGATGACAAACAATGATAAAGATTTCTCCATCATTTCAGTAAGAAGAAATTTCATACATCGATTCTTCTTCTTTGGTTCTGTTCTAGTTCGAGGTCCATCCTCCATCTAGGTTCTTGATCCTCCTCAAAGAGGGGGAAGAACCCATATTTATAGCTTAGAGGTGAGGTTAGAATGAGGTTAATGAGTAACCAGGGTTGGGTAAGGTAACCCAGGTTAAAAGAGGTGATGTGATCATGCGGGGCCCATGGTTTGACTTATTACATGGAGTGGGGAGCATGATTGACATGGTAGGTGAGATTAGATTCCATTTTTTGAAATTAAGAAAGGGGTGTTAGATAGGTATATTACTACCCATAAAATTAAATAAATTGACATGGGAGATAATGCCAAGATTTTAATTATCAATTGGGTCCACATGGATCCCATTTGATAATTTCTTAAATAAGGTCAGTAAATAGATAGAATTTACTCAAATTTAGGAAAGAGAAAGGCGAGAGGGGAAGTTGCATGAAGGAGAAAAAAATGCGGGACGAATGGGAAGGGTCACACTGAAAAATGGTGTCTACATTTGCCCCTTTTTGTTGAGTGGTTTGGGATAGCAAGCCACGAGAGAAAAAAAAAACAAATTGGATGAAGATATGTGTCTAAGAATGGATAAAGACATGACCAAAGGTAAGATGCCCAGGCAAAAAAGGATCACAATGATAATGAAAAATATGGCAGTGACTCTAATATCATAGCGTTAGAGGAAAATTGTGGTGTCAACGGAGATAGGCGATAACGTTCTATGAACCAGTGAGTAGGCAAAGACCACTGCAGTATGGATGTAATCTATGATGACCAATGGGTCATAATAAGACATCAAAATATGTGCAACTGAATGCGAAAGGTATGCACAATCCTTAGTCTAGAGGAATCGTGTGAAAAATCATGCATCCGTAAAAGGGACGAGGATGAATATAATGATGCCCCAACACAGGGCACAAGAAGAAAAAAAAGTGAGTTATATGCATCCAGAAGTACGAGGATGAAAAGGTGCACCAACATAGGACACAAAAATTACATAATGGAAGATGGATGTTGAAATAAACTAACCCAGGAGGAACGAGTATGGCCACGAATGTGGATATGAAGAACATATTAGATAAAATGCCCCAAGAGGGTGTTAAGTAGGATGTTGAATACATGTTTCTTAAGAAAGGTTTGCATTTGAAGGCAGATGAATAATGGGGTAAGGAAAAACGAAAGTATTCCCTCTTCTTCAATAACTAGGAAAAGGAGTCAAGCTACTTTTATGAAAAAGTAGAGCAAACATTTATGGAAGAGAACAAGATCAGATAGGTGATGGCTGTTATGGTATCTTCTAAGACAAAAATGTCAAAGAAAGATTGGAAGAGATTCTTAGAAATGGATATGATGATTCCCCTGCGAGAGGACTGCCGAAGATAAATGATGTGACAGGGTTCTCAAAAAGAGAAGAGGTCAATGCTACAGAGAGAAGGACGAGAACGAGATGTAATGAAATGAATCGGCGATGGTTTATAAACGAAGAAACATAGGAATTGATTGTGAATGCCAGGTGCGAAGGATGTAATGAGAAATTAAAAAGGGAATGGACAGGAGGAGTGGTTGATTATGAGAAGAGAAAGAAAGGTCAAAGTTGAGGGAGATAAGGGTATGGAATGGAAGAGGAAAAAAGGGATTAAAGGGGAGGACAAAGATAACAAAGACGGATTATAAGGGAAGGAGGAAATGATGAAGGAAAAACAAGGAGAAGACAAAAAATGACAGAGCAGAGGGTGAAATTAAGAAAAAGGAAGAGAGTTATTTAAAATGAAAGGTGTGAAGGAGGATGAATCAGATGAAGGGAGAGAGGTAATGGAAAACAAAAGAGATTATAAAGTGGAGAGAATTGAAGGAACCATATCATAGTGATGAAATACAAGGAAAAGAATATAAAACTGATTGAATGGAAATGCACGTGGATGGTGAGATGATAAAAAACATGGGACAATGCTGAAGATCTAGGTCATCAATGGGGAAGTAAGAAGGAAGTGAGAGGTACAACGCGAAAAGAAGACGATACACGGGAAGTAAAAAAAACTAGGGGTAGAAAGGAGGGGAGGACAATGGAGGAAATTATGCAAATAGGAGGAAACCAAAATGGGAGATAATCGATAAAGAGTGAGCAGTATCATAAATGTAAGGGGAAGCTGGAGGGGAGGAATGACACCGATTGGAAAATATGTGGAGATGTGTGAGATGAGGATAAGTTGATGATGAGAAAATAGAGAGAGTGTGTATGATGAAGAAAGTAAATAAATTGGCAACAAAGAATGGAAGATGGAGAAGTGTCGAAGAAAAAGAGAGGAAGAGATAGAAGGGGGAATGCCAACGAAGGGATGTTAGGAGAAATCCACAATTAATGATCAGTCGGGAAGGATGGGACAAAAGGTGATAAGAGGGGAAAAGTAGGCGAGGAATGGAAATGAGAATGCCAATGGAGGGATGTTAAGAGAAGTCCCCCGATAATAATCAAAGGACATAGAGGAAGGAATGAATGAAGATATAATGGAGGATTACTTTTTAGGAGAAGTCCACCAATAATTATTTTGTGGAAATGGAAGATGACGATGAAATAATGTTAGGAGATGATCAATGACAATGATGGGTAAATATGGGGGTAGATATGTGGGAGAACTCTAGAAGATGGAGTGGAAAGAGTAAGGAAAGGAGGGATAACGATGTGTGCGAAGATGAAGGCAAGGAGAGGATGCATTGGATGATAATGAACTAGAGGAAGATGAAGAAACAAGACAAGAAATTAATGGGAAATCAACAGTTAAGTAAGATTGCCCAGCGAGGGATGATGGAGATGAAAAGGGGGTAAGTAGGAAGTGGCATTTGCGAGAATGGAAGACGAGGTGGGAGGATGTGATGATGGGAACTAATGAGAAAATGTAGATGGTGAGAATGTGGAGTGGTGGGCGAGTGCAGGATGACAGGTCATTTTTAAGAAAGACCCTTAAGTAAGATCGTCAGGCAGGATGAGGAGTTAAGTAAGATCACCAAAATGGCAGTGACAATATGGAAGGAGAAAGACAATATTGTATTGGGTATAGGTGTGGAATGGTTGGTTGGAGTAACCGATTACGATGAGAGATGGGAGACAGAAGATGAGGGAAATATGAAGGGATGTGGAAGCGTCATATGGAAAACTAATCTTAAGAGAAACTCTTAATTAATATTACCATGTGATGGGGATGGCTAAGTAGGATCATCAAGCTGAAGAAGAAGAAGAATGATGAAAATATTGAGTGGTGTTTACCAAAATGGAACAAGAGATGAAATTAGATGACAACAAGGTGATAACAAGTAAAAAAAGGAGTGTGATATGAATGGATTGAGGGATATATGCAGTGTAGATGGATAATGCAAGGGAAATCCTTAATTGGGATGCCCACGTGGTGGGAATGATGATACCAAAATATGATGCGGTAGAGGCAAAGTGAAAATATGAGAGGAAATGAAAGGAAGACACAAAAAGTGGTGAAAGGGGACAAAAAGGTGAAAAGGATGATTGGGGGATAAGAAGTTGCAAGATAATTAACTCTCCTTGAGAACGATTCTCAAGTAGGATTCACAAATTGCATCGAAGATCAAGTAGAATTCGCAAACTGAAGAGTGTATTTGCGAGTTCATGGATATTATTGATAGATATAGAATTCATAGTGTGAGATTTGATGTGATTTTGATAAAATATGATCTTGTTGAGATGAATGAAATATAGTCGTAGCAAGGACATACAGGGAAACCATGCTTCGAACTGGATTGGAAATAAACAAGAAAGGTTACCACTCAAGGCATTGCACCTGGGGCCAATAGCAGGTGTTAACACATGACAAACGATAGTTATTTATAGAAAAAGATCATGAGGGAAATATGGATGAAATATGCTCATAAAGCTAATGTTGAGACGACAAAGGGATTGGAGATGTAACTTGTACACGGGAAGAGGGATCTCCATAAGTGGTTGTTCCTATAACTATGCCCCAACTTTGGGAAAGGGGAAGAACATAATAGAGTAAAGTTAAACAATGTGGGAAGTTTCTTAGGAATGTTGATCAAAGGAAGGTTGATCAATGAAGGAGACCTTCCAAATGCCATAATAACAGAGTAGTCATCCTTCGAGGGTATGGTCTACTTTATACATAATATGGATGGCAATATAATATGTGTGATAGCGTTCCTTCGAGGGATCGGTCTATTTCATATTATTTTTCTTTGATTTTGACTTGTATGCTTTTCTTTTATTTTCCTTTTTGAACAATTGTCCTTCGAGGGATCATTTTGTTTCTTTGATAACTTTGTTTTTACTTTTTGCGTACATGAATTTTAGTTTTACATGGGGGAGAGCTAGGGATAGCTAAGTACACCACTTAGGAGGGGATAATGAATGTACAAGAGACACCCGTGGACCATTTACATGACTAAAATAGGAGAATGAGAGGGTGACTTGGTGTGAATAACGCAAAGCATTCTATAATTGACTTGATTGGAGGCGACTTGATTTTACACCATTGCAATCAATGGCCACAGTTCAAAAACTAAGACTACCTATTTTCCAACCTGGTAGGATCGTTAGTACTCAAAACTCGATTTCCATTGCAATCAATGGACTTTTCTTTCTTGTGCGTGGTAAATATTTTTCATTCTGATACAATCTCGATTACCTACCCAATAGTAAAACCCCACATTTTCTTATTTGAATTGATAACAAATACAGTGAGAAATTGACTTGACTCGACTCGATTTTCCACCGTCGTAATCAAGTTGTGCTCGAGGAAGAACATTATTATCGTAATCAAGTTTTGTTCAAGGAAGAACATTATTAAATTGTTGTGTGTGGAATGTGGCCTTATTTGAACATAGGAAAGACAAACTTAAAGACTCAAGATAGTACGATAAGACAGAAAAAATCAACAGTCGTTACTCACCACTCAATTGTTTGCAATGTACCATTCACTAATAATGTATTGACAACCATGAAAGAAATAGTTCTTGACTTGGGGGTAGAAGATTAAGAATTATAGAATGCATTCTCTTCTCTCTTTTCTATGTATTTTCCATGATCTTAACAAAAGTCGTTATTACTCACCACTCAATTTCCATTGCAAAGAACTGAATTTTCCTTCTTGTACGTGGTAAATGTTTTTGTTTATGATAAAATCTCGAGTCTTTCTCGACTGCCCAATAATAAAACCTGACAGAAAATGTATTACCTAATAATAAATAGTCTGTAGTTGCCCTGATTTGGTGTGAATAATGCAAAGTATTCTATAATTGAATTGACTGAACTCGACTTGATTTTACACCAAAAATAAGACTACGTATTTTCCACCATCGTAGGATCGTTAGTACTCACAACTCAATTTCCATTGCAACTTTCTCGTGCTTAGTAAATATTTTTCCTTCTGATACAATCTCGACGATTAACTAATAGTAAAACCCGCCACATTTTCTTATGTGAATTGATAATAAATAGAGACTGAAATTGACTTGACTCGACATTTCCACAATTGTAATCAAGTTGTGTTCATGGAAGAACGACCATTATTGTTGTGGGCCTTATTTGAACATAGTACGATAAGAAAGACAGAAAATTAAAGACTGTAATAGATAGAAGAAGATGAAGACAATCCCGCGGGCCGCACTCACCAGACAATTTCCATTATTTTCTTGCGCATGGTAGAGACTCGAGAGTTTGTTTTCTGTAGAAACTTTGATTTATGCTCTTTCCCGCCACTAACGCCAAAGAAAGTCAATATCCAAGTTAATAAAAGCCACTCGAAAAGAAAGCATAAGAAAAAGATAACAGTGAAGAGACTAGGTAGTAGGTACCATCTCAATCAAGATTCATTTTCCATAACGTACTTTAGAAAAATTGAAATAACACCATTTAAAAAACAAAGAAAACCTTGAATTTGATGGTCGTTCACATTTCAAGCCGTAAGATACTTTGCGATTTTATAATATTTCCAATATGACTTTATTTGTTTAAAACCTTACATTTATATATAAATTATGTACATAAATACCGCTCAGCCCATAAATGCGTATTGAATAGTGTTATAACTAGCAATCACATGTGTTTCAGCATCGGTATATGTTATTTGTTTTAGAGGTATAATTATTACTTTTGTAGTTGATGTTGATAAGAGGTGTGCTTGTTTTCGTAAGTGTAGAAATATAGACGGGCCACTTAATTTTAAGGTTGTTTCTACATTTCAAACTTGTTAAAAATTCGTACATGAATACATTTGATACCATTTTCGATAGTTAATTTATTTTATAGTTGATGTTGTATGTATTTAATTTAGGTTTACTGTGTTGGTTGTGCATCGGTTGTTCGGTTGGTGTTTTGTTGGAAAAACATTTATTGTACAGTTGATAATGTGTGTGATTGATAGTTGTAGTGTAGGAATTTAGTTGAAACATTGCATTGAAATGTTATATGTGTACATTTAATTATGTTACAAATTCATGCATTTAAAGTTGCATATCATATTTCACAACATCAAATAAATGTAGATCTACGTGCACATAATGAGACATTTGAAGTTTTTATATCATGAATGGTTGCCTTTAGTGGGCATTTTTAGTTCCACTAAACATGATTACATTTGATACCCCTTGAGAAGCAGTGTCACTTTGGATACAAAAAAGCGTTGAGTATAGTAGTAGTGGAGGTGCTATCAAAGCAGAGGGTAGTATTTACGATGGGTTGAGTGATAGTAGTATTGCTTCCTCATTTCTTCTTGCTCCAAGTGTTGGTACGTGCATCATATTTGAGTATCTCTCGAATAAAAAGTGGGTGAAACGCACAAATTTGCAAGTGAGAGAACTCTAGAGAAAGCTGTGAAAGTCAGACCCTGCCTTTCAGTGGTTCCAATGTGGGCGGTTGCTCTGTCCAAAGTAAATCCTTGTGACTTGTGGATAGTTAATCCCCAAGCCTTTTTAATCTGCAATTGTCTTCGATTCCCTCTCGAAATAGGGGGTATGGGAATATGTAACGGGTTAGAGGGATCCCACCATGGGTTGTTTTACCTATCAAATTTGAAACAACAAATAAAGGTAATGTTTGTGGTTGCATTGATGCATCGTAGACAATGTCGGTGATTGTTCTTGTGGCACCATTTCTTGAGGCCTGCGTCAACCCATAGATTTACAATAAGCGTGATTTTTTGTTATTTGCACAACATAACTTTGTGTTCCGACTGATCATCATCAAGATTTCCATCTCTAGACCACATGTTACTTTCAACAATGGATTGGGCAATCGTAACGTTCAATGCCTTCAACATCTGAAGGTTGTGGTAGTCCACCAGATCATTTTTTACAAAAAAATGTGGTGCGTCTGTAAAAATGTTGACCTCTTGCTGAGTTAGGTGTGTGTCTGAGCAAAACATTAAGAGTTCCCAATCCTCAATTAGAGGGGTTGAATCTTGCATGTGGAGCAAAAAAATTCGTAATGAAACCTGTGCATTGGTTGTTCCTTGTTGCCAAAATATTGTTTGCAATGTAATGGAAGAATGAAATCCCTTCCAAAGGGTTTCTCCTTAGGAATTACTTGCATAAAGAGGATTGTCCAAAACCGGCGGTAATTGGCCAAGGTTGCCGAGGAGGATGACTGATTTGTTCCCAAATTCATATGTTCTTGAGTGTAGGAAAGCTTTGCGTAGCCTACTGTCAATTTTATTTAGTAACTTTGTTTCGATGAAACTCATTTCATCAATAAGAACATATTTTATATGTTTCAATGACTCTTGAAATGACGATAATGCACTACCTTCAAGGGGTTTCAGTTCTTTGATTGGAATACACAAGGCTGCATGGATTGTGGATGCGGAGATGTTGAAAGCTGAAACATCGGTAGGGGCGAGAAAAGTAGAGGTGAGGGAGATGTGCTAGGTGCTATGAATGTATTCTAGATCTTTTTATCAGAAATGATTTTCCTGTGCCTGCAGTTCCTTGAATTATCAATCTTAGTGGAGGTAGATGGGTTTTGTTTGTTGAATGGTGTAGTATGGTACCGAGAGCTTGTTATTTTTTTCCGAAGACAAAGGAAGTGTTGCAGATGGTGGTGTGACCTACATGTTATTGTTAATTGTGTATGCCTTTTCTCTCTTGATGAATGATGAACCCGTTAGTTTCAAATCTTGCGTAACGTCATGTATGCTCCAAATATTGTGTACATCGAAGTCTCGTTTCCCCAACATATCAATACTATCAAGACCCATGTTTGTTTTCGGACAAAGTTGTGCGAAGACCTACCATTCTTGCATTGGTTTGTGTTGAATATTGCATTCGACCTCTGAGTCAGAACTAACATTTGTAACAGGTCTTGTGTCTGTGGTAGTGCGTAAAACATGCCACGATCTGCAGTTGTTCTTGAACATGTCCCAAGTGTCGTTGATGTCATGTGGGGTTGATCTAAATTCAGATGCAATATTTTTGAAAGATTTGTATAGAAGGAGTTCTGACCAACAGAAAAGGTCATATGACGTTGAATCCTGAGCTGGGATATCAAAAAATCTCAGGTGGACCTGAACAATTGCTTGTGTCGGTCACTTTTTCCATTTATCACCTTTATGGTTCTTGATGTAGCTCCAATATCAAGCAACTTGAATAAGTGTTAGGTGTTCCATGGTTGTAGGACGAGGGAACATAAATATTAGCTATGTAGTTTAGAATTTTTTTTTAAATAAGTAGTTTTGATTACCTATACCAAAAGTCTACCGCTCCAAGTTCCTTCTGTAATATTTCTTCATGAAATATTGTTAATCTGTGATGCAGGTATGTCTATAATCAATGAGGGTTAGAGACAATGTTAAGTGTTCTGCAATGTTGTGTGGCTCGAGGATCATCTGGGCATTCACCCGACATAATATTGTGGAGATCTGGCCATTTAGTGTCTACAGCACTTAGAGTGAAGAATAAGGTTGGTGTCCCTAATTGTTCCACCATATCTGAAAGCTCGCTTCTACTTTTTACCCAAAATGAACGTGTCCCTCGAAGGTGCGATCCAAAGTGCATTAAGTTGTCTTGGAGGTTATCTTTGGGGAATTCCAGTAGTTGTCTTCGCAGATCTCTAATTGTCGAAGGGATTCCAGATTCGAGGTTTTGTTTCATAAAAATTGCTACTGTGGACAGGCTTCTGTGCCCAAAATTTGCATTTTCAATGAACTCCTAAAATCACCTAGGGGGAATGAATGGAATTTTCTAAATCACCTAGGGGGATGATATAACATTAGTTGGGAGGTCATTTAGGCTAACTGGACAGAACCGAGGTTTCCTAGGAATGATAAAACATGAAAATTCTGGCACAAGGGTATAGTTGTCATTCTTGGAAACTTCTAAATTCCCTGTTACACATTTTCATGAAAAGAGAATAAATATGATGGTAGGAGCCTAGAGAATAATAAGTTAAACCATGATTTGTTATTTTATCGCTATATTGAAAACAAGAAACTGCTTAGCCTAGCGATCGTTAATTCATTCCTTTCAATAAGTAATGGAGTTTAGCGGTCGCTAAACATTTTCCTTGATATAAACCATTAGGAATTATGTGTTATACACAATATATCTTATGAGAACTACATAAGGCTTGATCCCTCTCTAGGGTATGTAGTGCAACACTTGGCTCTACCAAGGATAGTCCAACCAATATGATGTAATTATATTTAACAAAAACATGAGTGATCCAGAGTTGTAAAGATATTTTTTACAATGAAAAGAGGTAATGGTTAGAACCTAGAGGTTGCTAAGCTAGACCATATCACAATTTTTAAAATAATAATCTATTAAGCATATCCAATATAAAGTTGTTCCTTTTAGTAAGAAATGGATCTTAGTGGTCACTAAGCATTTTATTTGATACGAACCGATGTGAATTATGTTATATACAAATTATATTTTATGAGAAATACATAAGGTTTTATCCCTCTCAAGGGTATCTAGTTCAGAATTTTTATCCATTAGGAAAATTCAACCCAATATGATACAATTATAAAAAATAAGAAATGGTAGTGATCCAAAGATATATAGATAGTTTTACATTGTCTATATATATTTGTAGGAGTCTAGCGACTGCTAAGGTATACCATGATTTTTTATTTGTTCTCTATTTCAAAAACAAGAAAATATTATATATAAAAAAATGCATGTAAGGCTACAACAACTTGCCTTCTTTGTCAAAGTGGGTGACATTAATGAAAACAATTAAATTTAAACTTTTGAAATTTAAATGTTTGAAGTACCAAATAAAACAAGTAGTCAGTGAAAAATTTGGCACACCTCACTCAATAGAATCCTGAATGAGTTATGAGTGAAGTTTAATTCATCCCATGCTACATTTAATGGAGAGTTGGTGGTGAATGTGTGCATAACTAATGCATTTCATGCTACAACAACCATCCTTCCTTTTCATAGCGGGTGACATTAATTCAAATAATGGTTGATCTCTTATCCCCTACACACTTTGAAATATATTACAAAATGTATATTATTCACATATTGTTCTTTGTCTTGAAAAAAATAAACTACTAAACTAACACTAAGCTCCATTAATATAATTAGATATTTCGACATAATATTCCAAGCCTAATAGTTGCTAAGACAAACTATTGAGATTAGTGACCACTAGGCAAATTATTACATTCCACACAAGCCATTGATGGAAATTAATCTACAAAATTTGTATCCTTCCCAATTGTACTCTATAGTTTTTTTAGGCATTGCATAATGAGCGCTAAGAAATAAATATCTTACATTGATTTGTTATCAGCACATAATCATGTATACTATGAAATGTCTATTATTCACATTTTTTTTATTGCATAAAATACACTACTTATCTAACACTAAAATTCATTATTACAGTTTGATATTCTAACATGATATTCCATGCCTTGCGTCCACTAAACACGATGTGTATTACAATTCTTTGACATAACAGTACAAATAATTGTGATTAACGGAAGCTAGGAAGATTATTATAGTCTATACAAGCCAATGATGTAAATTAATATTAAAATTATTTATCCTTTCCATTCGTATTCTATAGATTTTTGAAAGTATTCCTAGCAACTGCTAAGATCTAAAGTTCCATTTCTAATGATTTGTTAATCTACAAAAATAATCAGATTAAGATACAACAATTCCTTACTATTGATCTATTGCAAAATAGTATGTATCCTTCACATATATTTATGAATTATTAATTTTTTTAATTCCTTTTACAGGTAATATGTTTTCCATCAGACATACTCCATTCGTGTAAATTCCATTCATTAAAGGAGCAGAGGGTTGGAAGAAGCGATACAAGGAATGGTTTTTAGAAATGCATTCACCCAAAAACTGTCACACTAATTTGTGGTTATTTTTTGTTTATGATGATGTCAACCATGAATTCAGTATGGTTCTATCTTCAGAAGTTATTGATAATCGGAAAATGTGTATTCAAGTTGAACACATTGAATTTGAAATTAATAAGTGTCTTATTATTGAAATGAATTTTGAAGTTTCAGGAAATAGGAAATGCAAGCTTCTATATAAAATCAGACGAGTTCCTATTATAAATATGGTTGGAATCTGGGGATGTTTATAGACTATGAAAAAATAGGTTTTGAAAATGCCCGTGAAATTCATAATGGCATGAATTCGGTATTTAAAAATTCTATAGATACAATACTTCCTCTTCTAGTCGACATTATTTGAATAGAAAAGGTTTGCTTTCTCCATCGAAACATTCCAATATATTTACAATGCTATAGAGATATTATTTTTCTAAATTAGAGATAGGCCCCTTTAAGTCAAAGTTTCACGGGCTTAAAAATAATAATAAATCAGCTACATTGTTGAAAAAAGTGACCAGTATATTTGAGAAAGAAGAATCTTCAACCATTGAACAATTTAATTTTTTTTTTCAATGGTGATGTATTTCTAATTAAATTTTATAAGTACTATGTGGAACCGCCATAATATCAGAACCATCTTGTAGATGATAAGAATGTTGACTTTATTTTACATTCCATGGTGATTAATGTTATTCCTACACAGAGGGACACAATTTTTCTTCCCTTTTTACATTCTATAAAGGAGATTATGCATCTCAAGGATCTAGATGACCTAAAAAGGGATGATGTGCATTTCTACATTCTTGATAGCCAACATATAACTTGTGATCAAAACACTTTAATTGAAAGTAATTACAATTCTGTTCACGAGAAAAAAATTTGGGTGGACAAACTTGTGGATTTCTTGCTAACGCTCTAGGAATCTAAGTCCCTCTACTTAACTGGTGCAACTGTCGTATATGCATGCGTGAGAAAATGTGGATTTATGTGATGGCCTTTCAATTGATGATCCAACATGGGAACTCCATTGACCCTACAAAAAAGCTTACAGATACCTATAAGAGAGGAATTTGTCTGTAGAGAGGGAAAGGGGAGTGAGAAAAGAGGTAGGAGAACTAATGCTATAGGTAAGAAATAAAATTCCTTCACACACTAGCTAGAAGTATCATCACATGCATTTATGAGAAGAAACGACTTTGTAAGCATCATTAAGACCAAATGAAATTTGATGAACACAAAGTATCAAGAAATCTCTTAGTCAAAGAAAGATAAAAACTCCTTCTTCTTGTATTAATTTCTCAAAAACAAGTTATACATAGTGGAGATATGGAGGAAATTGAGAAGGGGGGAAAGGAAGAATTTGATTATCTCCTTTGTTCTCTCAAGGTAGAATGCACTCTTGAGCTTACAAAATTAATGACCAACCCCTTGAAATGGGAATGGCTTTACAATTTATAGAGTAGACTTAACTCCTCATCTTCTTCATGACCCTCCATATGCCTTATTTCCAACTTTAGACTATTCATATTCCTAAAAAAATTTAAGTCCCTTTTATAAAATCAAGGCAACTTAATTTACATTATGTTTCTAAAGTCACTTTTAGGTGACTTAAAGGCATATCAAAAAGTGCAAACCCTAATGAATAATTAAAACATTTGAAGGGAGAGAAAGTTAGGGGAGAGGGAAGAGAGAGAGAGGAGAGGAGAAGATGATTCCCCTGATGAAGTCCTATGATCCTTGTTGATGGAAATCTCTGATGCAACGAAGCTCTAAATCTTCAAACTCCTTGCACACTGAGAAACTCCTTCAAATTAGCTCATAAACGCTCGTCAAGTTGAATGAACTAAGATGGACCTCGAATTACCTATGAAAAATGCCTAGGGTGATCTTGAACAATAATGTCCCCTTGAATGATTATCTTTGTATGTCCCATTGTACCAAAACTACTCTTTGAGTGTAACTTACTATTTTTAGTAAGTGTGAAAAATACAACTCCCTCCATGCTCTATTGAGTGTTATGACCTTGATTCCCCTTTCTCCATACGTTCCTCACTCATTTGGATCAAATTTCTATTTTTATCAGGCTCTCATGAGACCACTTACTATTTTTAGTAAGTGTCAAAATTGGACCAAATGCCCGTTCTAATGATTTCTCATTTGCTATGCATCTTCCATGTCTCCGTCTCTTTCGCAGGTTCTTCTGTTGATGGGTTTCTAAAAATAGTAATTTCCTATGCGAAAGACTTGCTATTTTTAGAAAGTAGGCTTTTGGAGGCCAGATTGACATGGAAAAAAGTTTTCTGATATGGTTTTTTGCCTAATATTTCCCATATAAAACTTTAGCTCTACCCGCTCAATCGTCCAGGAGATTTTAAACATTCAAATTTCAGACCTGACAATGCTTCTGGATGCGGAAACCACTGATGGACCTCAAAATTGCAGGTATGGTTTTATTATCTGTTTGCAAAAAAATAAATTCCATTGCGATAGGTTTTTTCTTCTAGTGCTTCACATGAAATTTTACTTCAATCTAACGACCGGTTTGATAGGAAATTGAACTTTGTTCCCCATGGAGCCAGAAGTGAAATTTCTTCATTGTGAGCATTACTTTCTGAAAATTGGAAGTTTTAATATGATTATTTGATGGCATTCAAGACTTAATAACTCATCAACAGATGGTTTTCCAATCCGTGCACTGGTTTGCAAGATATCTTCAAATCTTCATTTTATGGCAATGGGGATTTCCACTATTCTTCTTCTTATCTTGATGAATTATTCTTCTGAGACTTGTGTATCACCATGGGGTATAGGATTTTATTTCTGTGGTGAATTTGGTTTGCGATTTGGCAATGGTGGAGTGGTGGACTCGTGTTCTCTGCAGTTTTCTTCAGGTAATGGAGAAGTAGCAAGAAACAACTAACAATTAGAAAAAATTTCAAATTTTTGAGTTAGAGTTGGGGGAAATTTTTTATGTTTGATGTCCCTAACCTCAAGGATGTGAGGGACATAAAATTCCATGGTGGTCAATAGGAAGACACGTGACGGTGATCCAACGAAAGGGAATAGAGGTGAGAAAAGATGCTTTAAAGCACTAGGGGCTTAAAGTCGGTCACATGGGTGACCAAAAGACTCCCCATAGGGGATGGGAAACTTTTTCCATGATTGATGTCCCTAACCTTAGGGACGTGAGGGAAATAAAATTCCACAGTGGCCCTAGAGCTGACACATGGCGTTTGATCCGACGGCAGGGAATGGATGCTCCAAAAATGCAACTGGGGGTTGACCTATCAAGTCTGGAGGTGACACGAGGGTTCCAGAGGTCACATGGGGGAGGGGTGAATTTTTACAAGGTTTATGTACCTGACCTCAGGGACGTCGGTGATATGAAATCCCACTAGGCTTCTGGTGTTGACACATGTCCTCCCAAAAATTGACTTACTCCTGAACTGCTTTTGAGAGGGTAACTTGGAACGATGACAACTTGAGCTCCCGGTGGAATTTATTGGTGAAATTTTATATTATCATGACTGGAAAGGAAATTTTTATTCCAATGGTGGGGTTATCATGTCTTGATTCATCCATATCATCCATGAAAAATCAGATTTGTGATTTGAGACTCCACTTGTGCCTTATAAACACTTCCTGGAAATCCTATACGCCAGGGTGTTGTGAAAACTCTGATTTCACCATCGTGTAGGTCTTGGAATCCTATTTCTGGAGATGTTTTGTTTTACTTCTAACTCCATCTAGAGCTCATGTAATCTTCTTTCTGAATCCTAGTAGTTGTTTTAGGCCTATGTACTGACTAGGCTTGTGAACCCTGGTTTTTTACTCAGACTACTCCAAGTCTTTCAAAAATTCCCCAAACCTTCAAAAATCATTTCTATGATGTTATAAGGTCTTAAATTTTCCTCCATGTTGAAGTTTTCCCTTCCGTTCCACTCCAGGGGGGTGATCTAGTCATGGAAAGGCCAGTGATAGCCCTTCCCAATACTGCCAGAAGATAGCATCTTTTTAAAAATTCCTAAAATCACCTAGGGGGATGATATAACATTAATTGGGAGGTCACTTGGACTGACTGGAAAGACCCGCAGTGTCTTAGAATGATAAGACTTGAAAACTTTAACATGGGGGTATCATTGCCATGCTTGGAAATTGTCAATTTCCTTGTTGTACATTTGCAGGACAAAAAATTCATTACATAATAGGATGCAACTTAAAAAGGCTCACATTTTGTCTTCAAAAGAATCTAGCGAAGACATTTTTAATATTTGCAAGAAAAATGAAATAAACAAAACTTGGATTGAAACCAAGTTTATTGATTTAATCTACAAAGATCGATTGATTTGGAAATTGCTAGGATGTCCTCAGAGCCCCGGAGTAGGAAACACAAAGACACATGAGTGGAGGGTAATGACCTTTAGTTTTAATGCATTATTATTTAAAATATAATTTTTCTAATATGCACAAAGTAAATATACTTTTACGCTTTGAATGCAGAGCTTTGAGAAGTAATGTCTTCCAATTTTTGTCATGCAAAAGCGACAAAATATTTATGAAAAATGGACTTTTCTATTTTTGTGTGAGGATGTATGGAAAATATGTACAACAAAATTTGAGTTGTTTAGATCAGGTGGGATTTCTTGTTCTCCTTTTAAGGATAACCAACCTAATTTTCAACCAAATTCACTGCCAAGGTTCATGACTAATTCCTTCAGGGATGTGAGAGGAATGACCAATTAGGAACTATTAGTACTAGATGAAAAAGTGATTCATCAGGGAATACATGGATAAATATCTCTATTGAAGCACATGACATAGCAAAGAATTTTTAATCTTACTATTGGAGAGTAAAAGATGATAGAAAAATGAGAGGAAAGAAAATATTTGAAAACTAAATATCAAGATAATATTGTGTATACTCTTGAGGGAAGAGTGAAAAGGAAAAATAAAATCCAATTCCCAAGGAAGTGAAAAATCAACAAGAAGAAAATTTGATGCTGAAGTGACAGAGGTTATTCTAGCGAAAGCGCAAAGAATTTTAGGAAACTAAATGATTTTAATGGAAGAAAAAATGCCACCAAAGATGGAAGACAAAAAATAATTTATCTATAATTGGGTGATGCAAAAAAGAGAGGCCCAGAAGGTCTGAGTATGCATGGGACATGAGTTCCCCAAAAACCCGCAATGGCCATAATGCACAGAGGAAAAGTCAATTCTAGACCCCCAAACTTCAAACGACCATAATTTTTTACCCAGAGCCCCAATTTTAATTAAATTTGACTTTTTGGAATGAGCACAATGTCCTCTACGCCAAAGAAACTGGATTTATTATTTTTATTAGGGTATGTATATGAAAATAAAAGAAACATCTTAATCTCCATTCAATTGAATAGACAGTCCCGTAAAATGACAGAAATGCCTGACAGACCCAGAATAGCTACCCGCACTCAGAAGGCCATAACTTTTGCAATTCTCAACGAAAATGAAAAAAAGTGGTACCATTGGAATCTCTGTTTTGAGACCAATGCATGAAAATTAAGAAATCCATAATTTTATGAGGAATTGATGGTTATTTTTCTGAAAACATGTCTAGTTTAGAACAATGATTTTAGTGGTGGTTGGGATGCATTCAATGAAGCATGAGATGACATATTTCACTGCTGCAAGTCATGGGATAGTATGGGGGGAATTTTTCAAGCAACATGTCATCATTTAACTTCATTTACTACCTCTTGCAAGTGGTTGAAAGGTAGATTTTAGGATTTTCATTCTTTCCTCTCTCTCTCTCTCCTCTCAGAATTCTATAAATTTGAGTGTTGGGCTCATTGTAAAGTTGGTAGTTTTTGAGTAGCAAAACTCTGTCAAAAATGGTCTTGTGAATCCAATGTGCTATAGGTCCTTGTATTGGACTCCTTGCATGGTGATCCAGGCCCTTATTCTGTAATAGATTGGATTGTGCCTATCAACGAAGCAATAGATACAAGTTTGTGGATGTCCCTTCCCCTGCTGTGTTTGTTTTCTTTCTTCTTCCCCTTTCAATCTCATTGCATATATATTTTGTCTATCTTATGCTATGCAAATATTCATTATCATTGTGTATGTTTGAAACATTGTTGTGAATGCATTTGCTAGACTGTGGAGAACTGTTATCACCCCTTCTAGTATGTACTTTGCTTATATTTTTCATACATTGGAAGACTGTTCTCACACCCTCCTTTTCTATTGTATCACCACGTTAGTGTAAGATTTGTTTTCATGCATTCTCTCTCCCTGGTCCCTTATAAAGTTAGAATAGGAAAAGATAGTTTTTTCCTACGTTAGAGTAGATTGTGGCAGGTAGTTTAGGAGTAAGAACCAACTTTATCTGGAGGTCTATCTCAAGTAGCAAGTCCTAAAACTTGGAGATAGTACCCATGTTATCCAATCACACCATGAGCTCAAGCACAAACACTTGTGTAAACCAAAGGGTGCTTTGATTAGGAAAGAATAATTACTTGAATAATTTTGATTATTACTAGCAATAAAAAACTGAATAACACAATAATTTAGATGAATGATCTCAATATGAAAGTATAATAGCTTAGCCACTTTAAGGGGACAACATCCAAAACATACAATAAGACTCAAATGCTCAATATGATGCTAAAGAACTACCTAATGACCCATTTTTCTACTATTCCTATGTTGTGGCCATCACCCAGGCCAACCTATTAATGATTATATATCATATATGAAAGAAGTAAGTCATGAAAAGAAGTTATGATAGCCACAAGTTGGCTTTATCCGTCTAATGTAAGATATATAATTAATGGTGTAACATGCCCCTCTCCTTGAGAGAAACATTGTCCCCAATGTTGGGAAGCCCTAGATACTGCTGAATGAATGCTTCATCTTCCCATGATGCATCCTCAATATTCATATTCTTCCACTTGATCAGGTACTCTGTAATGACTCTAGTCCTCAATATTTTGGTGTGTTTCTGAAGAATACCTTCAGGTTCTAATATGATCCTTCCTTTCTCGTCCTGTTTTGGAAGCACTGACTAGGTGGAAATGTGTTGCCCAATAACTTTATTTAAGCAAGAAACATGGAAAACTGGATGTATTTTACTTCTTGGAGGGAGCTCTAGCTTATATGCCACATTACCAATTTTTTGCAAAACTCGGTAAGGCCCATAGTATTTAGGTGCAAGATTATTATCCTTCTTCTGTTGTTTTAAGGATAATTTCTTATATGGTTGTAACCTTACAAAAAAAGGTGTCCTCTTCAAAGTCTCTCTCACTACGATGTTGATCAGCCTATTGCTTCATGTGGTTTTGTGCCCTTACCAAATTTTCTCTAATACTAGAGAGTACCTCGTGTTGGTGCTGAATGTGATCTTCAACTTCTCTCACCTTCGGTTTGACCTTCAAACTAGATATGAATGATGAAGGATGGTACCCATAGAGTGTCATAAATGGAGACATGTTGGAGGAGGTATGAAATGAAGTATTGTACCACCATTTTTCCAATGGAAACCATTTCACCCAACGTTCTTGTTTATCTGAAGTGAAACATTGAAGATATCCCTCTAAACATTTATTTACCACCTCAGTTTTCCCATCTGATTGGGGATGATAAGAGGAAATCTAGGCTAGTTGGGTACTGAGACAAGAGAACAAATCAGTCCAAAAGTTACTTGTAAATATTTGATCATGACTACTTACTATAAATTTTGGTGTGCCGTGGATCTTTTGAACTGTATCCATAAAAGAGATGACAATTGTACTAGCTGTGAAAGGATGACCCATGGCACAAAAATGATCATATTTGGTAAGTCTGTCCAACATAACCATGATGACACTTTTCCCTTATGATTTAGGTAATCCTGTGATGAAATCCATTAATACCTCTTCCCACCTCTCACTAGGAATAGACAGAGGTTGAAGCAAACCATGTGTCTTAATGTTCTCGCCCTTATTTTGTTGGCAAACCAAACATTCTGCCACAAATTTTTGAACATCTGATTTCAAGCTCTCCCAAAAGAAATCCAACTTAACTCTATGATAAGTTATCAGGAACCCAACATGGCCACCTATTGGAGAAGAATGTAGCTCTGGCAGAACATGGTGTTTAAGAGTAGAGTTCTTACATATATATAACCTATCTTTGTACCATAATGTATCCCCTTTCCATGTAAATTTATTTGATATGGATGGATCTTCCTAGAGATTTTGAATGAGAGTATGTGTTATTGCATCTTTCTTCCATTCTTCATGTGCTTGATCTACCCAATCTACCTTTAGTATAGAGATGGCATATAACAATGTTTCTACAGAATCATCCCTCCTAGATAGCGCATCAGTGACCAAATTTTCCTTCCCTTTTTTATACATAATCTCAAAGTCATATCCCGACATTGTAGTGACCCATTTTTTTATTTCTTCTAAAGATAGACATTTCTATAGGAAATATTTCAAACTATCATGATCAGTTTTTACCTTAAAATGTCTACCCATCAAGTATGGTCTCCATTGTTTGATTACATGTAGTATTACCATCATTTCCTTCTCATAGGTGGGCTTCAAAAACTTATTTCCTTTTAGTTTCTGGATCTCAAATACAATGGATACCCTTCTTACATAAGTACTACTCTGATTCCATAACCTGAAGCATCATACTCAAATAAGAAGGTTTTGGAGAAATCTGGAGTTTCCAATACTAAAGTGGTGCACATAATCACCTTAAATTTTTCAAATGCCCTTAACACTTCCTCATTCCACTAAAAGGAGTCCTTAAATAAATTTGTGTGTGGTGCTGCTATACTACCATATTTTTTTACAAATTTGTGATAAAACCCTGTGAGACCTAAGAAACCTCGTAATTGCTTGAGGGTTCTTGGAATTTCCCATTCCACCATGGCCTGGATCGTGTGAGGGTCCACCTTAAAACCTTCATGAGAAATAATATGGCCCAAGTATTCCACTTCCTGTACTCCAAAAGAACACTTTGAAGGCTTGGCATAAAGTTGATGATCCTCTAAGGACTTCTAAGACTGTATTGAATTGTTGTAAGTGTTTCTCCCATGATTTGCTGTAGATGAGTATATCATCAAAAAATACTAAGACAAACTTTGTTAAGAGTGATTGAAATACTGAATTCACCAAACTCTAGAATGTGGAGGGAGCATTGTTAATACCAAATGGCATCACTAGGAATTCATAATGGCCTTGATGAGTTCTGAAAGCTGTCTTATGAATATCTTCTTTCTTTACTCTAATTTGGTGATACCCAGAACGTAAATCTAATTTTGTAAAATAAATGGCACCATGCAACTCATTTAATAAATCATCAATGACAAGAATAGGAAACTTATCTTTGATAGTGAACTTGTTGAGATCTCAGTAGTCTAGACACATGCGCCATCTTCCATCCTTACGACGCACCATCACCACTGAAGAAGAATATGCACTCTGACTATGATGAATAATACCCATTTCCAGTATTTCCTCCACCATCTTCTCGATCTCACTCTTTTGTACATATGGGTATCTATATGGTCTAATGTTGGGAGGGTGGCTTCCTAGAATCAAGTGAATGGCATGATCATTCTCTTTCAGGAGGAAATCCTCTTGGTTCCTTGAAGACAACTGCATTTTGATCAATAACCTTCTAAAGATCAGGATGTAATACCTTCATTTGTGGTTGGACTTCCATAGAGAATAGGCATGCTATACAACCTTTAGACCCCTTTTTAAGAATCTTTTGCATTTGATGAGAACTCACCACTAGAGGATATTTATCTTGTAGACCTCAAAGTTAAATTTTTTAACCCTCAGAATGAAATCACATGAATAATTCCTAGAAATTTATCTCTATGGTGCCCAAATTTGTGAGTATCTCCACCCATGGGGATATAAAAAATCCTAGATTCCAATGTGTAGTCACCCATCATGAGTTTGAATTTATGGAATTTACCTGAACATTGGACTGTGCCACCATCTGTAATCATTACTTGAAATTCAGGGGCTGTGTAGATAAAAAAATTCAGTCTTGCTGCCAGCTTATGATTTATGAAATTATGTGTGCTCCCTGAATTAATCAATATTGTTATCTTATGCTTCTTAAGATAACCCATGACCTGAAGGGTTTGTGGAGTACTAATACTGGATAGAGCATGGCATGAAATAGTAAGCTGGGGATCTCTAGATTCTTCTTCTAATTTTTCCACTTCCTCTCTTGATGTTTCCTCATATTCTTCCTCATCGCCAGACCATTTGATGTAGAACATTTTTTTCTCGAAACATTTATGATTGGGTCCATATTTTCTATCATAGTTAAAACATAACCCTTTGGCTCTTTTTTCTTAAATTTGTTGAGGTGTCAACTGAACTGGTCGAGGGTACGAAGGAGGAAAGGTGCTATGATATTTTATGCTAGAGAAGGATTACCTTCTGCTGGACATAAATTTTTCCTCTGCTGTACGTGCCATGATAATAGAATCAGAAACCTTGTGTGGGTTTAACATGTGTACCTCATGCTCAATGTGGTCCTTAAGACCCCCAAGAAATAGGTCATTCAAATATTATTTTGTAATATCTTCCACACGCACGGACAAAGTTTATAATTGATGGACATACTCCTTAGCTGAACTTGTTTGGCGTAATTTTTCTAATTGGCTAAAGTAATTCTCAGAAACAATAGAACTATAGTGTACTTAAATCTCTTTAGTGAAAACTATCCAGGTTGCTGTAATGAAATTCCTTGATTAATTATGATTACCACCAGCAATAGACCCCAAAATAACACAATATAGTAGATAAATTCTCTCAATATAAAAGTATAATATCTTGGCCACTTCGAGGGGGAAACCTCCAAAACATAAAATAAGACTCAAATACTCAACATAATGATCATCCACTACCTATAACCCTTATTTATACTTTTCCTATGATATGGCAATTAGCAAGGCCGACCAACTAATGATAATTGATCATATATGAAAGAGATACATCATGATAAGAAGTTATGATAGCCGCAAGTTTGCTATATCTATCTCATGTAAGATATATAATTAAGGGTGTAACATGCCCATATCCTTCAAAGAAAAATTGTCCCCAATGATGGCAAGCCCTAGATGCTTCTCCATGAATGCTTCATCTTCCCATGATGCATCCTCAATATTCATATTCTTCCACTTGATCAAGTACTCGGTAATGACTCTGGTCCTCAGTCTTTTGGTGTGTTTCTGAAGAATGCCTTCAGGTTCCAATATGATCCTTCCTTCCTTGTCTAGTTCTAGAAGCACTAACTGGGTGCACATGTGATGCCTAATAACTTTCTTTAAGCAAGAAACATGGAATACTGGATGTATTCTACTTCCTGGAGGGAGATCTAGCTTATATGCCACCCTACCAATTTTCTGCAAAACTCGGTAAGGACCATAGTATTTAGGAGCAATCTTATTATCCTTCTTCTGTTATTTTAAGGATAACTTCTTATATGGTTGTAACCTTACAAAAATGAAGTCTCCCTCTTAAAAGTGTCGCTCACTCCTATGTTGATCAGCCTGTTGTTTCATACGGTCTTGTGCTCGTGCAAAATTTTCTCTAAGACTAGAGAGTACCTCATGTTGATGCTGAATGTGATCTTTGACTGCTCTCAGCTTTGGTTTGACCTTCAAGCTAGATATGAGTGATGGAGGATGGTACCCATAAAGTGTAAGAAATGGAGACATTTTGGAGGAGGTATGAAATGAAGTATTGCACCACCATTCTGCTAGTGGAAACCATTGCACCCAATGTTTTTGTTTATCTGAATTAAAACATCAAAGATATCCCTCTAAACATTTATTTACCACCTCGGTTTTCCCATCTGATTGGGGATGATAAGAGGAACGGCTAGTTGGGTACCTAGACAAGAGAACAAATCAATCCAAAAATTACTTGTAAATATTGGATCACGATCACTTACTATAATTTTTGGCATGCAATGGAGCTTTTAAATTGTATCCATAAAGGATATGACAACTGTATTAGTTGTGAAAGGATGAGCTTTGACACAAAAATGAGCATATTTGGTAAGTTTGTCTACCATGACCATGATGACACTTTTCCCTTCTGATTTAGGTAATCATGTGATGAAATCCATTGATACCTCTTCCCATCACTCACTAGGAATAGACAGAGGTTGGAGAAGACTAGGTGTCTTATTGGTCTTGCCCTTATTTTGTTGGCAAACCAAACATTCTACCACAAATTTTTGAACATGTCCTTTCAGCCCCTCCCAAAAGAAATCCTTCTTAACTCTATCATATGTTTTCAGGACCCCAGCATGGCCACCTATTGGAGAAGAATGTAGATATGAAAGAACATGGTGTTTAAGTGTAGAGTTATTACATAGATATAACCTATCTTTATACCACAATGTATCCCCCTTCCATATAAATTGATATGAGATTGATGGATCTTCCTGGAGATTTTGAATGAGAGTATGTGTTGTTGCATCTTTCTTCCATTCTTCACATGCTTGATCTACCCAATCTACATTTAGTATAGAGATGGCACAAAACAATGCTTCTGCGGACTCATCCATCCTAGATAGAGCATTAGCGACAAAATTTTCCTTTCCTTTCTTATAAAAAATCTCAAAGTCATATACCAAAGTCTTAGTGACCCATTTTTGTTGTTCTTCTAAAGATATATGTTGCTCTAAGAAATATTTCAAACCATCATGATCAATTTTTACCTTAAAATGGCTACCCATCAAGTATTGTCTCCATTGTTTGACTGCATATAGTATTGACATCATTTCCTTCTCATATGTGGGCTTCGAAAAATTCTTTCCTTTTAGCTGTCGGCTCTCAAAAGAAATGAGGTGTCATTCTTGCATTAGTACTGCTTTGATTCCATTTCCTGAAGCATCATACTCAACTAAAAAAGTTTTGGAGAAATCCGGGGTTGTCAATACTGAAGTGGTGCACATATCCGCCTTCAATTTTTCAAATGCCCAAGATGCTTCCTCATTCCACTGAAAGGAGTCATTATTCAATAATTTTTTTAGTGGTACTGTTATACTACCATAGTTTTTTACAAATATGTGATAATACCCTGTGAGACCTAAGAAACCTCGTAATTGCTTGAGGGTTCTTGGGTTTTCCCTTTCCACCATGGCCTGGATCTTGTGAGGGTCCACCTTAACACCTTCTTGAGAAACAATATTTTCCAATTATTCAACTTCCTGTACCCCAAAAGAACACTTCGAAGGCTTGGCATAAAGTTTATGTTTCTCTTAGACTTCTAATACAATATTGACGTGATGTAAGTGTTTCTCCCATGATTTGTTGTAGATGAGTATATCATCGAGAAATACTAAGAAAAAATTTCATAGGAATGGTCTAAATACTGAATTCATCAAGATTTGGAATGTAGAGGGAGCATTGGTAAGACCAAATGGCATCACTAGGAATTCATAATGGCCTTGATGAGTTCTGAAAGTTGTCTTATGAATATATTCTTGCTTGACTCTAATTTGGTGATACCTAGAACACAGATCTAGTTTTGTAAAATAAATGGCACTATTCAATTCATCTAATAAATAATAATTGACGGGAATATGAAACTTATATTTGATAGTGAACTTGTTAAGCTCTTCATAATCTAGACACATGCACCATCTTCCATCCTTGCGATGCACCATTACCACTGGAGCAGAATAGGCACTCTGAATGTGACAAATAATACCCATTTCCAACATTTCCTCCACCATCTTCTCGATCTAACTATTTTGCACATATGGATATCTATAAGGAATGATGTTGGGGGGTTGGATTCCTAGAATAAACTAAATGGTATGATCATGCTCTCTTTCAGGAGGCAATCTTCTTGGTTCCTTAAAGAAAACTACATATTGATTAATAACCTTTTAAAGATCAGGATGCAATACCATCATTTTTGGTTGGACATCCATAGAGAAAAATCATGCTACAAAACCTTCAAACCCGTTTTAAAGAATCTTTTGAATTTGGTGAGAACTCACCACTTGAGGATATTTAGCTTGTAGACCTTGAAGTTCAAATTTTTTACCCTCAAAATGAAAACGGATGAAAATTTCTTGGAAATTTATCTCTATGGTGCCCAAAGTAGTCAGCCACTGAACACCTAAGAAAATATCAGCTCCGCCCATGGGAATAGAAAACATCGTAGATTCCAATGTGTAATCACCCATCATGATTTTGAATTTATGCAATTTACCTGAACATTGGACTGTGCCACCATCTGCAATCATTACTTGAAATTAAGGTGTTGGGTAGATGAAACAATTTAGTCTTGCTGCCAGCTTATGATTGATGAAATTATGTGTGCTCCCTAAATCAATCAATATTTTTACCTTCTACTTCTTAAGATTACCCACAAGTTGAAGGGTTTGTGGAGTACTAATACCTGATAGAGAATGACTTGAAATAGTGGGCTAGGGATCTCCATATTCTTCCTCTAATTTTTCCAATTCCAATGTTGATGTTGCCTCATATTCTTTCTCATCACCAGACCCTTCAATCTAGAACAGTTTTTTCTCATAACATTTATGATTTGGTCCATATTTTCTATCACAGTTAAAGCATAACCCTTTGGCTCTTTTTTCTTCAATTTTTCGAGGTGCCAACCGAATTGGCCGAGGGTAAGAAGGAGACGAGGTGTTACGATCTTTTATGCTAGAAAAGTACTGCCTTCTACGTATGTATGGGAGTGCAGGCGCAAACCCAGCCTGAGTTGGGCTCTATGGAAGCATGGTGGGATGTTATGATCCTCATGCGTGGATTTCACTAACACCTTGAGGTTTTGGTGTAACGGTTTGTTACAGTTACATTTAGGCCATTCTTCTTCATTTAAGCACATAACCAACGATTCCAAAAAAATTGATCAGGTTCTAGGTATAAGGATGCCACAGTTACCTTTTATCCTATTGGAATCTGATGGAGATCAAATAAATTTTCCATTTGAGTAATCCAATTGAGTGGATCATTTCCATCAAATTTACACATTTCCACTTTTGGAATAATTCCTCTCCATTGGTGAGGAAAACCACCTGAATGAGTAGAGTAGCCTCCATCATTGGAGTGATGTGGGTCGGTGTGACCATTACTAGAGGAACCCATATGAATGGAATTGGGATTTGTGTTTTAAATAGCTTGCAACAATTCCTGTTGCATTTCTAGAAACTCCTTCTTAATTTCACTCCTTAGGCTACCTTGGAGTTGAAGAAGCTCATTATTAAGGTAATCTTTACTTACCATATTATTTACCCTCTCCTGAAGTTAGATGACCACCTCATATACTCCCAAACTAGAAGAATTTTAATCCATATCCTCCTTAATTTGGGTCATTCCTGGAGTTTCTTGTCCTTTCCCTTGGCCTCGAGTAAATCTATCAGCCACGATGTAGGGTTTGGGCCTCAAGGTAGACTTAGTAGGGCCAAATTTTAGGGTTTAGGGTTTCACAAACTATTTGGCCGAATATAGGAATTCATAAAGAACAAACCCTATCTATTTTTTGGAGAGATTTCCGAAAATATAAGAAACTTGTAAAAATTCCAAACATTTCACCCTATGGAGCTGAATGGTGAAAAAACATAAAACCTCTATAACTTCTGTAAATTAAGTCTAACATACTTAAATTTTAGAGAGGATCTTACTTGACGTATTTTACCAGCCCCAAAATAAACATTGCAAAAAAAATTTCTACCAATTTTGATATATGGCCGAATCTTCACAATTAGGGTTTGACGTAACACCGATCGAGTTCAAGCTCTAATACCACTTGTAATGAAATTTCTTGAATAATTATGATTATTACCAAAAATATAACACCAAATAACACAATACTTCAGATTAATGATCTCAATATGAAAGTATAATAACTTAGCCACTTCGAGGGGGCAACCTCTAGAACATACAATAAGGCTCAAATGCTCAATATGATGCTAAAGAACTACCTAATAACCCCTATTTATACTATTCCTATGTAATGGCCATCACCTAGGCCGACCTACTAATGATAATATATCATATATGAAATAAGTAAGTCATGAAAAGAAGTTATGATAGACACAAGTCAGCTATATCCATCCACATGTAAGATATATAATTAAGGGTGTAATAGATTTTGACTATGAAGAGAGAGAAGAAATCATCAGGGATTTGATGGAGCAACTTTCGCAACAATTGACAGAAGGGGAAATAGTATTATGGGGAAAGACACTTACTTTTCTTTATGATATATCTTATGAGTTCTCGTCTCACATGTTCACTCGACTCTCTTCTGGAAATTCTCCAATAATAATTTTGTACGGTGGTAGTTTTGCATTGCATGATTTGGTTGACTTAGGCCTGTCTATAGTTTTTATTGTTGATACTCATGATCAATAAAATTTTGTAAAAAATTATTATTCTCATTTGAAAAAAATTACGTCAATTAAGAAAAAATTAAATAATTCTAGTTTTTTAACTCCTTTGAACTAATACATACAATATTTATGTAGAAAACCAACAAAGAAATGAATTAATTGTCACTTCCAAGCCACTTAAATAAAATGGAGAAGATGTCGTTTGTAACATACAACCACTTTAAGTTTTTACGCTAGATGTCGTTACCAATACATCTAATGAATCTATACCAGGGGATTGACATTTAGTCGTTTTATATATTTATCACTTTGATATGTTTTCGATTGTCATTTTTTTCATTTATTTAATAATAGTTTACATTTTATAGTGTTGATTCCAAATGAGGAGGTTCGTGTCACATCATGCACAAATACATAGATAGAACTTGGTATGTTAGTCATGTGTGATTATTAAAAAAACTATTATAAGGCCCACATAATTGCAGGAACCCATAACAAATTGGTCTATTTGTTATATTTTTTTAATATCGTGCCCATATGAAGCATGGTGGCCACTAATATAAACAAATATTTTCTAACCAAAAATAGTACAGATAATAATGGCTTATCCTAGCGGTTGCTAATATACATCTATAGCTATCCAATATTTTCAAGCAAAGGGTAGTCAATTGTATAAAAGGAAGTTGTATCATGAATTTATTTACCTCGACATGAAATTTATTTGAATTGATTATTGTTTTTTGAAATATAATGTGCATAAAAATAACCTGTAGAGGGTGAGGGAAAGGAAATCCAAGCGCAAAATCAATCAGTAAGTGTTAACCTACTAGAATGTTGATTATTTTAAATGGTTAATATTAAATTGTGGTCAATTGAAAAAAAAATAGTTATGTAAAGTTGGCCAAAAGGAATATTGAATTATTTTAGATTTTGAGGGTTTGTTATATGAGAAAAACCAATCCCATAAGGATATGGGAATTAATTTTGGTGAGGATACTATCAACTAATGAGGTTGTCCCCATTTTAAAAAAAGTTAATATTAACAAAATTTGATCTGGTCCTGTAATATCAATTTTTCCGACGTTGAAAATATGGTAAAGGATTCAAAAAAATAGTAGCTGAATTTAAACCATTACTTTTTGGGGGAAATAACATTGCACTGTACAAGATGAAATTGTAGAAAAATCTCTACAAAAGGTCTGGAGTAGAGATGATATTATTTTTAGCTCTAGACACACATTGTGTATCATAATAGGTACAAAGGGAAATCCTCTGAAAAAATATTATGGTGGGGAGTAAAAGTAGTGGAGAATTTATTTCCAAACATATGAGGGTGATGAAATAGTTGTACAAAAACATATCATTGATACTATCTAAGGGTTTGAGTGCTATAGAGGACATCAAAAAATTAGAGCAAGCAAAAGCTTAACTATTAATTATTTCAAAATTTTATTATAATGATATTGGTAAACATTGTAAAGAAGATACATTCATATGTTCACTCTTTATTTTATGTGTTGAGTTTACAAAATTATAACTTTGTAGTATTTTTTATGTCAAAAAAGTAGCACCTAGGATAATTTTCTTGATATAGATCCCTACTTTTTGGCTAACATGGGATGATCTCACAAGTGTGGGACTTACATAAATGAGATCAGCCTCCAAAAAAGGATGCTTCCTCTACCTAACCCTAATGCTAAACTACTACTAACAAGGAAATGTAACTATCTAATCTTATTCTAAGCATCCAAGGGACTAGGGAGAGAGAGTTGCATGAAAATGGAAATCCTAATCTAATAGAGGTGATAACACCAAGAAGAGGGTGGAGAGATAGTCTCAAATAAGGGAAAATGGGAGTAAAATGATGAAAGAGAGGGAATCCATAGGTGGCATAGTCTAAGACAACCTTATAACCACCATATCCATGAAATTTAAGAGTTATGAACTTGCAAGGAGGGTAAAAATTACACAAAATCTGTAAAATGTAATGAAAAGCAAGGGAAAATTAAATAGAACACATTTAGGGCAGAGAACAACCACAAAATACATATTTTATTACTTTTTAAAGGATGCACAATATATTATAATGAATATCAGAGGTAAGATTCACCATGAAGAAGCTCAAATGTGAAGGTTATCGCTCATACACACATGTAAAACACTTTAAAGAGTGCACAAACATTACAAGAATGTCCAACATTACAAATGAGCCTCTTATTACAATTTATAGATAAAAATCAAGAAGATAGAGAAAGGAAACACATATTTCTACTCCCACCAACCAATAATCTACATTAAAATGTTTGAAAAGGAGTATGCATAACGTTCAAATCCATCCCCATGATCTCTTGTGTGTGGAAGAATAAATGGGGACCAAATCATATAAAATCTTATTGTTTATCTAACAGGGACTATATTCATTAATTCTAGGAGTTTTTTCTTTGTTTTTCTGACCTACGCTCACCATAATTAGATTTTCAGGTTTCCATGGCATAGTACTTAAGGAGATGTTTCTATTGATATATAATTTATTGAATTTATAACGTCTCAGAAAAATATATGGTGAATCGGATCTAGGGGTGTCGTGAGGAACAAAGGTTCCATTTGATTAGACACAGTTCACAGTTATAATGTATTCCCCCTCTTTATTTTATATTTTTAACCTTTAAATCGTTTGAAATTAGATAAACTGGGTATTCGGGGTACTGAGGGAACCTAGGAACTGGGGTGTTGATTAATTTGTTCTCCCATATCCCTTCATTTCCGCAGCAATCTCTCTTTCCCTTAGCCTGTGGATGGATCAGGTTTTTGTGGTACAAGTGGAATTGAGGTACAAGGGTCACTTTGGCCTTGTGGGCCTGTTATATCCACACTATCTACAATATACTCCCCATGCCTCTAGCCGCTTTGATTTATGTTTCGGGATTTCATGTGTTGTTGGGAACTTGGGGTTCTTGGGAACTTGTTCCATCCCACATCATTCTGCTTGATAAATTTGTGCCTGAATCCCACTGCTGATCTATAATACACTGGGTCCTTAGTATTTAAGGAAAGCTAAATATGCGGGGAACTTGAGGCATTACGAAACTTGTACCGCCTGTTCTTTCTAGACCTGTAAAACCCGCATTACAATGTTTTTATCCCTTTTTCCAATTTTTTCAATTTTTTTTAACTTCTGGGCCAAGAATGGACTTGAGGAGAAAGAGAGAGAAATATGTCCAAATAATTATAAGTTTGTAAAATAACTGCGAGTTCTCTAAACATGAAAAATACTTGAAATTTTTCAGATTCTCCATTGAAGCTCCGTCAACTATCCAAGTCCAATTTTTGAAGTTATCCATTTTTTCCAGGGGGGAAAATGGATAACACTATTTATATCTTCATTTTTTTAAAGTTGAGATTATAGATTTATAAGTTATTTGTGTGAATCACCAAAATAAAATATTATCAAAATAATATTTTGACCTTTTTTTAATCAAATTTGTAAGACTAACCTAATTCTGAGTTGTTTTTAAAGATTCTATTGGGAAGCCTTAGAAAGTACTAGCTTTTGGAGTTGAACGTTTTTTATTTGGAATTACTGGTATTGGTGAAAAAATACCTTGTAATAGGGTTCTATATTTTAGAGCTGGGAATACTAAATAGTTTAAACAAGTATTTAGTGTTGAATTGATAGAACTGAATCAGAATATTTGGACATTTCCTTATAGTATAAATTTATGGATTCAAATATGGTGAAGTAAATTTTTAATAAAATATTTAGCTGGCTGTGAGACACCCACTTTATTTTTGTTTAGGGATGTGAAAAATGTAAGATGAAAACAAATATCAGTCAGTAGATACTAGACATTTTTTGTAATGTCTATGGTGAAAACAATATACTTTTGATCGATGATGCAAGATTCATGTCATAAAAATTCAAACAAAAAATTACTCTTAAAACCCCAACATGCTGGAGATTTGATGGGAAATATACAACTAATTCATTAATTTACACTCAATTATTTCCATGGCTGAAACATTCAGGAGAACACAAGAACATGTGTAGATCATTGAAAAACTTCAAACACACTAACGGTGTTTGAATTATATTTTTTCTTTCAAATCCAACATTTTATTGTGCATTTATATGGAATAAAATAACTTCCTTAAATTTATTAAAGATTCGCAGTGCGCAATAAAAAAAATTTATTGAATTTTTTGCAACAAATTTTTTTATTTCTAGTATAATGTGAAAAAATAATTGTAAATTTTTTTTTTCTCAAAATTTACCACCCATAACCATTTGATTATGTTTTTCTTCATTTGCAAATAATAACATATCTAACATGAAAGTGATAATATTTGATATAAATGGTGTTATGGTACACACCATTCACAAGGTTGTTTCGTCGCATGTGATGTTAAAAAACTTTGGTTGAATCGATCTCAAAAATAAATATTATTTTTTAAGACTGTCAAATATTTCTTGTAACATTGAAAAAAAAATTTCAAAATAGCGTTGTTGACATTGACAAGAAAGTCAAATGTTAATGACATGATTCCTTCATTCCTTCGACACATTAGCTTGGAGGTTGGAAAATTCAAGTTTATATTTACACAAGAAGATTGCTTTGTGTCCAAACGTATTGATTATCTAGGTTCTGGGAATCCCAACATATTTCTCAAATATCTTAGCATCATTTGGAGCAATTTTAATGCATATTACAATTGTAAAAATACAGTTCTTATAGATGACTCTATAGAGAAAAAAAGTTCAATGATGTGGGGAACTACGTAATTGCTAACACATTTAACATACAACCTAAATCATCATAAAAAATACTTGATAGATAAGTTATGGGCTATGTTGTAACTATTTAAGGATGTGGAAGACATCTGTGATGTTATTAAATCAAAAACTCAATTATAATTATGTAATTTGTCCCTAAATTTATTTGAGAACTCCTTTCTATATAATAAAGGATTTAAATGTATTTTCCGTCTATAGATATGTTAGTATATAAAAAATGTTAAATGATATTTTTATTTTTGGTGAATTATAATGTGATTAATGTTAATTTACCTATATAAGATATATTGGCATTATATAACAACTGCTAAGTTTTAAATATATTACTTTAATTTGTTAAATCCATATAATCCTCTTAGCTTCATGATGTCCACTGCACAAATTGTTCACATCGGTTTATATAAATGAAAATGATTAGTGAACAGAAACTTCATAACAATGATTCGAATCCCCAACACTCTATTCATAATATGAAACATAAGATCTCAGTTCCTGCTAAGCTACTTTCGTTTATATAAAATAGCTTCAGCGGTGGTCGGGAATTGAAGGAATTGACACATTCCCAACCATCTCAACAATCATTGTGTTCATAGGTATCATGTAAAATATATTAATTTTCTATGATTTATTTTGATAATTTGGGAGCCCATATTTAGGAATAGTGTTACAATAAAATTCAAAAAAATATTAAAATGTTTTACTATTTTTTTAGATAAGGTAAAAAAATTGATTTTGAAGGGATCAAAAAAACCATAAAAATTGAAAGATAAGCATCAAGGATCAAAAGAGAAATAAAGTGGAGCATCCAACACGGCTATTCAAGAAACCAATAGACAACCCAAGTACATAATAAAGAGAAAAAACACACAAAATAAGTAGAAGGCCCAATGGCGGGAAGGTTAAGGACGTTTGACTTCCCACTAAGAAATTTCCTTTCTTATATGGTTCTCCCCATTTTGAGACCTGAGGTTCATCTTTAGAGGTTTGTTAAAGGATTTTTCATTCTTTTTTTGTTCACTATTGTCCATCCTTCTCTCATATTTGGATCTGTATTCTCATCTGGATGGAATGGTAAAAAAACTTCAAATATCTCCTCGTTTTTAAGACTATGAATCATCAAAGAGTTAGAAGGTTGAGGCATGGCCACCTTCTCCTTCTATTTAATGTCTTTTGATTGCTTAACCAGGATTGAGGGATTTTCCTCACCTTTTTCCAGATCCTGAATCTTGGACGTATCATCTTTCCTAACCGAATTATTGTCAAAATCATCATCCAAACATCCTTTGAAAACTAAATGATATGGATTAAAATCCTTCCACCATAAAACTCGACCCTTACTCTATTTTTTGACAATGTGACAATCAGAGGCCAAATTGCCAAGAGCAAAACAAGTTTGGCATCTGAAAGGAAATCCTTTATAATAAATGTTTTGAGTTCATATTTTGTCTTTAACTTTCATCCTATTGTAGTAAGAAAGTCTATAGTCATGTCCATATCCACTAGTATACGAGCATAAGTAGTGTGATCAAAAAATTCAGTTTTGAGATCAATATCTATGAATTTTCCTACGGCATTGCCAATGGCTCTAAACCTATCATCCCCCAAAATATCCAGAGGAAGATATGGGAGTCTAAACCAGACGGGTCTTGTAATAAAGGTTTTAGTTAAGGGATTTAAAAGAGGAAACTAGGGTTTCAACAGTAAGAGGTAAGACTGAAAATCCCAAGAATTTCCTCCTTATCAGAGGGAATGTCAAACAAAACAATAAAAGTACCATGGGATGAGGGGTAAATATTCACTTTACCTTCTAAGAGAGGGATCCATTGTTCAGAGATCAACTTGTGAAGAGAAAGGAGGCCCAAAAAGAAGTTCTTGAACCTGTAGATCAAGCCCCAACTCTAGAAATAAACCTCCGATTCACTGAACTCATCCTTAAAAGAGACCGTCAGACTTGACTTTGTAAATTCCATGGGCTAGCATCTAGTATAACCGAGCTTCTAGGGGAGATTTTTTCTGTTGACTAGTGCAACATAAGATCTAGCAGGATGAGTAGTGTTAACATTTTTGTCACAACCTTTCACAGAAGTGGGGTGCTCTAAATTAGGGGAAGGCATGAAGGAAGAGAAGAATGTAGGTCGCTAAGGGAATATCTACCCATCTGCCAGCATAGGAGATACCATGTTCCCACTTCCATGTCCCAATCTAGAAGGCATCGCTGAAACGTCCAAGGAACATTCAAAAGAAGCTAATGGAATAGAGTAGGGACCACCTACCACACAAGGGGAACCCACAACCAAACCTTCAATGACAACACCAATAGGTAGGTCAGATCCCTTGAGACCTATAGATCCACCCAAGCTGCAATACCCATGGTTGTTAAATTCCCTAACAAATCCCCCAACCTCCTTCTGTGTTGACCCATGAATTAGGGAGGAGAGTCGAGCCACCACTCGACCAACAGATGGCTATGCGCCCAAATTTTTTTTAGAGAACACAACACTAGGGATTCCAAAGTTGACCTCCAAGCCACTATGAGTCCCTCCATCTGTCAAGAAATAACGACCGCACCATCACAACCTACAACATTAGGCTATCGAAAATGTTTTTCTATAATTCTACCTTTAGAAAAGAAATTATAATCTATTTCATATATATATATATATATATATATATATATATATATATGAAAATATATCTCAGATGGTTTTAAAGTTAATCTTAATTAATTTCATATCCATATTTAAATATGAAATATATCTAGAGTGGTTTTACAGTAAATTAAATTCTCATAGTCTGGATCGTCACCCTCTGCTAGTTTCTTCATAATATCTTTAGTAATTCTCTAGTTACCCTGAGGTTCAATCACATCATACTAAATGAACATGGAAGTGTCTCACATCTCTTGAATGTTGTTAGCCTAGCAGACACTAGGCCACAAGGAATTTTTTAATTATTCAAAAATATATATTTTAATCTAAAACTCATTTTAAAACTGATAAGAACCATATTCTAGAACATAAATAATGTCTAGCAGCCACTAGCTCGTATAAAACAGAAACATGGTATGTTTAAATTCTTACTTATCATTGTTGGATTCCCTGAAATTATTAAATGATTTATCCCGGATCTTCATAGTTTAATTCTAAAGACATTTTAAAACTAATAAGAACCTTATTCTCTTGAAAAGTTATGCCTAACAGCCGCTAGCATGCATAAAAAAGAAACATGTTATGTTTATTTTATTGTTGATCAATTTTGGATTCCTGAAATCATTAAACGATTTTTCCTATATCTTCATAGTTTAATCTTGAATATATTTTAAAATTGATAAAAACATTATTCCAAAGAAAAAATTAATCCTAGCAGCTGCTAGCCCATATAAAACATAAACATGTTATGTTTATTATTTTGTAGATCAATGTTGGATTCCCTGAAATCATTAAACCATTTTCCCATATTCATTAATTTACTCCATAATCTGATATATTGGGCTCCAGAAGGAGGTATAATGGGTTCCAATATTTTAATTTTTGGACTCCAATATTTTAATTTTTAGGACTCCAATATATGTGATTTTGGAGTGTTGTAAATTCCAATATATGTTATTTTGGATTCCAATATATGTGATATTGGATTGGAATATATGTGATTTTTGAGTATAGTAAATTCCAATATTTAACATTTTAGAATTAAAAAATAGTAATATTGGATTCCAACATTGCCTATATGTTTTAGCTTCTCAGACTAGAATAAGTCCAAATTTAGTGAAATAATCATTTATTTATCAGACCAAGATTCCCTACATTTAGAGGAATCTAAGTGTAGTTGATATCTAAACCCAACTTTTCAGCAAGATATTCTTCAATGTTCTTTTATAACATCTTTAGTAAATCTTCTTTACATACCTAGGATTTTTTTTTTGAAAGTTCTCCATAGCGGTATATAATTTGACTCCGGGATGTCTTCAAGTTACTATTCTTCATTAGTTTTGAGGAAAGGTTTTTAAATATTGGATTTAGTATGTACACTTAAAAGGAGAGGTTTTGGCTTCTTAATGTTATCTCGTATGAAACAATGTTGGTGTAGTGAGGAGCTAGCTTATGAAATCCATCATCCTGGCGGTTAGTTTGATCAAACAGATATGGATCAACAAAGGATATAGTTGAATCACCACATAGATAATCTATAGTGAATTTTAAGGATCCTAAAGGGGGATTTTTGAAAATTATATTCAAAGGGATCATCCATGCAGGAATCTCCCATAGGGGTTGATGGCTTGTAAAGAGACTCGATGAAAATTAGAGGAATTCAATATAGGATTGGTCGTGTAAAGAGGTTGATGGAATCTAAAGAGAGGGATTTAAGAATAAATAAATAAAGTGTATAGTAGAGTTCTACACATGGGCCAATGACATCAAAATAGAGGGATTGAAGTACAAATAGAATTATCCATGTAGTAGGGTTTTACAAATAGCTCGATGACATAGTAAAATAATGAAATTTTTAAAATTAAAGTGAATCTAACCCAATTTATGGTAGATTAAGATTCACATCATGTTCACTAGAGAGTATGATGGGTAAAAAATGGGATCCCAGTTGGGTTTGCAAATATTTGGATCTAATCTAAGTCTAGACGCATGATGTAGATACAAAAGTGTACAAGGAGTGCTAGCATTGTAATTCTAGAGTATAGTGACCGTAACCCTAAGATAGCTATGGGTTTTCAAGCCCTTATCTAAGATAAAGATAGGTACTATAATACGATTCATAATAAGAGAAATCGAGGGATGGGTATAGCTAAGGTGCATAATATAATAAGAAAATATAATATATCAAAGGAAACATACATCTAGTATAGTGTATAGAAATTAATGACCAACATACAACACACATGTGCATGAAAAAAGACTAAGAAGGGTTATAGATACTTACCTATAGTATATATGTGGCCATTGATGTAGAATTCTCCTTAAAGATAACAAAATTTAGAGAGAATCACTGTGGGTGGAGAAGGAAAAATGTCAACAAGAAGATCTCCTTTCCAAACTTATTATGGTGACCCAAATACACAAAGGTAACAGTCAACACTCTAAGTCTAACAAGTAGGTGCAAAATATTGTGAAAATATGTGAGTTATAAGTGCCTTCCTGTATGAAAAAAGTGACTTTGTGGTGGTGGTTTGTAAAAAAGAGGGTGGAGTTTATATATTCGATGTCATCGACCATGGACGATGGTGTTGGCAATAGAATAGCCAAAACCAAAACCTTCACACATGGGTGACGATGTAAGCCCTGGGGGAACACTAACATTAAGAGGTGAAAAACTTGTGAGATGTAAGTCAACAGGTAAATAAGGGTATCACAAAGGTCCATAATGACCAAAACTAGGGATAATAGCATGTAACAAGCATAAATGAGGAAACATAATGGGATAAGTAGACATGATGAGTGTAATGTGTGAGAAAAGGGAATAAATGATGAAATGTTACGCTAATTGTGGTGAAATGGTGAGATATCTCAAGTGTTGTGGTCCATCCAGTGTGACCAAGTCCAATCACATTCTAATCTTGACAGGCCCTTAAGGTACCTTCTTAACAAAGAAGATGCATCAATAACCCCTGCACAAAAGAAACGGTTACCAAGCGTCAAAAATAAGGTGTATACAGTCTCTATGGGGCAATACAATTTTCCTCCTCCTATTTAACATGGTGTTTAGGCTTCAACACCTTTATGTTGGGATGGGTGGGCTCCTATATCCCAAATTGACTAGTTTCATCTTGTAACACAAGCTATTTCACCTCTACGAGCTCTTATTTGTGGAACACCATTTCTAAATGAAACATCCTTCCAAATAGTCACTCGGGAAAGCCCAATGATAAAAATCCAACATCAACAAATCTTATTTCTATAATTACATAATTTTTATGTATTGTTTTGAGTTAAGCTGTTTTTTAACTTTGTTTCTTAGACATTTATTTAAACTAGTGTGATGTGCACATAAAGCTTATAATTTAATGGTTAGCCTCCTTGTCAAAAGGAAAATTGATGATTTATCTACCTTTCCGCTTGGTTTTAAATAATATTACAAATTTACAAAACACAATTAAAGTCTATCCAAAACTCCAAAATATTAAATGTTTACCTAACAATGTTTGAATGGAGAAAACACCTTTAATTTTATAAATTTATTTTAGAAAGACTCCAATAAGTCGTGAGATCTATTTAATACTACATACATATTAAATAACATTTTATTTAATTATAAAGAATATTATTTTATCAAGTAAATCAGTAACAATATATAATTTTAAATAAATTATCGAAAATAAATAATTATGTAAATATTTCTAAATAAATTATAGAAGAATAAATAATTATGTAAATATTTTGGGTACAAGTTTTCTTGGTTGTTTTGGTCGACTCTCCCATCACAATCTCTTACGAAGTGGTTCCATGGTAGGGGCTCCTAATTTTTCTTTGTTGGTGGGGAGAATAATTTTAGGATTATTTAAAATTAAAGTGGAGATAGTATGCTCAATTTTTTATGGAAAATATTAAAAAATATTATATTTTAATTTGCAATAAAATTCTAAATCAAATCTACTCATTTATAAATTGATATTTGGCATAGTATTTTCCTACAAAATAAAAGTGGTTGGGGGAAACTTTTAGGGCCCTCTTTTTACCATCTCCTTAAACTCTCCTCCTAAAAAAATGGTGCTCCTTGTTTTTAGCAAAAGATTCTAAAATTTCTTGTTCCCTAAATTTATTTTGTGGGAAAACATCTACAAAGTAAAAATAGGAGCAACAACTCCCTCCACGGGATCCCTGCCTTGCATGGTCTCATGGAGAGGCTTCAGTTCCTCTTTTCTTGAAGCAGAAGGTATCATGCTTATTTTTAAAGTCAAAATAATATAATCTAGGCCTAAAAAATAGGAGCTCCACTTTTTTAACCCCGTAAACTTAAGAGGTGGCTCGAGAGAGAGGGTTGAGAATTTTTCCCTATAGCCATTATTTTTTGGTGATTTTAGAGGGAAATATGATTTTTTTTTTACCTACAAATAACCGTAAAAATCCAATAGAATCCTATAATATCTCAGCAGGTATTGTTGAGGAAACTAATAAAAAATTATGGGACTTTAAAATTGTTAAAATGCTCCTAAATTTTCTCACCAGCACCTGCTTAAATATTTATGGAGCCCCCCTCCATGGGACCATGCTACCTAGAATTTCAATAAGACCAAGATAGAATTATTTGAAAAACTGAAATAAATACAAGCATAAAATATTAGCATAGCAATTTTTCCTCTCTGTGTTTGTTTGATAGGAAAATATACTCGATTATGAAAAGTATTTCTTTTCTTTGAAGTATGAAAGAATAACAAAAATTTGAAACATCCTAGACAACATCTATTTCCAAGCTTGATTGACATGAGATGCTCCCGAATCGTTCTTTTTAAATTTTAAAAAATGAGAAGACAGAGAAAGCATCAACGTAAATGAGGTCCACAAACTGTCCTAGTCTAAAGACTCGAGATTGACAAAGGGATATATACCTATTACCACAAATTTCCCTCCACTTCCTCAGTGATGTATCCAATTCATATTCTGATCGAATCACCATATGCAGGGCCGAATTAAAGGTTGGGAGCACTCTAGGCAATAGTTTGAGTGGGTGCCCTCTTCAAAAATTTATTTAATATTTTTTTTTCCATAAAGTAAATAAATAAAATGTCTATATTTTTGTATTTTTAAATTTACATCATGGTCATAATAAAATAATAATAAAAATCTATTATTAAATTATCACGGAAGGATGAAAAATAATCTGTGGATGGAATACATTAGTCGTAGGAGATGCTCATAATGCAAAAAATAAAATATTTAATACAAGGCTTCTTACAAGTCTGATTTAGCCATATCAAGTAGGTGACATGAACTCTTTCCTGAAATAAAACACCATTGTTTTGTAAAGAAACAAAAATGTTTATGTAGCTCCTATAGTTTTGTAAAGAGTCATATTTGGCCTAGGCCTACGGCTTCCTCCATAGCAAAATAATATAATTTTTCCCCAAAAAACTAAGAATCGAAAATCAAATATTTTTTTCGTTTAATTATACTCACCTCTGCTAAATACACTAGCAACATTATAAAAATACATTAACTTTTTTCTAGAACTAATTACACACCTACATAATCTGGAGCTTCATCAGAGAATGGGTAACAATACCAAAAAATTCATATGTGCTTATAAATATGTGATATTTTGTTTTACTTGCAAAAATATTACAAAACTTTTTTATATGTATGCGTGAAATTTATGTTATAATATCTATAAAGGGGTTGATCAATATTAAATCTTCAGAGAAATTATTTTAAAATTAAGTTCTATAATTAACCCACAAAAATGAAATTTTTAGATTTAGGTGCCCCCTGACTGTTGGTGCCCTAGGCAACTGCCTAATTTGCCTAAGGCTTAATCCGTACGATCAATGCTAACATCATGTTTTTGGTGAAGTAAAAACCGAGTAACCTTTTCTTTACGATGGAATTATAGCTAGTTTGTTGTCACTTCGGTGTTCTGCTTTTACATTTAACTTTTCTCTTTATTCTGAATTTGATTTTAGAACTGCGCGGCACGATTTACGTTGGAATCATATTCTGAATTTGATTTTAGAATTGCGCAGGAAGATTTACGTTGGAATCATATTCTGAAAGGTCCAATTGCTTTTGTTGCAATTCATAAGAATGTTTAGTGAATGCTGCGAACTCATATCTACTGCAAGGTTTTCCAGAGAAGCATAACTGTGGAGAGCTCCCGTTCTAATTTCCGTGTGTAAAACATACGACACAGAGATGGCGAGCTTGGCATCTGATTTTGAGAAGCTGTTGCCGCAATGGCTTGAAGAAACGCAGATGCAGTGGGTTCAGTGGGTTTATGCACTTTGGCAGATTGTGCGCTGCAATCCACTCACCCTGCTTGTCTTATCATTTTTACCTTATTATGTAAGCCAGTGGCGCAAAAAGAAAAGGGTGGTAGTGTTGGGTGAAATTAAGGACTACGATATGCCTGATGAAGAAATGTACGCGTTCCTGCGCAGGCGTCCATTGAAAAATCTGGAAATAATATCTAGGGAAACAGTTACGAGCGCGTCACGTTCATTTCATTATTACTGGGTAAAGCACGGTGGGTATTTTTGCCTCACACACGGAAATACTCTTTGTGAGTTGGCAAAATGTTCAGAAGAGTTGGGTGAAGAAATAATCTTTGTTGAAAGCCTTCTGACAATAACGGCTACAATATCGGTGGGCAAGAAGCTGTCCCAGACAGAGGCTTATGAAAAGGTGCTGTCAAAGCGCTACCATTGCAGCAAAGGCACCGAATGTGTAGTCCCGATATGGTTCGATTATGTTGATTTGAGCAGCAAGTTCTGGGGCGTTTTGTGTACTATTCCTATATTACTTCAGGCTAAAGGGTATGATAGGTTTTCCACCTTGCTCAGTGTTGGGATTATCCTGTTAGATTTTAACAGATACTGGCTTTACAGCATTTACAACAGCCTTTTTGACAGCTTTGTGAAATGGGTGAAGCTCAACGTGTTCAAGAAAACAACGGCAATGTACGACTTCTTCTCCATATTCAGCAGTCGCTGGAGGTACTGTGACACTGTTAAGAAACATGCGTATGTCGCACAGCCAGGTAATGTGGTCAACTTAAGGTGTTACAGCAAATTGGAATCGATGGAGGACTTGGAGATTGTGAACTGGAAGCATTACACTCACGACACTAATGATCAGAACATATGCATGGAGATAGTGAAAGATAAGGGTCACTGGAGTCTTATACAATATAACGATGACTATGCAGAGGGAAAATTGAAGAAGCCTGTTTATGTCTCCGATCACAGCCTTAATGTTCATGCACCTATGTCAATGCAGCGCCTGTCTATTGAGATTATGGACTAGCAACCATCAAGTGAGGCAACGCTCTTTTTTATATATTAAGAGAGATGATCTAATCGCTATCTTATTATATAGATAATTGTCTATCCAAATCTCAGAAGTAGTGTTTCTGTTATCCATAATGCCTATAGCTATAAGTTTGAGATTATCTACGGGCTTTACATGTTTATAAACTGTTGACCAACATCTATGAGAGTTAGTCATGTATCAAACCATAAGGTTTAGATCCGTTTATATCTATCAAACAATTTTTTATTGGACTTGGACATTCAGTTTTGTTTTGTGGTTACAATTTACACTATATTGTAATTGTGGAAAGTGGGTTACCAAAAACGTAATACTCACAGCTAATTACACCTGTATGTAATTATCTCTTATTTAGAGTAAATCAACAAATCAGGCCCAATTAAGAAAACACGGTGTCTAAGCTAGATCAGTGGAGAGCATAAAAATAACTCGGAATATCTAAATACCTATAAACACAAGAGAATTAGAATTAGAAACACAAATACATGTTATCAATGAATCTAGTAGAGGTAGTCACCAATAATACTATGTGGAATACATGAACAACATGTGAGACAAACAAATCCCATAAAAGGACAACTAATAAATTGTGCTAATCATTTTTATCAAGATGTTCTCACAATTGCAGAGATCAAAGACACCTAGTTTTGTATGGGACTAATTAATTAATCACTATGATATTAGTGTATTAATGTGTTTATAAATTATTGGTTCAAGTTAAGTTCTCATTCACGTGGATTTCCTTGAGTCATCACTTCTTGGCTTGCTGTTTTTGTGTTTTTGACCTTGTCCTAACTTCCCTTTTCCCTTTTTAATTTCCTTTTTGAGCATGTTTATCTACATTTATGTCATTATGTCTCATATGACCATAGGTTTTCTCCTTTCTCATGTTTTATCTCTCCAACTCTACTTCTGGCACTATCTACAACCTTTTCCATTTTGAGGACTATTGAACATTTCATAACATACAAATAATGGGTGCTACATGCCATAATGGTTGTTTTCCTCTTTTGTAACCTATCTCTCCACAACCATTTTTTAATCAAGTTTTGTGCCCATTTTCCATCTACTCTTTTCTAATGTGTGTTGAATTACATGCTATTAGGGCCCTAATTTCATTTTTAGAATTCTATAAATACATAGGTGCATTAGTGCCTTGATTGCAGATTGTTTTATTTCCATCGAACAAAAGTGATATTGAAGAGTACACTATTTTCTATTTCTAAAGTATCCTATTAGAACCCAAAATTGTCCACCACCTTTTGGATCCTTAGCGAGAAAGTTTGGAGTTTGAACAGTGACATAAATATCATTTGTGGAATTTTGATGTTTTTAAACTCACTGACAATGTGTGAAATTCCTTACTCTTGATATGTGTAGGTTGCTCAGAAAGACTTAGAATATTTTGAGCTATTTATGGACTCCATGCATCCATATTACTGTTTGACTATTCAACGCCTTTGTTAAATAATCCATCAAGTTTAATCGGGATGGAAAAAGACACTTGGCGGTCACTAGTCACATGGTTCACATTTTTTTAATTAGAATTTGTACCCATATCCAGGAGGAGATGGATTGCAATTGATTTTATAAATAGGCTGGGCACAATGTTTAAGTGGAGCTAATGGTCTATGCCCTAACTATTTTTGCATGAGCTTGAGCTGAGATAAACGAGTTGAATATTTGAGGGTAGTCCAAACCCAGGAGTTGGAATTGTCAAGTATCGTGAGTACATGAAGGCTTGTTTGCAATATGGTTCACATGGACCAATGATGTTGCTCCCTGAGATCCAATCTCATGGTGAAATCTTACAAAAAAATAGTTGGGAGAAACAACCTCCTGAGATAATTAAACCGACTAAGGAAAGGAGATCCAAAACCTCGAGATCCCGATAAATCTTGGAAGTTTGTGAACTCAAGGATTGCATGAAACATATGAAAGGACATTGAATTCAAGAAGTGTATGAGCCCAAAAGGATGAAAAAGCACGAGATCAAGGATGGTCGTATTAGTCCATCTAAACCGATGACAATGTTACATGGTCTCAGAAGTTCAAAATGCCAAACAAGGAAATATGATAGTCAAAGAATCTAGTGGAAACCATGAGTGACTTTAGAAACAGTGAAGGAATGTGATCAGTCCACGTGGATCAATCATGGGTCACTCAAACCTTGGGAAAAAAAGAAAAAGGAGAGGAAATGTTTAGATTAAGAATCCCAATGCAATTTAAGAAGGTCACATTAACTATTGGAACTGACTTTTATATTAATATAATAAAAGAGAGTTACACAGTAAGGGGTGACCGGATAACACACGGTCCCATAAAACGCCACGAGGGCACAAGATTAGGAAAAAATACCACATAAGCTTACATTACAATGCCACACGAGAAACCAGAAAGAAGAAAAAAATCACCAATATTAAGCACATGGTGTCACCGCAGCAGGAGGATGGGAAGGATCATCATGAGGAAGGATGAAGGCTCTGCTACTAGTTCTGCGGATGGAGGATCTACCTGTCATCTGTCGTGATCGGGATACTACATTTGAAGAGGCACAATAATTCCCCACACTGGAGGCGGAGATCCAAAAAGATTCTCTATGTCAAGCAATGGAGATCCCAACTGGGAACTACTGTCAACCCCTTTCACCCGTAGGGGAGGGTGTAATGCCCGCATTTTCAACACCAAAATACCACAATAAAATTATTAGATTAATAATTTTATTTTACTTTTTGACTTGAATTACACGTTACACAACACAATATGGGATTCAAATAAATAAATTTGACATCACGTAGGACACTTACATAAAAATTTACCCACTCATACAATAGGATAACATGTAGTATACACCAATGTCTTACTCAAAAGACGTAAACTAGGAAAATGACCCAATTACAGTAAGAAACATAGGATAGGAATACTCCATGACATGGCCTTTTCATTGTTTACATATTCATTACATTTAGGTTTCCATTGTATGACCTTATACTTTTCAACAAGATTAAACACATCAGGTTTAAAATTTCCTATTTTTCAAACTCCAATTACTTTATTTTGCATAGCATTAGTCTTTAATGGAGAATGCATGGATGGTTCCTTTCTCCAATTCCATTAGTTATCCATAGCTCATTTGTTTAATAAATTCATTTTAAACAACTATGAGTCTCCTAATATTCAATTCTTATTTTAAAGGTTTATTTCTCAAAAATTGTTTAGTTTGCTATAATTGTCTGAAGAACACTTAACATGGGACCTTTCGATTCTTTACAACTAGACTCCATGTATTTGTTTAAAAATTCACCTATAGCGGTTCCTTTAGAATTTTCTCGTTTCTCTGATGGAAATAACTTTATATAACCTGATTGTGATTAGGAACGTATATACATATATGCTCTTCTAATATTTGACTTAAGGATTTGTTTGAGAGAGTCGTGTTTACTAGGTTTGGAAAAGTACTCTCATTAGAAGGAGGAAAATTCACAGGAAGAAAAAGGAAGGTTACTAGATCAATAGAAAACCTATCCAGAGTTCATTTCATAGCATTGTTTAATACTAACAATACACACTTTTTCATCTTCCAATTATTACAACCTACTATGCAGGTTAACTAACTAAGTTGTATCATTCTTGATTCACAATTCGTTACTCCAATTAGGAATTCATATTTTCACAATCATATTATGCATGGAAGGGTACATTACACATGTTTCCCATTATAGAGATTTTTCTTTGAATTTAAGTGATGAATTTTACATTTCAAACTTCTTCTATTTCATCATCTTAAGGATTTACTGCTTGTAGAAATGGGTTAATTATATGTTTTGACCATAAATTCTACTTCCCGAGTGATCCTAGGTTTGATATATTCCTATCTACGCCAAGGGTTCTACTAGCTTTTACAAGTCCAACTTGAGTGCAATTTCCTTAACTCACAAGACCTTGGCTATAGTTGAAGGTATCCCATTCTCAAGGCTACACTTTATTATTTCATTAGCATCGTTGTTTAATCCACATTTATACAAACAAAGCATCTGATCATGCATCATATTTGAGTTTTCAATTTATTAGGTTGTTGTATTAGTCATGGACCTCTACTTTATTACATTCATTTTATGATCACATATGACATTTTAGTTGGATTTGACATTTCTCAAAGGTGTACCATTTATGTAACGGCATTCCATATATTAATCTTATTTACCCTTTTTTCTAGCTATATTTACACAGTTACTTTGGTCCCGTATTAACATAATTTTTGATCAAATGTAATCCGTTTAACACTTAGGAAACACCTAGGGATTTAATACTACAAGGAGTACGACGTCACACAAGAGAACTCATATCAATTCTCTTGAACATGGAAATACAAGTGTATATTGAAAGAGAGATATCCCAAATAACCTTATGCATTTCCAATAGTCTCCTAGGGACCTATTTCAATTATTTGGTAAATACGGAAGTAATTCGACACATAGTCTCCACTCACATAATTTAGATCTCAAAAGAGATCAATCGAATGTAACCACCAACTATCTTTCAAGGATTTGGCCACCCACTAGGGTACCAAGGGAAATCACACACAAGAGGGTTAACCTTATTCAGGATATGGTCATACTTGAAACATCTAGGCATGATCACTTCACTCGCGCCAATATGATAGGTTTCACAACATATATGTACCACCTCATAAAATATCAAGGAAATAGTCCTTAATAAGATGTCTTAGGTGCGAAACAAGGAGATGATTAATGAGGTCAGAGTATTTTATTAACACGATAAATGTTTTATACCCTAGAAAAAGAATCAAATGGGGAAGGAAGCAAAATAGGCATTATAATTTGTTCTTTTAATTTCATTAGTTTTGATGAGAGGATATTCTACCTAGCATTTTGGGTGTTAAGGAAATAAACCAATAAGTAACATAGCAAAAGATTATTTTAACATTTTTATAACATAGTTACAACCTTGAGTATAAATTCACTTCCAATTCGATACAATAAAATTTATTTACATTGTTATTCTCGTTTCAAAATATACAAACATCAATTCTTCGAACAACAATACATATCATTATTCTATGGTTATACAGGTATTGCATGATGAATATAACTTTACAATGATAACTCATTAATTACAACATATCACATCCCTGAAAATTCCTCTTGTTCGGAGTACCTGCAGCCAACGTTGCGTCAGTCCTAGGAATGAGTATGGAAATCCCCTAAACTCAAGCATAAATTCCACGCATCCATCATTTCAAACAATCAGAATAGAAACTAGAGAGGAGAGAGATAGAGAGAGAGAGAGAGAGCGAGAGAGAGGAGAGAGAGAGAGAGGAGATAGAGAGAGAGATAGAGGAAGATAGAGAGATAGATCCTGCTCTCTATTATATCGCCTCTCTCTTCTCTGCTCTCTCCTCTCTCTTCTTCGTGCTCTCTCTCTCTCTCTCGTCTCTCTCATTCTCTCTCTCGCTTTCACTCACTTATAATGATTCATTTTCTTTTCAAATCACCATAACATATGTAATCCACTTTCCATTTCATTCAACGCATATACATTTTGATCCATTTGTATTTTCAAACCCAATCAACATTTTGCATAATTACTTCTAGAGAGAGCAAGTATGGATTTCATTTTCCTTTTTAATTCATCATATCAGAACCACAGCATTATCAAATTTTTCATTTCATTCAACCCTGGCATTTATACTGTTACTTTCTAGAAAGAGAACATGGAATAAGAGAAAACATCATAATTTCCCAAAAAATTATAAAATAGTTTGATCAATTCATAGCTCTTATAACTTCTGGAGACAATATGTACAAGGTTTGACTGTTAGTTTAGGAGTCAACAAAAGCCTTAGTAGGTGGGTTTAGCTAATGTTATAATTTTGGGTGCAAGCTGGCCAAAATATCAAAGGTGCCTACAAACTAGGATTGAAAACACTCGGTTTAAGTTTTATCATGAATTTTTACAATTCATACTTACTCTCTCATATATAGAGAATTTATTGTGTACGACAAAAGTTGATAACAAGTAGAGCTCAAGATACAAGGGGAACTTTGGGGCCAGATATCATAATTGCGTTAGTAGCTCTTGTCGCACGATGACTAGTGGGGCCCCAAACCCCACTTGTAAAATTATTTTGCGAATGCATTTTCAGTGAACTGAAGGTGTGTTACGATTTTCTTGTTGGAAGTCTAGAGGTAGAAAGTAGTGTTTTTCAGTTTTGCTCAAGCTAAGCAAAATCATAAACACAAATCGATCGTGTTTTATTAAAATGACCATATAACCATAAGTGATTGATAAGCTAACGGGGGTTTAGAATACAAATTGTAAGAGCATGAAGATGATTTCAAACAACTTGGTTAAGGTTCCATAAGGTGTTATGTGTTACTCGGGTTCATGCAATAGTTTCATTTTGTGGTATGTTTGGGTGTGGCACTCCATGTGCGTAACTTTCAAACCTTCAGAGTTGTTCTCTGCTCTTTTTTGGGATGTTGGATGTTTTGAGAGGTTACATCAAGGAAATATTTTTCAACCTATTATTCAACATTTAATTTTTGAAAAGTCTTGAAATGATGAAGTGAAATTTAATACAGCAAAAATGGGAAAACCATACTTATTACGAGTGAACGGTGCAAGTGAAGAGCTCCATGGTTTATTTGTTACTTCGTTTGCCTTACAGACCACCGAGATCTAAAAGGAAGCAAGTTGGCATAGTTTCATAAGAATTCGGGATGGGGGTCAACCATTAATAGCACATATCTGAGCAAATCCTAGCACAAAGAAAACTCCGTACAACTGAGCTATGTAAAGTTATTTAGCACATGAGCTAGTATAATTCATTGTGTTAAATGTTATTTCTCAAAAATTGTTTAGCTTTGCTATAATGTCTGAAGACCACTTACATTGGACCTTTCGATTCTTTTAACAACTGCTCCATGTATTTTGTTTAAAAAAAACTCACCTATAGCGGTTCCTTGAGAATTTTTCTCGTTTTTCTGATGGAAATAACTTTAATATACCTATTGTTATTAGGAACGATCTCATATATGCTCTTCTAATATTGACTTAAGGATTTGTTTTGAGAGGTCGGTTGTTTACTAGGTTTGGAAAATTACTCTCATTAGAAGAAGGAATTCACAGGAAGAAAAAGGAAGGTTACTAGATCAATAGAAAACCTATCCAGAGTTGCATTTCATATCATTGTTAATACTAACATACACACTTTTCATCTTCCCCAATTATTACAACCTACTTATGTGCAGGTTAACTAACGAAGTTTGTATCATTCTGATTCACAATTCGTACTCCAATAGGATTCATTTTTCACAATCATAATTATGCATGAGGTTACATTACACATGTTCCCCCATTATTAGATTTTCTTTGAATTTAAGTGATGAATTTTACAATATTTCACACTTCTTTCTTCTATTCATCATCTTAAGGATTTACGGGCTTTAGAAAATTGTTTAATTATATGGTTTTTGACCATAAATTCCTTCCCGTTATCCTAGGTTTGATATATTCCTATCTACGCCAAGGGTTCTACTATAGCTTTTACAAGTCCAACTTGAGTGGCAATTTCCTTAACTCACCGACTGGCTATAGTTTTGAAGGTATCCCCTGCTCAAGGCTACACTTATTATTTTGCATTAGCATCGTGTTTATCCACATTTATACACAGCATCTGATTCATATTCATCATATTTGAGTTTTCATTTATTGGTGTTGTATTAGTCATGGACCTCTACTTTATACTTCATTTTATGATCACTATGACATTTGTTATTGGATTTGACATTTCTCAAGGTGTACCATGTAGTAACGCATTCCATATATTAATCTTATTTACCCTTTTTTCTAGCTATATTTACACATTAAGAAAAAAGAAAAAGAAAAAAAAAAAAAAGGAAAAAAGGGAAAAAAAAAAAAAAAGAAAAAACGTTTGTCCCGTTTAACATAATGGTTGATCAAATGGTAATCCGTTAACATTAGGAAACACCTAGGGATTTAATACTACAAGGAGTACGACTCAACAGAGAACTCATATCATTTCTCTTGACATGGAAAACAAGTGTATATTGAGAGAGAGATATCCCAAATACCTTATTGCATTTCCAATTGTCCCTAGGGACCCTTTTCAATATTTTGTAATACGGAGTAATTCGACACATAGTCCTCCCACTAACAGAATTTAGACTCAAAGAGATCACTCGAATGTAACCACCAACTATCTTTCAAGGATTTGGCCACCCACTAGGGTACCAAGGAAATCACAACGACAATAGGGTTAACCTTATTCAAGATATGGTCATCTTGCAACATCTAGGCATTATCACTTCACTCGCGCCAATATGATAGGTTTCACAACGTATTTACCACCTCAGTCAATATCAAGGAGATCCTTAATAAGAGTCCTTAGGTGGAAACAAGGAGATGATTAATGAGGTCCTAGTATTTTATTAACACATAATGTTTATAACCCTAGAAAAAGACTCAATGGGGAAGGAACAATAGGCATTATAATTTGTTCTTTAATTCATTAGTTTTGATGAGGATATTCACCTAGCTTTTGGTGTTAAAGGAAATAACCCAATAAGTAACATAGCAAAAGATTATTTTTTACATTTTTATAACATGTTACAACCTGAGTAAAATTCACTCCATTCGATACAAATAAAATTTATTTAGCATGGTTATTCTCGTTCAAATATCACATCAATTTCTTCGAACACATACATATCATTATTCTATGGTTATACAGGTTTGGCATGATGATAATATAACTTTACAATGATAACTCAATTAATTACCACATATCACATCCAAAAAAATCCTCTTGTTTGGATACCTGCACCACGTTTCGTCAGTCCTGGATGAGTATGGAAATCCCCTAAACTCAAGCATAATTAATTCCACGCATCCATCCATTTCAAACACTCAACTAGCAATCCTAAGGAGAGAGATAGAGCCGATAGAGATAGAGAGATCTATAGAGAAGAGAGAGAGCGAGAGAGAGATAAAGAGAGAGAGAGAAGAGAGAGAGAGATATAGAGAGAGAGAGAGAGAGAGAAGAGAGAGAGAGAGATAGAGAGAGAGCAGAGATAGAGAGAGAGAGAGGAGAAGATATATAGAGAGAGAGATATAGAGAAGATAGAGAGAGAGAGAGAATATAGAGATAGTAGAGATATATAACATTATAATGATTCATTTTCTTTTCAAATCACCATAACATCATGTATCCACTTTCCATTTCATTTCAACTCATATACATTTTGATCCATTTGTATTTTCAAAACCCAATCAACATTTTCATAATTATCTCTAGAGAGAGAAAGTATGGATTTCATTTTCCTTTTTATTCATCATATCATAACCACATACATTATCAAATTTTCATTTCATTTCCAACCCATGGCATTTATAACTGTTACTTCTAGAAAGAGAACATGGAAGAGAGAGAAACATCATAATTTCCCAAAAAACATTTATAAAATAGTTTGATCAATTCATACTCTATAACTTCTGGAGACAATATGTACAAGGTTTGACTGTTAGTTAGGAGTCAACAAAAGCCTTAGTAGGTGGGTTTAGCTAATGTTATAATTTTGGTGCAAGCTGGCCAAAATATCAAAAGTGCCTAAAAACTGGGATAGAAAACACTCGGTTTAAGTTTGATCATGAATTTTGACAATTCCTACTTACTCTCTCATATATAGAGAATTTATTGTTTCCGGTAGAAGTTGATTATGACTAGTAGAGCTCAAGTTACAAGGGGAACTTCGGGGCTAGATATCGTAATTACGTTAGTAGCTCTTGTCGCACGATGACTAGTGGGCCCCAAACCCCACTTGTAAAATTATTTTGCGAATGCATTTTCAGTGAACTGAAGGTGTGTTACGATTTTCTTGTTGGAAGTCTAGAGGTAGAAAGTAGTGTTTTTCAGTTTTGCTCAAGCTAAGCAAAAATCATAAACACAAATCGATCGTGTTTTATTAAAATGACCATATAACCATAAGTGATTGATAAGCTAACGGGGGTTTAGAAATACAAATTGTAAGAGCATGAAATGATTTCAAACAACTTGGTTAAGGTTCCATAAGGTGTTATGTGTTACTCGGGGTCATGCAATAGTTTCATTTTGTGGTATGTTTGGGTGTGGCACTCCATGTGCGTAACTTTCAAACTCAGAGTTTTCTCTCTTTTTTTGGGATGTTGATGTTTTGAGAGTTTACATCAAGGAAATATTTTTTCACCTATTATTCAACATTTAATTTTTGAAAAGTCTTGAAATGATGAAGTGAAATTTAATACAAGCAAAAATGGGAAAACCATACTTATTAACGAGTGAAACGGTGCAAGTGAAGAGCTCCATGGGTTTATTTGTTACTTCGTTGTGCCTTACAGACCACCGAGATCTCAAAAGGAACAAGTTGGCATAGTTTCATAAGAATTCGGGATGGGTCAAACCATTAATAGCACATATCTGAGCAAAATCCTTGAGCTATGTAAAGTTATTAGCACAATGAGCTAGTATAAGCATTGTGTTAAGCTATCCCAAAATATCATAGAAAATGATTTAAGTGAGCTCAAGGTCAATGTAAATAATAATTTAGAGCCCACTAAAACAACCCATACTGAGTTATGCAAGAAGATGTTGATTTTTGAATGGATGAAGAATTGCACCGAGCCACAATAGAGCTTGACCCACTTGGTGAGTTGTAGACAACATAAAAATCAAGAAATAAACTAATAAGGGTAAGCCATAGTTTATTGATGCAATACGATCCCTTTAGATCACATCGTAGGATGGTTAAACCTAGATCTAAAACAATAATAGCTTGTGCTCCATGTCAGTTGTGTGTAGGAGAAAATTGTGCAATGCCTCTAATGGACCCTCTCTATCAAGCTAGAAATGGAAATCAGAGGGTTTCACATAGAGAAAGAGTGCAAGATAAAAATATGTAGAGACATGCATCAAGTAGCAGGAAAATATCATAAATAAGAGCATCTTAATCTGCATACCCACCTAAAACTTTGAGTTTTTTCCCGATTTTTGTGCAAGAGATATGCCAAGAGTGTTGTAGAGGCCGAGTATAGTAGGAAATTTTATGCCATGTAGGTTGTGATTCATCAAGATCAACAATAATGCATCATTATGAAGTACATTTCTTCCACAACCTCCAAACATAAACAATACAACAAGCCATTGCTTTCCTCCAAAACCTCAATCACATTCTCTTTTTTCACACAACAAACAAAATGAAGATAATTTTTTTTTTGTTTCCTTTCATAAAAATTGAACCCACTTCAGAAACAGATACATATACAGATCCATATCAATCAATTTCCATATGATAAAATGAGGGGATATTAAATATCTAGATTTATCTCCAAGTGCAGGGTAGGTTTAGCCCACGATGGGACTAAATGAGGATGGCTAATGGCTAGATCTTGTTTAACACAGTCCCTTTTTATGTTTTTTACATTGCAATTGTTTAATTACTGCTAAATTATAATGTTAACATGGGTTTGTTCTTGGTTAGGGCCTTGGGATCCCAATAAAGTGCTTGTATTATTTAAGGACAATGGCAGGTCTGTAGGCCACCTCCATACCTATTGCACCTACAAAATCTAACTCTGACAAGGAGTGGCACTACATCTCCCTCCCCTTGTAAAATCATCATCCTCGATGCGACACAACACCAAATCTCCAAGGATACATAACCAAGAAAGAAAATAATGACACATGTCATTTAAAAAACAACTTGTATGTAAAACGTGACCATAAGGAAACAAACTAATTTTTGAAATATCTTGAATTTAAATGTTTTGTGAAGATTTTCAGTTCTCTTTTACTTTATTTCTCAATTAGTATTTTATTTTATAGTATTATTTTAATCTCAAACTCTTAGTATTCATTGTTTAAAATTTCAACTGTCTTATGTTCGTGGGTTCCCAACAGTTTTTGGCCATAAGGTATCACACAAAACTCAACACAACACAAACAACCCATGAGATATCTTACTACTTACATTCATGACTATATAACATCACAAGACTTCTAATTCCATCGTGGAATGACAACAAGTAGTCCACAGAGTAGATAATTTCCAACAATTATGTCATAGGAATAGATCCAACAGACATAAGTGACTAACAAACAATGAATCATCACACTGATACAAGGGAAACTGGTATCACATGAACCCCCCTCCAAAAACCATGAGTGTACCAACATAGTTCCAAAACAATATCAAATATTCCATATCAACCAAGGGGAACGTAAAGCCTCAAACATAACAATGTCTATCAAGACTCACAACAGTACACATAATTTATGACACCAACTCCACACATCACAAAACATCATGAAAAAACTCCAATATCTCCAAAAGAAACAAAAAAATAATAATATACCTCCTAAAACATCACCAAACAACTCCATATACCTCCCAAAGCATCACCAAACAACTCCATATACCTCCTAGGAGAAAAAATCATAGTTCCAAAACCAAGCTGGGTCACCTAACCATAGAGCCTCATCAAGAATATCGGGTCACTCAACCATAGAGTGCCATCAAGAATATCATGTCACTCAACTATAGAGTGCCATCGAGAACATCAAGTCACTCAGCCATAGAGAGTAATCAAGAATATCGGGTCACTCAACCATAGAGCCCCATCTCATTTCTCCATTTAATGAGGTCGGGTCACCTTATGGCCCTGGGCACATAGGTCCCCGTCACCCCTAACCCAAGTAACATAATAACTCATGGTTTAGGAACCCACTAGTTATCTGGAACTCCTTGGGGTGTACCCCCATATAATGAAGTCGGTCCATAGATTCAACCACTCCATGGTGAATCACGTGACCCTATTCCAACACATTACGACATTAGAACTAGCATAACAATCCATTTCAAATGCCAAGTGGTAAACATAAATATCCTTGGGCTAGGCTATAAAAAATTAAACATGAAAATAAATTTTAAAACTAAGGGAAAAATGGCTAATTAGCCATAGTTAGTGAAAAAATCCACATGTTAGTGCAGAAACCAAATAAAATGCCCAAAATATAATAACACATCAATCAAGAAAATTACTGGTTCTTGAAAGAAAAGAGATAGTATCAATTTACGAATAAAATACGTATTGAGAAATGGCACATTACAATAACTATGTGGCCCCATACGACCACCAAAGGGTTACTCATCGAGTTGCTAGCACTCAAATATTGAGCCTCAGCTCATAAAAATATACATGTAACCAGAAATGAGTATATCAAATAATGTAACTATCATCATCTTTGCCTTAATCATCCCTCCAGACTCCCACAAGGATCAACATAGTCAAAATCACATAGGATAGTTCGATGGAAAACCCAATAGGAAAGAGTAGGGGATGCTAGTTTTCATAAGTTATGCATAAGGTGGTGTGCATCCACAATATATAGAGTAAGCTCAAAGTATACTAAATAGATAGAAGTGGGTTTTCAGTCTGTATAAGACTCGACTTCCTCACTTGTACTCAGCTCAAGATTATGAAAACCTGGTCCATGCCTACTCTCTCCACACATACACTCTTAATGGTTGCTTCCCTTAGGTTCATCTAGTGTAAGGTTCACAACATAACACATAACTACATCACTAACACAATGGTGATTCATTCACATTAACCATAATGTCTTACGCATGGTATATGTATAAGGTATAACAAAATCATTACTTTCACGGGTTATGCCACATAAATTTTCCACATAATGCACCCAAGGTGCAATTACTACATAATAGGGGTTATACAATCACCATATGCCCCTAATTCATGACATGAACCATCACATATTACAAGAATTATACATATGATGAAAACAATCACTAACATTACAACATATAGTCAATCACAATACAACATGGTGACACATACGATTCATCACAACATGTTGGTGACATCACAATAAAATCCAATTCACTATACACCATTTTTTTCATGAAACACATCAACACACCTTCATATCACATAATAACAAAACACTCCAACACTCTGTAATCCACAATAACATCCTTTTCACACACAATAAGGCAACACATCACATGTAAAATCGTCATTGATTCAGCAAAAAGGAGAGTGAATACTCTCATCACAAGCACAAGAACATCATAACAAATACATACTAAGTGACATGCACAACACGTGCTTTCATAATATCACAATTACAACATTGTTCACATCACAACATATATCATGTTATTGTTCCCATATCCACCACCACCATACAAGATCATCAAAAATATAACCTATCCGATAGGTTTGAGAGCATGAACCTATGCTCTGATACCATATGTAATGCTCACATTTTCAACACCAAAATACCACAATAAAATTATCAGATTAATATTTATATATTTAAATTTAATTACGCGCTACAAAACACAACTTGGGATTCAAATAAAGAAATTCGACATCACGTAGGACACTTACATAAACATGGACCCACTCATACAATAGGATACCATGGGGTATACACCAATGTCTTACTCAAATGACATAAACCAAGACAATGACCCAATTACAGTAAGAAACACAAGATAGGAATACTCCACGACATGGCCTTTTCATTGTTTACATATTCATTACATTAAGGTTTCCATTGTATGACCTTATAGTTTTCAACAAGATTAAACACATCAGGTTTAAAATTTCCTATTTTTCAAACTCTAATTGCTTTATTTTGTAGAGCATTAGTCTTTAACATATATTACGTGGTTCTTTCTCCAATTCCATTAGTTATTCATAGCTCATTTGTTTAATAAATTCAATTTAAACAACTATGAGTCTCCTAATATTCAATTCTTATGTTAAAGGTTTGTTTCTCAAAAATTGTTTAGTTGACTATAATTTTCTGAAGAACACTTAACATGGGACCCTTCGGTTCTTTACAACTAGGCTACATGTTTTTGTTTAACATTTCACCTATAGCGGTTTCTTTAGAATTTTTTCATTTCTATGATGGAAATAACATTATATAACCTGATTGTGATTAGGAACATATATACATAGATGTTATTCTAATATTTGACTTAGGAATGTGTTTGAGAGAGTCGTGTTTACTTGGTTTGGAAAAGTACTCTCATTAGGAGGAAAATTCACAGGAATAAAAAGAAAGGTTACTAGATTTACAGAAAACCTATCCCGAGTTCATTTCATAGAATTGTTTAATACTAACAATACACTTTTTTTCATCTTCGAATTATTACAACCTACTATGCAGATTACCTAATTAAGTTGTATCATTCTTGATTCACAATTCGTTACTCTAATTACAAATTCATATTTTCACAATCATATTACGCATGGAAGGGTAAATTACACCTGTTTCCCATTATAGATATTTTTCTTTGAATTTAAATGATGAATTTCACATTTCAAATTTCTTCTGTTTCATCATCTTCAGGATTTACTCCTAGTAGCAATGGGTTAATTACATGTTTCGAACATAAATTATACTTCCTGAGTGATCCTAGGTTTGATATATTCCTATCTACGCTAAGGGATCTACTAGCTTTTACAAGTCCAACTTGAGTGAAATTTCATTAACTCACAAGACCTTGTATACAGTTTAAGGTATCCCATTCTTAAGGCTACACTTTATTATTTCATTAGCATCATGTTTTAATCCAAATTTATTCAAACAAAGCATCTAATCATGCATCATACTTGAATTTTTGATTTATTAGGTTGTTGTATTAGTCGTGGACCTCTATTTTATTACATTCATTTTATGATCACATCAAAGGTGTACCATTTACGTAGCGGCATTCCATAGATTAATCTTATTTACTCCTTTTTATTAACTATATTTTCATGGTTACTTTGGTCCTGTATTAAAATCATTTTGGATCAAATGTAATCCCTTTAACACTTACGAAACACCTAGTGATTTAATATTACAAGGATTACGAATCACACAAGGGAACTTATTTCAATTCTCTTAGACATGGAAATACAAGCGTATATTAAAAGAGAGATATCCCAAACAACCTTATGCATTTCCAAAAGTCTCCTAGGGACCTATTTCAATAGTTTGGTAAATACGCAATTAATTAGACACATAGTCTCCACTCACATTATTTAGATCTCAAAAGAGATCAATCGAATGTACAACCACCAACTATCTTGCAATGATTTGGACACCCACTGGGGTACGAAGGGAAATAACACATAAGAGGGTTAAACTTATTCATGATATGGTCATACTTGCAACACCTAGGCATGATCACTTCACTCGCACCAATATGATAGGTTTCACAACATATATGCACCACCTCATAAAATATCAAGGAAATAGTCCTCAATAAAACATCTTAGGTGCAAAACAAGGAGATGATTAATGAGGTCAGAGTATTTTATTAACATGATCAATGTTTTATACCCTATTAAAAGAATCAAATGGGGGAAGGAAGGCCAATATGAATTATAATTTTTTCTTTTCATTTCATTAGTTTTTATGAGAGGATATTCTACCTAGCATTTTGGGTGTTATAGAAATACACAAATAATTAACATAACAAAATATTAGTTTAACATTTTTATAACATAGGTACAACCTTGAGTACAACTTCACTTCCAATCTGACACTATCAAATATAATTACATTGGGATTCCCATTTCAAAATAAACAAAGAACAATTCTTCGAACAATAATACATATCATTATTTTATGGTTATACATGTATTGAATGATGAATATAACTTTACAATGATAACTCATTAATTACAACATATCACATCCAAAAAAATTCCTCTTTTTCGGAGTACTTGCAACCAACATTGCATCAGTCCTAGGACTAAGTATGGAAATCTCGTACACTAAAGCATAAATTTCACGCATCCATCATTTTAAACAATCGAAACAGAGAGAGAGAGAGAACATCTTGTATCCACTTTTGATTTCATTTCAAATCATATACATTTTGACCCATTGTATTTTCAAAACCCAATCAATATTTTCATAATTATCTCTAGAGAGAGAAAGGGGAAGAGAGAGAAAGTATGGATTTCATTTTCCTTTCTATTCATCATATCATAACCACATAAAATATCAAATTTTCAATTCATTTCCAACCCATGAACATTTATAACTCATTTACATTTCTAGAACTAGTCAAAATATCATAGTTACTTCTAGAAAGATAACTGGGAAGAGAAAGAAACATCATAATGTTAGTATGAGTTATCCTATGTGTCCTCCTTCCATATTGGAGGGTCATCTCACATGGGTTAGGTTTAGGGTTTACATGTGTGTCATGCACTAGGGTTACTCAGCACCTTATATGTACCCTTTCACTATTCATTTATGAGCATGCCAAGACACTCCGCTATCTTTCCTCTATGTGCAAGCTTTGTTTCTGTTGAGCAAATTCTTCCATTACTGATCAATTCTTTCTTGTGATTACACTGGAGCTATCATGATTCCGTTGGAGTGTAACTACTTCGTGGTGCATCATTTCCAATTTGATTCTCGCAAACTCTTTTCATGCTATCAGAGCTGAGATCAGATAAACATGCATTCGTCATTTGAGTTGTGATTAATCTTGGTCTCATTTTTTAAAATCCTTGTGCAAGCTTTTTTTCTGTTGAGCAAGTTCTTCCATTACTGATCGATTCTTTCTTGCGATTATGCTGGAACTATCACGATTCCGTTGAAGTGCAACTACTTCGTGGTGCATCATTTCCGATTCGATTATCACAAACTCTTTTCATGGTATCCTTATTATTTTTTTAACCCTTATTATTGCTTGTGACTAGTGAGTGCGTCGGCCATAGTCTACAGCAAGGGGGTTTTTCATTTGTGATGTGAGACATTTTTTCTCACAACTAGGATTGGCTTTTGCCTCCTTCCTTGTTTTGTGCTTGTGCTTGTTTATAGTGTCCTATTTGTTACGCTCCACGAAACACTGTTGTGGTCTCCTCTCTTGTGCATTATTACGCTGATTGCAAGTCAAGCTACCAAGTGTTTCACACTACACACCCGGACCCAATTGTAATCAACGCACTAAAATATAAAGTGCCTAAAGCAGGGGGTTGCTATTGTCCTTGGTGGTTGTGTTTCTTTTCTGCATTTCTTTCTCTCTCTCTCTCCTATAGATGCACTTTTAATTTCCTTACTTACGCCGTTCAAATTTTTTGAATGGAGATTGAAAATGATAATGAAACTAAGGGGTAAAGGGTTATTTCGCATCACCATGGGAACTGAGACTAAACCAGACGACGAACTTGAAAAATCTAAGTGGTTAAACTATAGTGATGAAGCTTTAGGTCTTCTTTGCATGTTTGTTTCTCCTGACTTGCTCTTCCACATTAAGGTGTCTGAAACACCTAAATCTAAGTGGAAAATGCTGGATGTGATGTTTGGACCACTAGATGACATGAGAGTGTATGAGTTGGAAAACAAACTACTAGGGTCAAATCATAGTGACTTTGAAAACCTACAAGATTTCTTCTCGAAATTTGTCCACATTAGATTATCTTTAAAAGGATGTCAAGTAGAGAAGAAATATTCTCAACTGATCTTTTCAATTCTCTCTAAGCTAGGTCCCGAATATTTTGTCTTCGTGTCACTTTCAATGCTACAAAAGCTGCTTTGGGTGATACTTGGACTATGCCCTCGAGAACATGATAAAAGCATTCAAATGGGGTCTCTCAAATCCAAGTCGCATGCCCTTGTAGCAAGTACTAGCAAGGGAAAGAAGACTAAAAATAAGAAAGAAACCAAGACCAAACCTAAAAATGACACAAACACTTCGACTTCTGAGCCTAAGGTAAAGAAAAGAAAGTTGTTGTGTTCCTATTGCAAGAAGTCTGGTCATGACGAGAAACATTGTTTTCGGAAACAAATTGATCACTTATCTCATTTACTTGAGAAGAATAAAATAAGTGTTCTTGAATCCATAAAACAAAGTTCTCTGAAGGCCGAGTCTTTTGCTGCAAAAGGTGCTAAAAATGATAAGAAGAAAGTAAAAGCCCTTATAGCCAGAGTTGCTCCTTCATCGACATGGATTATAGATTCCGGTGCTTTGCACCACATGGGTTCTTCGCATGTTGAGTTTTCCAACATTGAACCTTGTGGAATGTCCCAAATCACGATGGGTAATGACACGACAGTGTCGGTTTCTAGTAGTGGATCGGTAGAGATGGATGGGGGAACATTTAACCAAGTGTTGAGTGTTCCTGATCTCTCTACCAATCTCCTAATGGTTTACCAAATTACTCACCTTGGTGAAGGAATGCGAGTGGAATTTGGTCCTAACTCGATGATTATTCGTGAGCTTAACAATGACACTACAGTGGCTGTGGGAAAGGCTGATTACCATTCACAGTTATATACCTTTTCAAATTTTTCTTCTGATTCTACACCCACTTCCTTGCTCACTAATGTAAATGAGGTTAGTAAGCTATGGCATGAGTGTTTCAGACATCTAAATTATTTCTACCTTGAACAATTGAGCCAAAACGAAATGGCCAACGGGTTGCCTCACGTCAAGTTTTCTAAGGGTCTTTGTAAGGGTTGTACCCTTGGAAACCATCTTGAAAAGAACTTTGACAAGGGAAAATCCTGGAGAGCCACTCGTCCTTTGGATCTTGTTCATAGTGATGTTTCTGGTCCATTTCTGTCTCCTTCATTTACTAGAGATCTTTATGTGCTAACCTTCATTGATGACTATTCATGATATACTTGGGTATATTTTCTTAAGCTTAAGTCTGAAGTCTTTGAACATTTTCAGAACTTTAAGGCTCTTGCCAAGAAATAGGTGGAACGGTCTATCAAGGTTATTCGAATCGACAATGGAGGTGAATATGTAAACAATAGGTTCATGGATTTTTGTACCTCTGAAGGGATCACTTTGTAGCATACAGTTACTTATAGCCCTTCGTAGAATGGAGTCGCAGAAAGAAAGAACTGTACTCTTAAGGAGATGGCCACTTGTATGTTTCACTTGAAGTCTCTTCCTCCGCAGTATTGGGCTGAAGCAGTGAATTGTGCAAATTACATTTAGAACCGTGTTCCACACAAGGTAGTAAGAAGGATAACACCCTTTGAAGCCTAGTTTGGATGCAAGCCTGATGTTGAGAACTTTTGAGTCTTTGGATCCAAAGCTATGGCTCAGATTCCCAAGAAGAAATGCAAGGATTTGGAACCACAATCCAAACCTTGTATCTTTGTAGGGTATCCTGATGGCATGAAGGGATATTGATGGATGAATCCTACTTATCATGAGTTTTATATTGAGAGAAGTGTTAAGTTCGATGAGTCTTCTTTGATTTCTACTTCTCCACTTATTGAGGTTCTTCAGCTCACTAACTTGGATTCTGACTCATCAAATGATGATATTGTTGAGCGTGCTCCTCTTTCGGACCCTCTCGACCATCAGAACTTTGAGTCTTCTAATTTTGATAGTAGTGATGATGAGGACTATGTCCCTTCTCACTCAAGTGAAGAATCTTTTGACTCTGAGCCTGATCCTCCTGGTCCTCTTTGGGCCAGGAAAACTTTGCAAAGTGCTGGAGATTTAGTTAGAAATACTTTAGATATGAGACATAATCGCTCAGATTTCGTTGGACCCCACTCTTTCTTTGCCTCTGCTTCTAATCCACAGTCTTTCCGGGAGGCTTCTGGTATTCCTGAGTGGGATTCTGCCATGGATGAGGAGTATTCTTCTCTCATGAAGTTCAATACTTGGGATCTCACCACTCTTCCGAAAGGAAGAAAAAAAATTTGGTGTAATTGGGTGTTCCGAACAAAGTATGGAGTAGATGGAGACATTGAAAAGTTTAAAGCGCAATTAGTAGCAAAGGGTTTCTCCCATATAACTAGGGTTGATTATACAGAAACCTTTTCTCTGGTTGCAAAGATGACTTCTATTCGACTGACCCTATCCATTACCGCAACGAAAAGATGAAAACTCCACCAAATGTACTTTAAGAGTGCCTTCCTTCATGGTGACCTAGAGGAAGAGATCTATATGAAGCAACCTCTGGGTTATGTCCAAGATTCCTCCCTCGTTTGTTAGTTAAAGAAGTCTCTTTATGGCCTTAAACAAGCCCCTCAGGCTTGGTATGCCAATATGGACTCCTTTTTACTTACATCAGGGTTTACTAGGTGTCACTATGATCCAAATGTTTATATTCTATGGAAAGATGACTCCATACTCATTCTTGTTCTCTATGTTGATGACTTGTTGATCACAGGAAAATATTCCTCTATTATTGATTCTGTGAAGATCGCCTTGGCCAACAATTTTTCCATGACTGACTTAGGTCTGCTTCATTACTTCCTTGGGATCTAGATTTCACAATCTGACTTGGGAATTTTGATTTTGCAACCTAAGTATGCTCTTGATTTGCTAGCTCATTTTCAAATGTCCAATTGCAAGTCTTCTCCTACTCCCTTTCTCTCCGGAGTTAAGTTGGTTTTAGATTTCTCTAATCCCTTGGTTGATGGAACTCTTTATTGACAGTTGGTGGGGAGCTTGATTTACTTAACTCACACTTGACTAGATTTATCATATGTTGTTGGGATCTTGTCCAGATTCATGCAGGAGCCACATTAGCTACATTGGAAAGTAGCTAAATGGATCCTTCATTATGTTCGTGGCACTTATACTGATGGCATTCACTATTATGGAGGGGTAGATATCGACTTAATTGGGTTCACAGATTCTGATTGGGTCGGTGACTTAGATCATCAGAAATCTACTTCTGGCTACAATTTCTCTCTTAGTTCAGGTCCTATGAGTTGGTCTAGAAAGAAGTGGAATTCAATTACGATATCATCTACAGAGGTAGAATACAGAGGAGCAGTTAACGTTGCCACATAAACTATTTGGCTACAAGGTATTCTGACAGAGTTTGGCATCCACTTTCATCGGTCTACCATTATCTATTGTGATAACACGAGAACTATCTCTATTTACAGAAATCCAGTTTAGCATCAGTGGATGAAGCACATTAATATCCATAAGCACTTCATACAGGAGCTTATTCATGATGGTGTCATTGACATTCAGTACATTCAGACAGCTGATCAGATTATAGATTTATTTACCAAGCCCTTCACTGAGATGAAGTTTCTTCACATACGGTCTCTTCTTGGGATGAGGTCTTCTGCAGCTGCTTATTTTCTTTGCGCTATGTAGTCCTTTTTTCTTCTTCTTCTAGGAAGATTGTGTTTGTATATGGGCACCTTATCAGGCCTTTAGTTTCTAGGCCCCATTGACACATCTTTCTTAATTGTTTAGGGGTGTCTTCCTTTTCCATCTGTCTCATATCCACTTCCCCAGCTTTGATGTTAGTGTGAGTTATCCTATGTGTCCTCCTCCCATATTGGAGGGTCATCTCACATGGGTTAGGTTTAGGGTTAGGTCTAGGGTTTACATGTGTGTCATGCACTAGGGTTACTCAGAACCCTGTATGTACCCTTTCACTATTCATTTATGAGCATGCTAAGACACTCCGTTGTCTTTCCTCTATGTGTAAGATTTGTTTCTGTTGAGCGATTTCTTCCATTACTGATCGATTCTTTCTTGCAATTACACTGGAGCTATCACGATTCCATTGGAGTGCAACTACTTCGTGGTGCATCGTTTCTGATTCGATTCTCATAAACTCTTTTCACATAATTTACTAGAAAGCATTTATATAATAATTTGATCAATTCATACTATATAACTTCTAGAGATGATATGTACAAGGCTTCATGGCTAATTAGCAGTCAACAGAACCCTTAGAAGGTGGGTTTAGCTAATGTTACAATTTTGGTGCAAGCTAGCCGAAACATCAAAGGTGCCTACAAACTGGGATTGAAAACACTTAGTGTAATTTTGATCATGAATTTTGACAATTCCTACTTACTCTCTCATATATAGAGAATTTATCGTTTCCAATGGAAGTTGATTAAGATGAGTAGAGCTCAAGTTATAAGGGGAACTTTAGGTCAAGATATCGTAATTACATCAGCAGATCTTACCCCACAACAACAAGTGGGCCCAAAAACAAACTTACAAATTTAGTTTCTCAATGCATTTTCAGTGAACTGAAAGTGGGTTACGATTCTCTTGTTTGCAGTCTAGAGGTAGGAGGTAGTGGTTTTCTATTTTTCTCAAGCTAAGTGACAACCGTAAGCCGAAACCGATCGTGTTTTATTAAAATGATCATATAACCATAAGTGACTGATAAGTTAAGGGGGTTTTCAGAATACAACTTTTAAGAGTGTTAAATGTTTTCAAAATACTCAGTTAAGGTTCCCTAAGGTGTTACATGTTACCTTGGGTCATGCAAGAGTTTTGTTTTGTGGTACGTTTAGGTGTGGCGCTCTATGTGCATAACTTTCAAATTCAAAATTTTCACTCTATTTTTTTTATGTTGATGTTTTGAGAGTTTATGTCAAGGATATATTTTTTCAGCTATCATTCAACATTTAATTTTGAAAAATCTTGAAATGATGAAGCGAAATTTAATGCAAGCGAAAAGGGGAAAACCATACCTGTTAACGGGTGAAGTAGTGCAAGTGAAGAGCTCCACAGGTTCAATTTTTGCTTCGTTGTTCCTTACAGACACCCAATCTCTCAAAAGGAACAAGTTTTCTGAGTTTCATAAGAAGTCAGGATGGGTCAAAACATCAACAAAGCACATATCTTAGCAGAATCCTTGCACAAGGAAAACTCCTTACAACCGAGCTATATAAAGTTATTAGCACAATGAGATAGTAGAAGAAATGCATTAAGCTAGACTGACATCTCATAAAAAATGAGTTAAGTGAGCTCAAGGTCAATTTAAAGAATCATTTAGAGCCCACTAAAACAATCCATATCGAGTTATGCAAGAAGATCTTGATTTTTGAATGGATGAAGAATTACACTGAGCCACAATAGAGCTTGACCCACTCTGTGAGTTGTAGATAACATACAACGGAATAAATAAACTAAGAAGGGAAATACATAGTTTAATGATTCAATACAATCCCTTTATATCACATCCCAGGTTGGTTAAACTAAGATATAAAACATAGATCTAAAATAATAATAGCTTGAGCTCCACGTCAGTTGTGTGTAGGAGAAAGGTGTGCAACACCTCCAATGGACCCTCTCTACCAAGCTGGAAATTGAAACAGGAGGGTTTCACACAGAGAAAGAGTGCAAGATAAAAATTTGTAGAGACATGCATCAAATAGTAGGAAAATATCACAAAGAAGAGCATCTTAATCTGCATACCCACCTAAAATTTTGAGTTATGTCCCGATTTCTGTGTAAGATATATGCTAGGATTTTTTCTAGAGGCCGAGTATAGTAGGAAAGTTTATGCCATATAGGTTGTGATTCATCCAGATCGAAAATAATGCATCATTATGAAGGACATTTCTTCCACAACCTCTAAACGTAAACACTACAACCAACCATTTCTTGCCTCCCAAACCTTAATCACATTCTCTTTTTTTCATACAATAAAAAAAATGAAGATAGGAAAATTTTCCATTTTCCTTCATAAACAATGGAACCCACTTAAGAAACAAATATAGATCCATATCAATCAGTTTTCATATGATAAAATGAGGGGATATTAAGGATTCATATTCATATCCAAGCGCAGGGAAAGTTTAACCCACGATGAGACTAAATGAGGATGGATATTGGCTAGATCTCTGTTTAGCACAATCCCTTGTCATGTTTTGTACATTGGAATTGTCTAATTACTGCTAAATTATAATTTTAACTTAGGTTTCTCCGTGGTTAGGTCTTGGGGATCCCAATAAAGTGCTTGTATTATTCAAGGAAAATAGCAGGTCTGTAGGCCACCTCTATATCTATTGCACCTGTAAAATCTAGCTCTGACAAGGAGCAACACTATAGAGGGCTCCAACTAACCCCAGAGGTGGATTGGGAAGAATGGCGGCCCCGCATGGATGTGGAATGATGGCTACGCAAGTGGCTCCTCTGATGTGGACCTATAGAAGGTAGCCATCCGGGAGGCGAAGGTTCAGATGGTGGAAACTAAGGATACAATGTAACTCGACTCATAGTACATGGTGCACTCCACTAGTGATCAAGAAGCTCTTATAGATGAGAAAACTTGAAGGTAATATTAATGGCTTGATCTTGAATCTGTAAGTGAAGAATAGACAAAACAACCACATTATAATTAGTGGAAATGCATATAACATAATGATATTTCTTGAAAGCTAAAACATTGTGAGCTTTCCAGATATGAAACATAATATATACATGAAACAAATGCCACATATTATAAATATAACTAGGCCAAGGGCTAAAGTCACCATATAAATATTTATGCCAAGGGAAGAATTCAGGGTGATACGGTTGGAAAAAAGAATGAATCCACATCTAGATTGATTGAGCATAGGGAAAAGACCAAAAGAGGTGTATAAATGACTCAGGACTAGAACAGAAAGGAGAATTAAAAATAGGATTAACAATATGACTAAGTGTTTCACCAATAGGAAAACCTTGGTAGACAAGACACCACAAAAAATGATTAACTTTGGGCTCAAAAAGAAGGTTCCAAGTACGGGAAAGTTGGAGAATCCAAATGGACTACGTATAGTGAAGCCCCCAATGAGCATTAAGCTTATCAATGGCTAGTGAGAGAGAACATAACAATTGATAAATGGTCTAAGTGTTATATTGGAGGAAAGAAATTTCATGATTCCATCTCAAATCATGCCACCACGCAGTTGGAGGTTGGAGCCCCAATTTATGAAGGATAACATCTGGAAGGAGTTCCTATATTTTACAGATTGAATGGTTCACGTTGAATTTAAATTTGAGCTCGGACTAAGGAATCTAATCTCTGTGATGTACAAGATATTTAATGGTATGAATTCCCTTGTGATAAAGCCAAATGTATTTTATGCCTGGGGTTTATCCAAGCAGAAGAGTGCCTTAAGTGATAATAAGAGACTGCCATATGTTCAACGAATTAAAAGAAAGGCTAGTGAAAAAACCATCGCCAATCCACCTCATTAAAGGATGAACCTACTCAAAGGATTTCCAAATAGTCTTGGAAAAAAAGTTACTCATGATTTTAATAGGGGACGAAGTGATAATAAGAGAGTACAATCCAATTTTTTTTAAGTACATCTTGTTGTAAGGGGCCCTAGATTCAATAAAATTTCACAAAATAATTTTCCATGGCTGGTTACAGGAAAGATACCAGATAACCCATTTGGCACATAAAGTCACACTTTGACGATAAAAATAAATGACTCCCATATGTCCTTGGTCATGAAGAAGACAATAAACATCCCAGGAAACTTTATGAAAGCCAACTGAACCAGAACGTTTACACCATAAAAATTCCTGAAGCAACTTGGAAACCCGGTTGAAGGAAGTGCGAGAAGGATACCAAAAATTAGAGTAATAAACCTGAGTAGTGGTAATGATTTTGGTGCAAACTTGGAATTTCCAAGCCAGAGATAATGGTTTGGAAGACCATTTGGTAATTTTCTACTCCACTCTATTAAGAACATAATTCAACAATTTCGTAGAGTCAATGTCAAAAGCAATGGGAATTCCCATAAATCTGAATTTCTCTCCATGACATATTCATTTCTAGGGGTAATCCTTTAACCATTCTAGAGGAGGTAAAGAGCTCTAACGATAGCCCAAAGTTTTATCCATTTGAATATTGGACCCTAAAGCCAAGAAAAAAGTGTCCAAACATTCAAATACTGTAACAACATTTTGTTCTGACTTGGCGAGAGTAAGAAAGGAATCATAAAAAAATGACCATTAATTATTTATGTTTCATGATCATGAAGAAAAATCACCAGAATTTGGCCCTGAACATCTTGGTGAGTAATTAAATACCTCAGGGCATCAACAACAAGAAATAACAACACTGATGCAAGAGGGCACCCCTATCTGATTGAGCGGAAAAGACCAATGACAGTAGACTTATGAATATTAATGGTGAGAAGACCATAATCATTAGAAAAGATTGTTCTGATTAACGTCCAAAAGAATTCTCCAAAACCAAGGGCTTTAAGCATATCCATAATTAAGAGCTATTTAATGCAATTATAAGCCTTCCTGAAATCAATCTTCAAGAAGAGAGGCTTCTGCGATGAAACCCGACCCCACTTCATGCCTTCCCAGACAAAAATAAGGTTTTCTAGGATGAAGTGGAGTTTAATAAACCTAGTTTGTTCAAGCCAAATGATCTTAGCCAGGATATCAGCAATGTGGAGAACCAACGCCTTAGCAAGAATTTTGTAAGAAACATTCAACAGAGTTATCGACTTCTAATTATTTATCTGTTTGGGATTTCCTACTTTGGTAATGAACTAGATGTTTCCTTGATTGATGAATCTCCCAAGGGTGCGAATTTAAAGAGATTTATTATAAACCTGAAGCAGATCAGGTACAATAAAGGACCAAGTTTCTTTGTAAAACTCGTAAGGGAAGCCATCTAGCCTCAGAGACTTTTCATCAGCTAGATAGAGTAAAGGTACATGAAGCTCCTCCAAAGTATTATGGGCATCACAGTGAACATGATCTCTGGGCATAAGTTGATTAGGCATCACATGAATACATTTCTGTAAAGTAGAAGCACACTTAATATAATCCTCTTGATCTTGAAACTAATATTTCCTTCTTATTAAGAAGGACACATTACACTTATATTGGAATTAATAAATTGGATGACCATTGAATGAGTGACACATGGAAAAATTAGTCTTGTTGATCTGAAGCCTCAAAAACATTGTGTGGGTTAAGTAGTTTGTTTTCCCTAACTAGAGCTAAAATCATAAAGAAAGGTATATATCTATTATAAATTAAGTATTAATATTTTATTTTACATGAATAAACATAATACTTTTCACATCAATGGTTCAAATCACACCCATCACGTATATATTGATCACAATTACATAAAACTCAAAAATATATGTTTATCTTAATCATATTCATATCACTCACATTTTACATTGATTCCTCTCTTTCTCTTCATGATTATATCATCTCTTCTCACTATTTTTTGTGACATCCTCTTCTCCCCTCATTTTACATCATTATATAGCCTTTAAAAGGAAAAATATATGTCTTTTCACTCATAGTGACTCGTGGTAACCATTGGTTAACAATTATTTACATTATTAACTAATAATTAGTGGATGTTTACACATATATCAATGTATTTATACATTTTTATTTTGTAAAGAAATATATATTCTTCACTATTATTATTCTCATATGTTTTTTGCTTCCATAGTACAATATAATGCTCATATAAGTCCCATAAATATCATAAAACAAATTCATAATATGAATAACTTTGTTATACCTCTACTGACTTCCTATTTACTCTTTTTCTATCTTTCTTTTGATCTGCGGATATATGGTGGCTTTTGTGGCTTTATATTATATAAAAAAAATTATTTTGTCTATCATGGCTTTCTATATCTTCAGTGGATTTCTTCCTTTATTCGTGGATTTCTCTAATCTTCGGCAGATTTCTTCCTTTATCCACGGTTTTATACAATCTTCGACGACTTTCTTTCTGTATCTGTCGATTCTTTCTTAGTCTTTACGGATTCCCTTTATTTTGCAGATTGTTCCAAAAATTAATGAAGAACCCTATCAATAAGTCTTTAGGTTAAGTTTGACATTCCTGTTCTCGTCCACTTGAAAAATGGAGTATGAATCTTCGAATGCCCATGAATTTTGATCTAAAGATCAAAATCAGAGTACCATTGGAAAGATTATCAAAGGGGCTACACATTGGGCTTAAATTTGGTGTGAATTTATGAATATTTTCATTAAATTTTTTGGCATAAATTTTGATAGGATTTCCTAGCCTTTTCCTTTGTATGTCAATTGTCAATCGATTCCTCCATTTTTCTTTCTCTAGAAAACTTTGGGCATCTCTGTCTATTTTGAAATGATTGTGTTCTTCTTAAGAAACAAATTAGATAATATGCATATTTTTTTAAGATTCTAGTTCATGCCATTTTTAATCTTATCCACAGTGCAACCATTGAAGTGATATGTGCATGCTCTATTCCCTTATCTCATTAGTTATTACCAGTTCTATAGTTCCTCCAATTCTATATCAGGAATGTTCTCCAATTGTATAAATTAATAAAGCATGTGCTTCATAAAATCATCTTATGGCTTGTCTTGTCATTGTTGGTCTAGATATCTGATCCCTTTGGTAGATCACTCTAAAGGTGTTTAATTCATCTTTATTTTAGTTTTGGTGATATGAATAATTGTGAGTAATTCAAGGGTGATATAATTGCAGTTTAGGAGAGTAGTTTTTGATGATAATGTTGTTATAAATAAGAACAATGTATTTTGAAGGAAACTATCATCAAAGTATGAAGTGTATTCACTTTGATTATTAGGATATGCATCTAGTTAGTAGGTGTAGAGGTTTTATGTGTAGTCACCAAAACACTCGATTAGGAAATCCTTGTAGAATTATGGTTCCATTTTCACTATTTAACTTCTCATATGCTAAATTTTAGCTTATGAATTGCAATGATCTAATAATTCATTAAATCTCAGTGTATATGGTTTATAAATTATTCGAATTACATGAGATTTTCACTAATTATATAAATTGATGTTGATCCTATATTATTTTTTACTACATCTAAGATTTACAAATTATTCCAATAGACAAAGCATATACGAAGTTAGAATGATCAAAACCCTCTTTCTTTTTTTTTCTTACCCTTTTGATAATTTTTCTTCATCTTGAGCTTCTTTGAAGTATATTTGTTATAAATTTGGCTTCATGTTTACTTGGATGTAATTTAGTTATTTTTCATAAAAACAAGTTATGAATATCCTCATATCTCTATAATAGAGAAATTAAAGTTTGTTCAATTCACTATAAATGTATGGCTAGGTCACAAGTGGTAACTTAATAATTTTTATTCTCTGTGGAGGTTACATTTATAGTTATATCTATTGTGTTTTTAGGCTCATTTTTTATATGAATTTCAAGGATCTCTCCCCTTAGCCTTGTAGAACCATAAAAATTAAAGAAGTGGCCCTCCTTCTTACATATGTTGGTCTTAAGTCCATTCTCAGCTTGTTCAAGAGAAACCCCCTTTACTACACCTAAATCATCCTTAAAATTATCTTCATTAATTATAAGGTCAGAATATATTTGAGAGCCAAAAAATTGGAGTTGTTGTCGAGTATGCTCAAATTCATTTTGAATTTGCATTCTTGGGTTCTCATTTTTAGATCAATAGATTCTTTCTAGTTTAGTTGTATGTTTTTACAATTAATTATAATCTTATCCTTCCTTTGTGAAGTGGTGACTCCTTGATGACTATTGACCAATATGATTCATTATTTGTGTTTATCATTAAAAATCTAATTACTACTAGGTTTATTTTCTAAATTTTTGAAAAAGGATTCATAATTTTTGTTATTTCAGTTTTCTTCTAAATTGCTTTTGGTTTGTTGTCAAATATTTATCTTAAATAAGTTCATTACTTTTTAGACATGTTGCTTGCAGAAACTACTCATGTTTACAAAGATAAGATCTTTAGTTTCACTCCTTGTGCTTAGTCTACATCTGATTCAAGTAAAATTTATGTTATTCAATTTGGTACATTTGGTTTGTGATATATTTTTTTCAGAGCATTATTTTGGAATCCATGGGCTCACATTGTTCTCAAAAGAAACTTACTTGTAGACTCTTGTTAATTGATAAAAAGTATTAGCTAGTCAATAGAGATTACTTCCATGATTTCTTATCCTCTTTCCCCAAAATCATGAGATAACATTTTCCCAAAATTAATGGCATTCATATTCTTAGATAAGGAATTCACAAACTTGGTCAATGATTTTGTGATTGATAATGAAATTATTATTGTAATGATCTTAATTCTAAGTTTGGTTGATAATTCTTGGGACTTGTTTCATGAGCTGTATGATAGAATTATTGATTCTTGGGATAAATTTTAAAGCCTTTTAATTGAGTAGTATTGTTATAAGGATGATTAGTCTTCCCATAAGAATTATTTTTATAATATCATAAAAGATATGATGAAAGCATTCAATAGTTTAATATCAAATTTATCGAAAAATGGAATTAGTTCCCTAATGCATTTGAAGACAAGAGAATTTTATGAGCTTATTTTATATCTTGATGCATTCAATGGTGATATGGGTTTTATTTAAGAGATAAGAATCCATTAAAAAGCATTCATGATTTCAATTTAGCTTTGAGGTTTGGGGATATTTCATATGTTTCAAATGTGGGTGTTGAAAATGACTATGTTATATATGAAGAGATGGTAGATGATGGTGATCAATATGATTATGAGGACCTTAGAGTTGATATTAAAATCAAATCACAAGATTATACTTCTGATTTACAGTCTAGTTTTTCTGATAAATTTTACGGCTCTCTTTATTGTGAATGAAAGGATTCTGTTATAGTTGATTCAAGTGATAGATTAATATAATGTCATCCTCTGGGGGATCCTAAATATAATACTTTGATTTATTTTAATATGATTGTCAATCATTGTAAATTATAGTGGCTAATATTCTTTAATTCATGAATATTTGTGTTTTTGAAAATTGGATTTGGTTAATTTTGAGTGGTTATGTTACTTTTTATTTTTCCTAATTTATTTGGGTAAAAGATAATTTTTTGGTTTATTCACCTAGCATTTACATTAATAGCCAAATATTTATATTCAAATCACCTTTACTACACATACAAAAGTGAAATTTTCTACCTCTTCGTAGACTAATGCTACCAGCGAATGGTTTCTATTGGATGATATTATTTTATTCATTTATACAAATTCGCCAAGTAATATCTATGGTTATTTGTTTGGGGGCGGTCTTAAAATTTACCATGTTTAAAATGTTGATAATGTTTTGGCTAAAGCTAAAGGATTTGTTGAATCGATATAAGAGAAATACATATTTTAGTCTTATAATAACTGTGTAGGAGAAATCATTATTATCCTTTCAAGTTATAAATAATTTAACGTAGAAAATATTGAGGGCTTTCATTTCTTACTACAGATAACTAATGATTTTATAAGTGACAATGATTTTTTTGTTTGTAAATGTTTTCATTTTGAATAAGTTACAAATGATTTGGTTCATGCACTTTAGTCACAAAGGTTGAAATGCCTCATAGAATGCCATTTGAAGATTCTAAAGGAAAAGGATAAAGAGATGGAGCTTGAACAAGATATTCCTGATTAACCCCTTACACACACAAATCTTATCAAATGCGATCATAAGACAAGAGTTTCAAACTTTTATGATGAGGGAATGTTGTTTCCTAGCCAAGTGGTGTTCAATAATGATAAGGTAGACCATGAAATAAAAGAGAGATTTATGTTTGATCATGTTGAGACTCAATTTCAAGAAATATAAAATGAATATATTAAAAAAATAAGATTGTATGATGGAATACAACATGTTATCTACTATTTTTAAAAAGCCATGAGTTTTTAGACATTTATTATTTTAAGGATGGCTTATTGGAAATGGTGAGAGTGAGATGTGAGGTGGGAAATGGTGAGTTAGAATTGAGAAGAGGATGGGAAGATGTTGGGGATAAGGAGGAGGTGAATCTGGATTGAGAGGATGTGAATCTAGAGTAGGATCGGGTCAAAGGAAGGTAGGATGTAAATTTTTTGGCCGAGAGGGAAAAACTGACAACCCCTCGGCCAATCACATGGGTAGCCAAGGTACTACAGGAGAAACTTTTGGTCTGCCAAGAGCTTGTTCTTCTACTAAAGGTTACCAATAATGGTATTTACCTTGTTGTACAAGATTGAGTTACTAAATGGGCTAAGGTGAAGATGGAAAATACCATCCTAGCCAAGATTCTTGGGGGGAGCCCCAATATTGATGACTTTTGGAAATGGACCATTAGAAGATGGATGTGAAGAGGAGATATGGAGGTGGTGGCTTACTCAAATGCATTTTTTAATAATTACCCTGACTTTAAAATATGATGCCACAAACATCCTCGCTAGAGGTATGTGGTTTATGGGGCGAGCCTTAGTTCTAGTCCAAAGCTGGAAGTCTAGATTCAATCATCTAGAATCTCAGATAAAGGAGTGCCCTACCTAAGTACACTTACCAGGATTGTAAATCAAATATTGGAAGCCAAAAATAATCAAAGGCATAGCCAAGGCAGTGGAGGACCTCATCATTGTTGATCCTACAACTTGGGCTAAATCGAGGCTTCTACATGCAAAATTTTGTGTCAGTGTGGTTATGGATAGGGAACTCCAAACAAATATTACACTCACCTCCAAGTGGGGAGAGTATCAACAAAAAATAGACTATGAGTCTAGCCCATTATTGTGTTTCTCTTGTGTTAAGGTTGGTCACAATGCTAAATCCTATACGAAACACAAAGAGAAACACAAAGAGATTAAAGGGAATAAGGTGTACCAAGTCAAGGAAAGATCAGGAAAGTAATATAATGAGAATAAGCTAGAGGGTGGTAAATCCTCTAGGACTATGACCATGATGTAGGAGCATCCCTAAAAAGCTCCAAAAATTATAATCTCCCTTGCTATGAGACCAAGTGAGTGAGTTAGTAGGGCCAAGTTGATTCTACCAAAATCAAGGAATCTGGGAAATTGACTTTCGTAGTAATGGTGAATCTGGGAAAATTGACTTTCTTGCTAATATGTTGTCATCCAAAAATATATGTAATTTTTTTAAAAATCAATTTTTGACAATAGCAGTCAAAATGACTGGCTTGATGAAAAATCTGTCCTCCCAAAATATGGTGCAAACAAAACAATTTTAAAAAAGTGATTTTTTTGTGAAAAAAATCTGAATTTTGCTAATTTTGTATGGGAATATTTTTTTGAATTTTTTTTATGTTACTAGTTAAACTTATCATCTCAAAGAGAAATATGTCCTCCCAAAAAATGGTGCAAGAAAAAAAAGTTCCCATACTTTTTTTCCTTGTCTATTGCTACTGGATGGTAGCATAATATGCCATAGACTGACAACATAATATATGCTGTCAGCCGATAACATAAATATATTTTATCGAACGATAGCATAAAATCTGCCATCGACCTACAACATAATATATGTTGTCAGCTGGTAGCATAAATATATGCTATCGAGCAGTAGCATAAAATATGCTACCGACCGATAGTATAAATTTATGATATTGGTTGGTAGCATAAAATATGCTATCGACAGACAATATTAAGGCAAATATTGGGAATTTCTATTTCACAGATATTGTGAATAACCCCTAAAATTAAATTGTACCCAGAAAATTTTAGCGACACAAGCCTACTCTCTTCCTGAAAAATTCATCAATTTCAAATTTTAGAAAATGGAATATTCATGGATTAAGAAATATTTTCCACTAAAAGTTTCCCTACCCAAAATTTGAAATTTGAAATTTCAAAGTTCCCTCCATTTTTGTATTCTGTCCTCTGAAGGTGTAATCAAGAAAATATAGCTTGTCATGGGTTTGAAAATATATTTTGAGTGTGTGTGAGGTGTTTAGAAGTGAGAAATGAGTCTTAAGGGATGTACAAACTAATAAAGAGATTTAATAATGTAATTACGAAAAAAATATGGAGTGATGGGTCATCATAGGTCAGTTAGGGTATAAGGAAAAGAGGGAAAATGAGTTAAAAGGTGAGAAATAATCAGTTATAAGGATCATCCCTCAGTGAAGTGAAGTGTGGAAGTGCATGAAAATATGAAATTTTGTATAAAAATACATGATTCAATATATTTCAGTTTTGGGCTTAAAAATATGTTGTCTTGCCTTTGAAGAACCTTGAATTTTAATAAAGAATGAAGTATGAATCTGTGATTTTTATTTTATATTTTTATTTTATATTTGTAGGAGGCTCTTGTATGAAGCATTTAGACTTGTAGCATGGACATTGTTATATGGAATTGTGACTATGTAATTGTTTTCTTGTTTCTTCTAGCTAGGAATCTGTATAATGAAATTATATTTTAGATTCAAATGTATGATGGAGTCTTAGGTGTCTTTGATGGTCATTAGTTAAGAGTAAGTTTTCAAATATCTTCATTTCATATTGAGGAACACTCGAGTAGTGAAGGATAATGTGTAGGTTCTCTGTCTTACACAAATTGAGATATAAGATAATGAGGTAAACTCTTACATATCAGCCATCTTTTGAAATTAGTTAATGTATATCTTACCAAAAGAAGTGAAGCCTTCAAATAAGATCTTTGCATGTGATATACTATGTGAGAAGTGACTGTGCCAACCTTAAGATAGTGAATGATGATTTTGAGTATGATTAAACCATGAGAAAGGAAGGAGGAGTTAATCAAAGGCCTTAGATAAAATCTTATACCCCGAAAAAAATCTATCTCCTTATATTGGAATTAATGGTTTCATCTTTTTACTGTGCATGTAAGTTTTTCATAAAAGACCATAGAAAAAAACCAACCTTGTCTCTATCTCATTATTGCTAAAATAGTTTTTTGGAAGGGATCAAAACATTCCTTTGGGCTAAACTTAGAGCCTTGATTCACAAAAATTGGGAAAGTTATATCAATTTTATCCTTCTTGGGATTTCTCTTCCCTCGAGCTAGGGTTCATCATTTGAAGGGTCAAATCACCAAAGTTTTCTATGAAATTTACAAGGAAGTTATGTCACAATTCCTAATTGATAATTTTAGAAGATATTTTGAATTCCACCTAGTGAATTTCAAGCTATTACTACTAGTCTTCGAAGAGTACACTTAACACATTGGAAGGGTTAGAAAGGTTAGTCATTTAAGAAATAAATTTTTATATATACTTAGATTTGAATCTCAAAAAATTGGATATAGATAGGAGAGGAAAAAGAGCTCCTGAAAATCTACAATTTGTTCCTATAAACCACGTGTCAGATAAGTTAAGGCTGATAGTACCTAAAACCCGGGCTAGTAGATGTATATTGTACAAGAAAACAAAAGTGAATTTTGAGAGTGAAGGGTTATGGCCTTGGGTGATCAATTTGGGTACATTTTTTCAAAACCTAAGAGTATTTGGAAGTACCTTTCATTCTTGGTGGGTGGTATTATATGAGTGTAACCTTGAAAAATCTAAAGATATTGTCTTAAAGGGATATAAATGACCATTTTTGGAAAAAGTGAAGAAGAAGTGTGCCATTAATTCCTTGAGTGTAATTAATTGAGGATTCAATAGGGAATTGAATGAAGGAAATGGTAAAGGCAGTGAAGAGGTTGAAGGGGGAGTAGGAAAATTTGAATAGATTAAGAGTTAGGGGTTGAATTGAACTCCTTGAATTCAAGTAGGAACTAACATGACATTGTTATAAGCTTGTGAAATAGGTGATAGGAGTTGAAGGAGCTGGTAAATATAGAATACCAACATTTTCTTAGTTGGTTCAAGAATCCAGAGAAAGGAGGTGATGATAAATCCTCATTTAAGACTTCATCATCACCTCCTTTATCTGCATCATCCATATGAGCTATCATCTCACTAAAAAGATAAAAAAGTATAATTTCCCATTTTATGAGACCAAGTGGGTGAGTTAGAAGGGCCCAGTTAAGTCTCCCAAAATTTTAAATTTTAAATTTCAAACATCCCTCCATTTTTGTATTTAGTCCTCTAAAGGTGTAATCAAGGAAATATAGCTTTTCATGGGTTTGAAAATATATTTTGAGGTTGTAAAGAGTGTGTGAGGTATTTAGAAGTGCACAATGAGTCTTAAGGGATATATAAAATAATAAAGTGATTGAAGAATGTAATTAAAACAAAATATGGAGTGATCAGTCATCATAGGTCAGTTAGGGTATAAGGAAAAGAGGGAAAATGAGTTAAACATGAGCAAGAATTAGTTATAAGGATCATCCCTTGAAGAAGGGAAGTGTGGAAGTGCAAGAAAATATGAGATTTTGTATAGAAATACATGATTCAATATATCTTAGTTTTGGGATTAAAAATATATTGTCTTGCCTATAAATAACCTTGAATTTGAATAAATAATGAAGTATGAATATGTGATTTTTCTTTTATATTTACAGGAGGCTCTTGGAAATGATAAGAGAGAAGTATAGACCTGTAGCATGAAGGTTGTTATATGGAATTGTGACTATGTAATTGTTTTCTTGTTGTTTATAGACAGGGAATCTATATAAGAAATTATGTTTTAGATTCAAATGTATGATGGGGTTGTAGGTGTCTTTGATGGTCATTGATTAAGAATAATTTTTGAAATATATTCATTAAATATTGAGGAACAGTCTAGTACTGAAGGACACATTGTAGGTACTCTATTTTGCACAAATTGAGATATAAGAGAATGTGGTAAAATCTTGCATATTGGAAATATTTTTAAATTTGGTAATGTAGACCCTAAAGAAGTGAATCCTTCAAATAAGTTCTTTTCATGTGATAAATTGTGTAAGAAGTGACTATGTTAACCTTGAGACAATGATTATGCATTTGGGAATAAGAAAATTGAAGTTTATTTGAATGATTATTTTGAGCATGAGTAAACTTTGATAAAGGAATTAGTAGTTAATAAAAGGCCTTATATAAATTCTTATACCCTGAAACAAATTCTATCTCCTTATATTAGCATTAACGGTTTCATCTCTTTACTTAGGGTTTCATCTTTGTACTGTGCATGTAAGTTTATCATAAAATACCATAGAAACTGACCAACCTTGTGTCTATCTCATTACCACTAAAATACTATTTTGGAATTGATCAAAATATGCATTTTTTCCAAACTCAGAGCCTTGATTCGAAAAAATTGGGAAAGTTATATCAAGTTTATCCTTCTCGGGCTTTCTCTTCCCCTGAGCTAGGGTTCATCATTTGAAGGATTAAATCACCAAATTTTTCTATGAAATTTGCAAGGAAGTTTTGTCACAAATCCTAATTGATAATTTTATAATATATTTTGAATTCCACTAGGTGAATTTCAATCTATTCTTATCAATCTTTGAATACTACAGTTAACATAGTGGAATGGTTAGAAAGGTTAGTCATTTAACAAATAGAATTGTGTATGCACTTAGAGTTGAATCTTAAAACTTTGGACACAGATAGGAGAGGAAAAAGGGATCCTTAAAATGTAAAATTTATGTCTAGATACCACATGTGAGATAAGGTTGACACTACCTAAAATTTGGGCTAGTAGATGTACATTGTACAAGAAAACAAAAGTTAATTTTTAGACTGAAGGGTAGTGACTTGGGTGATCTAATTTGGGGTACATTTTCTCAAAACCTAAGAGTATTTGGAAGTACCCTTATTTCTTGTTGGGTTATATTATATTATTCTAACTTTGAGTATTCTAAATACATTGTCTTAAAGAGATATAAATGACATTTTTCAGAAAAAGTGAAGAAGAAATTTTCTATGATTGCCTTGAGTGCAATTAATTAAGGATTCAATAGGGAGTTGAGTGAAGGAAATGGTAAAGGAAGTGAAGAGGTTGAAGGGAGAGCATAAAAATTTGAATATATTAAGAGTTAGGGTTTGAATTGAACTCCTTAAATTCAAGTAGGAATTAACATGACATTGTTATAAGCTTGTGAAAAAGGTGATAGGAATTGAAAGAGATGGTAAATACAGAAGACCAAACTTTTCTTAGTTGGAACAAGAATCCAAAGAAACCACAAATTAGGAGGTGAAGGTAAGATAGTTTAAATGAAGGTTTTTAAGAAGATGGTTCATACTAATAGTGGATTGTGCAAGAATATATACTATTAGAACAAATTATGGTTTTGGTAAATTGGCGCATCAATTGAGATACCAATGTTATTCATTTTAGTTATCCCAGATGACTATAAAAAACCTTCTAAAAAAGAGCATTTGAACATATGACTGAAATAGATTGTTTGAAGGTGATGAATGCATGCTAAAGGTGTAGAGCTCTACATTAGGACATAACACCCGAGATCATTTTGGGACTAGTCATTGAAGATAATTTGCATACCAAGGAGGAGGAAAAAGAGCATGAAGTCAAGGAAGCTAATCCAGACCAAAAACCTGAGGAAAATCATGAAAAGGTGGATAAAAATAGTGGATACTAAAGAAGAGCACCAAGTCAATTCCCTGGTTGTGGAAGATACGCATGTGAGTCTAATTCTATTTCTAGAGGCATGACTCTGAATTGGTCTTGGTTAGAATTATGTTTGAAGCCATTAGATTGGAAGAAATTTAAATAGTGGAAACTAGCAGACTTGAGGTATTAGAACCCGTTATTAGTTTGGTTTCTAAAACCCAATCACATCCATCAGATAATTCAAATAAGTACACTCATAAAGTAGATGTGGGTGGAACAAAGCAAGGAGTAGTAAGACCACCGTTGAGAGTTTCCAAAAAAAGAATCACTACAAAAGAATTTGTTGAAGGAACCCAAAGATCCTTGATTGTAAGTAAGAGAGGATCTACACTTAAATGATAATTACATCATGGAATATTAGAGGGTTGAATAACTCTAGTACACATAGAATTTTGTATGATATCAATATAAATAATCATGTATATATCCTCATGATCCAAGAAGTAAAAATTAACGGGTATAAGTTTATTGAAATTAAAAAGAAGATCTTGAAATAGGTCGTGTGTAGTTGTGTGGAATCTCTAGGGGCTTCAATTAGACTTGCTTATCTATGGAATGGCAATAGTTTAGAAGGATAAGTTTTAATTCAATTAGGCATCATTTATCTATTTGCTTCATTGATATTTCCTTAAGAAGGAAATAGATACTTTCAAATGTCTACACTCCAAACTTTGTTTTTGGGAGGAGGCAATTATGGATGGAGATGTCAACTTTCAGGAACTATTTTAGGTATTGGGATTGGGTAATAGGAAAGGAACTGAATAATCCCCTTCTATTGTCTAAAAAAAGGTGGATTCACCTCTTTCTTTGAAAGCATGGAAGACCTGGCTAATTTCCTTCATAATAATGGGTTGTTTGATTTAGAACTTAAAGGCTCCAAGTACTCTTGGTTAAATCAAATAATTGGCATAGACCTAATTCAAATCATAGCTAATAGATTCTTAGTTTTTGTTCAATGGGTTCAAAGTAATGTGTACTCACTTTCATACCTATTGAGGATAGGTTATAATCATAATCCTCTGTTACTAAAATTTTATGAAGCCTAGAAGGTAAAAGGGAGGCCATTTAGATTTGAAAAAAATTAATCTTTGCATCCTGAATTAAAGGAAATGATTGAAGAATGGTGGATTCTTCCCACATATTGAAATAGAATGTATAAACTGGTTTCAAAGTTGAATAACATTAAAAATAATATTAAGAAATGGAATAAGGAGGTCTTTACGGAAATTTTCCTCAAAAAAAGTAAAATCAGGGAAGATTTAAGAATCCTAGAGGAGCTTATGGAGGAAGGATAATGGAGCTTGCAGGATTAAAAGAAAGAAAAAAGGTTTCTCTCAGAATTTCATAATTTGATGGTCAAAGAGGAAATTTATTAGAAACAAAGTTCTAGAATAAATTGGATTAAGAATAGTGACAGGAACACCAAGTTCTTTCTCATGTCAGCTATTATTAAATCAAACAAAAAATTAATTATTAAAGTAGCTAAGGTGGATGGGACCCTGTCCTCGGAAGAAGATGATATAGTAGAGACTATAATCTATTAATTTTAGAACCTATATGATAAAGGAAATTAGGATGATGGGAGGAAGGTGGAAGAGGCCCTAACACTCTTTTATATTGTTATGAAGGAGGAGGAGAATAAAGACATGATGGAAATTTTGAGGGAGGAGGAAATAAGATCCATTATCTTCCTCATAAGGGGAATAAGGCCCTAGGACCGGATGGTTTCCCAACATTTTTCTTTCAAATATATTGGGATATTATTAAGAAATATGTAGTATAAGTAGTGCAAGATTTATTTATTGGGGGAAGGATGTTAAAACTGGTGAACCAAAATTTCTAAGTGTTGATGCCCAAGGTGAATGGTGCTAAGGATATTAAGGACTACACAATAATAAACGTAGTTGCAACATTGTTTACAAAATTTTCTCCAAAATTTTAGATTTCACACTTAGAGAGGTATTGCATAAGTTTATTTTTCCTAATCATGGGGCCTTCATCCTAGGGAGACAAATATTGGATAGTATCATTTACATCCTCCATGAAAAAATCCAATAGGGAATCTATGATGGTTAAACTTGATATGTGTAAATAATATGATAGAGTGTTTTGGGAGTTCTTAAGCCTGATTTTAGAAAAGCTAGGATTCAATCTAAAATTTATACAACTGGTCAAGGAGTGTACTTCACCTATTTTTTATTTTTCGATCAATGCTAAAATGCATGGTTTTTTAAATCTGAAAGGGGCCTTCGCCATGGTGATCCTCTTTCTCCCTTTCTATATATAATTTTAGTTGAAACTCTTAGTAGATTGTGTCAGAAAGCTATGAGGGTTAGAAGACGTAAAGGAATCTAGGTTGCTGTAGTCACAAAATCATGCACTTTAGACATTATTTATCCCAGTTTCATACTACTATTTAGAAGGTTCTTGAGTGAAGAAAGTAATAATTAACCCCTTTCTTTTTCTCATCTTCTTTTATTTTTTTTCATCATTTTCGATACTTCTTAAAATTTCCCACCACTTTTTGGGCTCTTTCTAGCTATTTGATATAATTATATTTTTGGTGGTGGGCCATTTCAGGGTTAATTATGAAATTAGATCAACAAAAAACCTATAAATATAAAGTTATGAGACCATACTGAAGAACTTAGCACTAGTCATTACTATCATCCATCTAGAGTTGCAGCCATATATTACATTGGAGATCACTTACATCCACGTAGCTCCATCATCAAGGCACAAGGATAGGACATCTACATCACACCTCATAGAGGGAGGGATTCTATTCTATCCATGCACACATTCTATTACATTTTCTATAATTATTTATTGCTCATTACTTCACAAAGTGTGACTATCACAAGAGTACCTAGGGAAGATGATCCACACACTCACTAAAACTACATTTTGTTCCAAAATATAGTGCAGTGCTTAGTTAGTAAGTCCACTGTTGTGGCAGCTAAGGTCATTTCGACCCATTCATTTGTATTTTTATTTTTTTGGGATTGATGATTTTTTAGGGGTTTGTAGGTCTTTCATATTCATCATGGAGTATTGGCGACATCTGGTACGGGGAATCGATTCTAATGTGACACATAGCATGGGTTTTTTGACCACCTCCCAGCCCTATGAGAATCAATTTTAGATATTTTAGATAGACCAGGGCACATAATTTTTAGACCAGAGTGCCTGTAGGTGCTCCAGTACCTTTCCAGGTTCCCCAGTTCAACCAGGTACTCTAGATTTTTCCTTTTTGGGGATTCTATAGAGTCGTTCCTACTTCTATATTTTCCAGTTACCTTTGTGAAAAATTCTTGCGAGTGTCTTCTATTCATCCAAGTTATTTCCTCTTCTCTCTGGCACATTAGGGTTAGCATTTACTTTGACAAATTTGTTTAGGTCATTTACATACTTCCTTAATGCATTTATTTACTTTACTTACAACTATCAATAAATTAGATTAAATATAGATACACCCACACATTCTCCACATTTAAAGTTATCAGTTACCAATGGTTTGATCCTATTAGCCTGTAATAATTTTTGGATGATACCTTCCTCCTTAGGAAATATGCGGTGGATGAAGCAAGAGATTTTAAGGAAATAACTAAGGATTATGAGGAATTTTTGGGACAGTAAATAAATTTTCATAAGACCTTTTGTTTTTTCTTTAACTTCCACCTAAAGCAACAAAGAATATTGGCTTCCATCATGGATTACATGATTAAACACTTACCAGATAGCTACTTGGGGATGCCTTTGTGTGGTAATAAGATAACTATGGATACTTGGAATCCTCTCATTAAAATATTTCAAAGGAAATTATATTAATGGAAAGGTACTTATTAGAGCTCAAAATTACACCCTGGATATGATCATTGAGGATCATGAATTTTGAGGCAACATGGGACTTTATTTCAGTTGTGGGACTGCTAATTGAGATAGACCTCTGAAGAAGGACAACTTCCTCTTCCTATTTATAATTATACACTACTCCTACTTCTAGAGATGAAGTTATCTAATCCTAAACTGACTCTCCAAGGGATCAAGGATAGAAGGAATTGCATAAATTAAATCCTACACTACATGAGGTGATGCACCAAAAATAGGGTGGTTAAACACTGTGAACTATAAAATGAAGGAAAAATAATGAGAAAGAAAATATGGATGCCAAAGTCCCAAAATAATTTCTAACCTTAAATTCCTTACAACACAATAGATATGAATCTTGTACACTGAAAAAATATGCAAAAATTCTTGCAAAACAATGAAAGGAAATAAAATTAAAATAAAATACAAGCTATGACATTTTTAGAGTCACAAAATAAGTATTTTATTACTTTAGATGAATGAAAAATACATTATATTGGAGATATTTGGCAAGATTCAACATGAATACATTCAAATATGAGGTTTGAGACCAATAACACAAATTCATCTCCTTGGGAGAGAATGCATAGGTATTACAAGAGTGTTCAACAATGTCCAACCATTACAAAATGTTTTTTCATCATAAAATATAAAATAAAGTGAGAGAGAGAAGAGAAACCCAAGATTCCACTTGATTTGTCAACTTGTTGGTGAAAAATATCCCTGAGCACCCCCACACTTAACTTCCCAATGCTTTGCACCTTGTGGAAGAAGAAAAGACCAAACACATTCATTTCTGTACGTTGAGGAAATCTAGAAATGCATTTTTAGAAAAATGAATATATTTTACTATTTTACCTCAACTATCTATATCAAAATACAAATCTAGGGACTCCATGTTGTAGGACTCAAAAATAACTTTCCAGTGATATAATATTCTTGAAAAATGGACAATTTGGTCAAAAGATATGGGCATGTGGATCTAGGGATATTTCCGATGATCGTGGACTTAAGGAACAAGAGCTTGAGCTCTTTCAAACTCCACCATACCCACACTACACTCCTTTATCTTCTCATTTTGACTTGTGGATTGACCTTAGGTGTGGGGAACTGAGGTCTTCGGGGTACTAGGGTCATCCGGCTCATGTGGGCCCGAAATCCCCAAACTTCCCACAATGCAAACTCCTCACTCCTCTCCAACTTGTTTTGGCTCTCCTTCACCTTAGAGCCAACTCGGCGAGTTGGCCTAACTCACCTCCCATATTTACTTTTTGTTGTGGGTTGACCAGGATGTCGAGGACCTTAGCTCACGGAGGAAATGGGTCCTCAGTGTTTCACAGTTTTTCAGTTCCTACAAATGCCGCAACATCCACATTTCACTGTACATGTCCCCCGCCTTTGTATTGTAGATATCTTCAAGATGCAAGGAACACACAACCTCATGGAACACGTACCATGACAACTCTTTGTGACCACACCCTATCCCCAACCTACATTACATTAGAGTTGCTCCTAAACAATGCAATACAACAAAAATAGGTTATCAGCGAACTCATGACCCACTTGCACTTGTTCCCTCTGGGCCTCCTAAGTCCTCATAAGCCGTAATACACTAGATTTGAGCATTTATTTACTATTTTTTCTGATTTCCCTAACTTTTATAGATTTTTCCTTGAGCCAAGGAGTTAGGGAAATAGGAAGTAGAGTTCCCTAATACAATTTTGACCATTTTGACCATTTTCACTGAAATTTAGCTAAGTATAGGATTTTCAAATCCTAGAAGAATGGGAATACCTCAAAATTGCTTGTAAGTTCCCAAAATATGAAGATTATCAATTTATTCCTGGATTCATCAATGAAACTCCACCAACTATTTAAGTCTAAATTTTTCCTCGTTTCTCAATTTTACAAGGGTACAAAATAAACAACATTTTTTGAAAGTCATAGGGGCCATCTACTTGCTAGATTAGTTGATCAGTAACATAAAGCATCCATTGGGCATGGAATCAATATGGCAAACCTGAAACTAATTCAAAACTTGAAGAACAACCCTTGAATCTATATGAAGTTCTATTTAGACATGGAACTGACTATGAAGCTTAAATTTTCCATTTCATTATAAGAATTTTCTAAATTAAGATTTATGATCTAGTGGATTTTTTTTTAATATGATATTTTACTTTGTATCCACTGCAAGAAATGAAGAAACTGAAACAAAGATAAGTCCCACCTAAAATGCATACCACTTGGCTTGAAATTATAACTGGCCTTGTTGAAGATGCGTAGACAAAATATGAAAACTGCCCCAAATTTTTTTAGGTGCTTTGCATTTGATTTACATTAAGCACTTCAGCTGATCCATGGCACTTTGAAACTCCTTCTCACAGAATCTTCTCTTGAATTCATGGTGAAAATTATGTAACAACACCATCCACAAGCAAAAAAAATATGCAAAGCACTTAGGGAAAAGAAGCCTACTCTACCAACAATTCAATGTGCTTAAAGCACTTAGAGAAATTGAAATCCTAAACTACTATGTATAAGATTCATGAAACATCTTAATGAGAGGATTTGAGATGAATCCCATAGAATGGGATTTAAAACACATTCCCATAAAGATGATATAAATCAAATGAGTTAGCTTCTTTGCAACCAGTGATAATGTATGGTCCACTCCAGATTGCATCAAACCTGGAGTGTCTCCCTATTTTAACTTGGTCTGCATCCCATTTCAAAACAAGATCTCCAACCTTGAACATTTGAAGCCTGACCCTTTTTTCAAACCATTATTTGATGGATGACTGATGTTGTTCTAACTTGAGCATAGTAGCATTCCTTAGTTATTCCATCTCTACCAACTATGTCATTTTTACTTCTCTTTAATCTACATCCTCACATTCCATTTGTTGAGCCAACTCTAGTGAAGGAAACTCTAGTGACAACAAAATTCTGGATTATTTACCATTTACAATCTTGTAGGGAGAAGTAAAAATTTCTTTCTTCATTCTTATCTTGTCCACCCAAAGAGCATTTCTCACCTTTGTGTGCCACTGTATTTGATTGATGTCCATTTTCCTCTTCATGATCCTAATCATAGTCTTGTTAGTAGAGTTTGTTAATCCATTACCTTGGGGGTAATAATTAGAAGAAGTCTTAAGATAGATCCCCAGTCCAAGAGCCCAATCATAAATGTTTGATCCTAAGCAAGCCTTTGCATTATAAGAAATGATAGTTTGAGGAACACCAAACCTTGTTATAGTTTCTTTAAGGAAGTCCACGATAACTAGTTTGGTAGCTTCTTTCAATGACACAACTTTTGTCCACCTGGTAAAGTAGTGATTTTTTGTTAAAACCCACTTTTTTCCTATACTTGATGGAGAATTAATCATGCTAATGAAATCTAGACCCCATTGAAAAAATGGCTGATATTCTTAGATCAGATGAAGTGGTAGGGAAACAAACCTTTTCCTTCTAGTGAATAAAACACATTCCTTGCACTTTCTCACTAATTTATGAGCATCAAAAAATAAGGTGGGATAAAAATATCCTGATCTTATAATCTTCATTGTCATGTCTCTATCAGAAAATTGTCCACCAGATAAGCCATCATGAAATTTTGTTAAAACATTTCCACACTAATCAACTTATTTCACCTAAGTATAACTCCATCAATATTACTTTTGAACAATACTCCATATAGTAGACCATATGGAGTAGATTGTAACCTTAGGGGTATTTTTTTTTTTTATCTGAAAAGGATAATCTCCCATAGATAAAAAGTTATCCATATCAGCTATTAGGAAATAAGGGATAAAATATGTGAAACAATCCCTCACAGAATCGCAACAATAGGAACTAATATGGAGAAAATATTATAGATCTCAAATAAAAGTGCATAATAAAATAACACAACATAAAGAGACAATATTTAGCATGGTTCACTCAATTTGGGCTACTTCCACCAAGAATCACTTGCTCATATTTTATTACAAGCCACCACTCTTTCAATACAATACCCAGATCTGTTTGGAGTTATGCTCAACAAACTCTACAGAATTCACACCCGAATTCATACACATCTGCAATGTTATATTATTTCTACCATATGCCCAAAACCACATAAGTAGATAACCGCTTAATTAGTTTTAGAAAACCGTGGGTATTAAAACCATGGGCCAAAACCGTCCCATAAATCTATGGGTCAAAAATCTGACACATATGAGAAAAGCACGTTTCCTAGAATATCGGGCATGTTTTTCAAGGCCACAAAGATTATAACAACTATGGAAAGTGTACAGTACTCTTAGTGTACAGTCTTCGACACTTTCACACATGAAAAAAGGCTCCACAACCTAACATCAGCAATCTAGTTATGATCATTCATTAAATCTCTTTCATCCTGTTGAAAATCAACATCATATGGTAGCTCTTCATGAATGAATGAGGTATCTTGGTCATTATGAGTGATGAGGGTCGTCAATCCTTGCCATTAATAATGTCAATCTAGGGCTAGTGTCCAATGGCTGTATGCATTAAGAGAATAATATATTTGGAAATTCAACACTAACCAAACTTGCATTAAATGAATCACACTTGCAAAAATTTAAAGGCACACTTAGTCTTAGTGTGGAAAGTGTACAATAATATTAGTGTATAGTCTTTAAAACTTTCACACATGAAAACAAACTCCACAACCTAACAATCTCCCACTTGGAGACTAGTTTTCCTCTGAACAAGCTTTTGAACCCTTCACTAGTTTCCGTGAAGACCAACCAAAGCTAAACACATCTTCAATTTTTCTCTTATGACCACCTTGGTCATCATGTCTGCAGGATTCTGACTAGTATGAATCTTATCCAACTTCAACTTCTCTTCCTCCAAAGTTGTCTTGATGAAATGGTACCTTTACTGTATATGATTCTCCCTAGAGTGTAAAGTAGAGTTCTTAGGTAGGTGTATAGCACTCTGACTATCACTATATTGCTTTCCTTCCTCCTGCTTATGTCCCAAATCTTCAAGAAATTACTGTAACTAAATCATTTATTTACTTTCCTCTATGGAAATAACATACTCAGCCTCCGTGATTGACAAATCCATCAGCTTCTGCAATCATGATATCCAGCTCACTGTTGTTCCACCTACAATGTAAATATAACCTGTTGTGCTCCTCCTGTTGTCTACATATCCAACCATATCTGAATCTATATAACCACTCAAAGTGGTGTCTAATCCACTATAGCAAAAAACTATCCCCATGGTCCCTCTCAAATACTGAAGGATCCACTTTAATTCTTGCCAATGATCTCTACTTGGATCACTCATAAATCTACTCACCGCTACCACTACATGGGAAATATTAGTCCTAGTGCACATCATGGCATACATCAAACTGCCAACCGCTGATGAGTAAGGTACCTTGGGCATCTGGGTTCTCTCTTGCTCTATTTTGGGACATTGCTCCTTTGATAACTTGAAATGGCCTGCCAAAGGAGTCCCAACTGGTTTAACATCCTACATATTAAACCTCTCCAAGACCTTTTTAATGTACTCTTCCTGAGATAAAGTCAGCTTTCGTTCCTTTCTATCCCGATATATCCTCATACCAAGGATTTGTTTGGCTGGCCCCAAATCCTTCATAGCAAAGGATTCACTTAGCTACTTCTTGAGAACTTTTATTTCCTGCATGTTCTTACCTATAACCAACATATCATCCACATACAAACACAAGATAATATAACTGTCATCCTAAAATGTCTTTGTATACATGCAATGGTTAGAATGGAATCTAATATAACCTTGCTCCATCATGAATCTATAAAATTTCTTATACCATTGGCGTGGAGCTTATTTCAAGCCATATAAGCTCTTCTTCAGTTTGCACACCATCTCCTCTTTACCTTTGAACTCATAGCCCTTTGGTTGCTACATATATAGATCCTTCTCTAAATCTCCTTGGAGAAATACATGTAGACACCTAAAATTGGTTACCCAATTTAGTGTCCCCCACGTTCGTTTACCTTCTTGGGTAACTTGGGGCGCGTGTTTATCACCATTTCTCTCTTAGGGTATTATTTAATATTTGATTTAAACATCTATCCTAAGTTTATTGCACCCCATTATGTTTTACCCATAGATAATTAAATATTAATTACTTAATTACACTTTTTACATGTATCTTAACCACTTATCTACCCCATATCAAATTCCTAACCTCCCATATCTATTTTATCCATCTATCCCCCCTATTTCTCCTCCCCCCAAACCATGTAGCGGGATATTTCCTGTATTTGAGTCAGAGGGATCACTTACATCCTTCCAAAATCATCCTTTTTGGCCATTTTGGGAGTCTATTCCCTGATCGGCACCGATCGGTACTCTGTCGACGCTGATTTTTTGGAGCGGTGCCGATTATATATTGGTCGGCGTCGATTACAAATACAGATCCAGAATTCAGTTTTGGTTAGAGAGAGAGACAAAAAGAACGAAAGAGAGTTTTGAACATCAAGTCTGAGCATTATCTATCAAGCGAAAGTGAATTCTATCCAAATCAATCCTTGAGAGGACCACCGTTACTCTGCTCATACCACATCAACATCGTGAGCCTCCATTGATCTCTTGGTGACTCTGTTCCTACATCCTGCGAAGGTGGAGCCTTGTCAGTATCCCTACGACTCTTGCAGATCCGGTGAAGATCGACGATCTAGCTTCCCCTGTCTGTTTCTCAATCTTCCTGCAATTTTCCCCTAGTTGACGCCGACCATACCCATTCGACGCCGATTCTCTCTAGTCAACGCCGAAGGTCAACACCTATTTTCCTAATCGACGTCAATCTTCCTATGGACAGGTAAAATAATTTAGGGAACATAAATCCAGCATTGTTTTCACACTTTCCCATTTTCTATTGGTTTCTGTCTACTATTTACATTCTGTTTGTCATTTTTAATCAAAAGCTAGACATTTACTTACGTCTTTTATCATGTATGCTTCTTTCCTTAATTGAAAACGTGGACTAACATCCACCGAGGGAGCTTATCGCTTCTCGGACCCGCTTTTTGGGAAGTCCACCCAAATATATTTTAACGTTGTCTTTTTCTGTCAAGCATCTGTGTCTCGTAGGTTTCTTGGATCTACTTTGCAGGATCACTCGTGTGCGCCTGTCTTGTCTACATTAGCTTTCTTTTCCATCTACATATTCATATCTATTAGGTATCAATTTCATTTGAGTTTTTCAGGGTTTTTGTGCTTAGTTTGGTACATTAACTTGGACAGGTAACAAGCGCGGAAATTCTTGATCTACATTCTGGCACACCCGGTGGGACCCAACCAAATTCCCCTATTGGTAAGTTCATTTCTTTTCCAGTTTTGAGATTTTGTTCTATTTCTTCACTGATTTTCATCAGTTCTCCTTAAGCACTCCCTTCCTTCATTTTGGTCTTGCTTCTTTCACTTATAACTTGCAAAGTTAAATTTTTTTCTTTCTTGCAAAACTAAATTCCAATTCCTATTTCAAAGATTAATAAATCTTTCATTTGATTTCAAGATTGCATTTTCGATCCATCTCTTTATGCAAAATCTTTATTTTCTTGAAAGTTTTTTTTTAAGTTCCTTGAAATATAAATTTTCATTCTACTATTATCTAGATATATCTTTCTGGATTTGTTTGTGTGTTTACTTAAACCTATCTTGCGGAGCACTTTGCTTGTTCACAAAATTTTTCAAGGGGAAGAGCTCAACAACGTGCTTTTTGAAGTCCGCACACTTTGGAGAGCTAAATCTACAGGTATTACTCTTTTACGGTGTTTTCTCCTTTTTAAGAACTTAAAAAGAATTTGTTTGTTTGTTTTCTGTCACATTCAAACATTTTGGTTTTGGTGCTTAAAAAGAATTTAATCACATTTGGGAAAGAACTTATTTGACTTGTCTTCATTGAAATCCAACACTTTGTTAGTAGTGCTTAAAAAGAACTTTTTCTTTGTCATTCCTGTTGTATGTTGTTCATCTAGTTTTCTAAATAGGTTGGAAAATTGATCAAAATCAGTAGTGACACTATTTTATTTTTATTTTTCACCCTTGCACACAAAGCCAAAATCACTAGGTATAAAGCATCAAAACAAAAATTCCTTCCTTGGCCTCACCTACTTAGAAGTGACATCCAAGAGGAAGAGCCTACGCGGTACTCTGGCCACACTATAAATTCATGGAAGTTCTGGTATATATTGGCAAAGCACCCGACTCCCTTATCGCAGCGGTGTGTGAAGTGTGGGGGTAGGCCCCTATATCAAGCCAAGTACTGGTCTTTTACTGAAGTGCCTTCGGGACTCCTCACCAAAACATTCCCCAAACCATCCTTAGTTTGGCTATCTGAGTAGTTCCTGTTCTAAAAAGCCTTCCCTAATATTTTCTTTCTTAAAAGCATAAAAACTTAAAAGAGATAATCACCTACGCTACTTGAATTGTTTGTGCATTAGTTAGGTCAATCTTATTTTTCTATATTTTTGCTTTTTTATGACGGTCATCACTCGGTTATAATCTAGAAAAATGGCTCAACTGGCCCATTCTTCCTCCGAGATCACCACTAGTGTGGATGTTTTGGCACCCCTCGGGTCTTCCTCGGGACCGCTATTAGTTGGTTCCCCATCTTGGTCATATAATCCTTTCTATCAGCCTAAAGAAATCCCATCACATCCAGCTTCCCCCAGTCCTTCAGAAATATCATCTGCTTCTGATATAGAGTATGTTCCTCATGGGGATCCTGAATTTCAGGCACTCCTTGATCGCAATCCGGTAGCCCTTATGGACTATCTAGTACATAATTCTGTTCAAATATCTGATCAGGGACCACCAATCCAGCAAGTTTACGATTATCCTCATGAACCATCCCAGGATTTTATAGAACAGTTAGCATATTTTTTCTTGCCTTGAACCACGAAAGAGGGTGGTGCACCTGTGCCTCCTTTTTCTCTTCCACTGACCATGTTGACTAGTTCTCAAATAGTCTTGCCTATTCCTAGCGCCATAGTTACCTCGACTATTCCACAACCTACTTCTGAGAAGTCCTCTTCTCTAGCTATAATGGGCACATCTGCGCACCCACAGATTGTTGTTAATTCTTATATGTTGTCCATTGCGTCCTAAGGTCAATACCTCTTTACGAATCAACCCCCTTCTATGAGTCAGTTGGTTCCTGCTTCTCTTCCTCTAGTTGGTCTTTCTTCTAATGCTCCAGCGACCATGACCTTCACCCATCCTCTAGTGTTGGCACCCTTAATAACCAATCCGGCAGTCAAAAGCCTCATTCAAACCTTGTTCCCCACCATGTCCAATCAAATTAACACGCATGTTCCTCAATCCATTCTGATTCAGTCAACAAGTGTAGGAGCCCACCAATCACAGGCTCCGTCTTTCATTCAACCACCTTTTTCTCAACCACTTGCCATCTCACAGCCTGTTTATACGCAGGCTTCTTCACAACAAATACCTCACCAGACATCACCCAGAACGTCAAGTTGTTCCTCTTATCATCATGTTAATCAACAGATGAATCCCCTGTTGACGCCTCAACAAAATCTACCATTCGCTTCTTATGTAGGACATACCAGTATGCCTCCTCCTCAATCTGACGTGGTCCAAGTTCTTTTCAAGAAAATCACAGACCTAGAAGCCTCCACCAAAGGGGCTTGTCCTTCATACTCTTTTGAAGAAGTGTGCAATGAACCCATTCATCCATCAGTGGCTTTTAAGCCTTATCCTCCCCAATGGGAACTTCCTAAATTCTCAAAATTTCATAGTTGGGAGGACCCTCAACAACATCTATGAGTATTCAACCACGCTTGCTACCTTATAGTCCAGGATCAAGAAATTATGCTCCGTACTTTCCCTATGTCTCTAGCAGGGCCTGCTTTAGACTGGTATAATAACATTCCTCAACATTCCTTGTTTTCTTTCTCTCAATTGGCCTAGATGTTTGTTGAAAAATTTTCAATAAACATCACACATAAGATCTTGATTACAGATCTTTATAACATTCATCAATTCGATGATGATTCTATTGCAAACTTTGTCACTCATTGGATAGGGATAATAAACCAATTGTCTTTCTCCCTTCCGCAATCCCAACAGATTGAGTTGTTTACTCGATCTTGTGCTAATCATATTTCTTCCACTTTAAGGATCCAAACCTTTCACACATTTGGAGAATCCTTTACGATGGCATGCAAACTTGAATCCCACGCCATTGAACAAGGGAAGTTAAAACTTCGCTCTAAATCTAAACCAGATTTTTATCGATTTACAAAAACAAACCCTTCCGCTTCTAACAAAGAAAAGAATCAGGGGTCTACCAATGCTATCATATTAAAAATGTCATGAGCCGATAACACTTCTAATCAAACACCTCGGAGAGACTCCTCATCTTCTCGAAAAGGACCCTCATCAACTTGATCTTTCACTTCGTTGGGGGAATCATATGCGTCCATCTTAGAAAATATGTTGGAAGTTCACATGATCGAACTTCCCCCTATTATAAATTTTGATGAAAACCAAGAACATCCATTCTGGTATAGGGAAAATGATGTTTGTTATTATCATAGAACCAAAGGCCATGACATTGAATGATGTCAGACCTTTAAAAATCTTGTCCAGAAATTCATTGATAAAGGTGAGCTCATTCTGGATAACCCAAATGCTCCCCCAAATCAAGCGCTTGATGTTTTTAAACAACCTTTTCCCAATCATTCCACGAATAATGATGCTTCAGAGTCTCAAAAACCAAACACTCATACTATTAGCTTCATTTCTACTAAAGAATCTTCTTCTAAAACTAAGCCATCTACGAACACATCGACCAAATCAGAACCTCCTTCCACTCCTCTAATTGCTGGGATTCCACCATCTTTAGATAACCCATCTTTGAATATTCTCATATTGTTAAAGACAAATTCATCTCCCTCTGCCTCTTTATCTGATCTTCCATCCATGCCCGAGACAGTGTCATCCTCATCTGTCACATCATCAGATATTCTTTTGATGCTCAAGGTATTTACATCCCTTCGAATTTCCACCACGAATACATCTACTGCTGTTTCTCCCATTTTTGTTGCGACTATGCCATTAGTAAACATACCTATAGTTGTACCAACTTCGACGAAAGCGTCTTTGATTTCGACTCTTCCCGTTTCCTTTCCCACAGTAGTTACACCCACAATTACTATACCAGAAGTATTTCCCTTGCAAAGAATTGCTCATTCATCATCCACTTCTTCCATCACCAATACTATTTTGCCTATTAAGGGAAAATCTAAAGAAATAACACCAACACCAACACTTTTGATTCCTGGAATTAAACCGAGACAACTAAAGTCTGACGTTGCATCTTCAAGGCCTCACCATCTCCTTCCCCCGAAAAGGTTACAATCACCTTATGCGGTTGAAGTTGTCACCATCCCTGAAAAGGGAAAACCAATATTTAAGACTATTAAGACTCTTGGTGCTTTCCCTCAAAAATCTCTCTCTACGCCTCATAAGAGATTGGATTTATCAACTGGGAAGGTGTCTTCTTCTACAACATCTTCTTCACCGGTGCCTCGTAAAGTGCATTTACCCACTAGAAATGCATCACCTCTTTTATCAGGACCATCATCTTTGTCACCAAAAACCAAGGCACCCTTTGTTCCTCCTATCAAACCTATTTTAGGAGCTCCTCCCTTGTCTAAATCAGCATTATCTAAATCAGCATCTATTTCGACCAAGCAGTATCCTTCATCTCTGAAGACCACAACACTCGTTGCATCTTCATTTTTTTCAAAATCTATCTTAGGAGCTCCTCCCCCACCAAAATAAACCTTTCCTCACTTGCTTCCATCTCAGGCACCCAAGGCCGCTTCTCCAAATGTCCAGAAAAGTAAAATGATCCCTAAAAAGACTGTCAAACCAGACATGTAGGTTCTTTTACCTCAGTAGTCCATGAAGGTAAAAGAGGCACCTCCATCATCTCTTTCCTCATCTTTGTCTACCGGATTCTATACTAAAATTCTTCACCAACTTATCCAATCTTCATCCATATCCCTTCCTCCGATCAAACCCTATAATTCTAAAGGAGTAAAACCTTCCTGGTTCAACTTTGATTTGATTTGTGCTTACCATCACACTCCAGGACATGACACCGAGGGATGTAAAGCCCTTTAATCTTTCGTCAATGGTCTTTTGGAAGAAAGTGATCTTCTGATGGAAGAAGAGGAGGAACAAGTATCTCCTGTCATCTCATCTGAGCCTCAATGATCTACTCAAGCCTCTAGTTCTGTTAATTTCATGCCAGATGGTCTTCCACCTTCTCAAATAGACATGATTCATATCGTCACTAGAACACAACAATATGATAATCTATCATCATATACATCTCAGCCACGGGTTGTCATTTCTGTAGCCCCTGGAGGCATTCTTCTTTCCACATTAGCCTCGAGACCTAGGGTCTCTATTCATGCTTCACCTTGGGCTCAGATTCCTGTGTCAGTAAAGGAGAGTGTTATGAAACAACTTACTCATGCCCCGGTCAAAATGTCTCTTTTTGACCTCATTCAATCATCTCCATAGCATCACCAAGCTCTGATTGATAATCTGCGCCATATCGTAGTGAATTCAGATAATCCCCAACCTTTTGAGATGATTATGGGATTGAATAGACCATCAACCGCCATTTCCTTTAAAGATTCAGAAATTCCTTCCCTTTCTTCCGAGGATTTAGAGGCTCCCCTCTTTATCACAGTTCAAATCAACAACACTATGTTAAAATGCACTATGATTGACAGTGGTGCTGCACTCAATGTCATTTCCTCACACACATTCGAGCAACTTAAGTTACCAAAGAACGTAGTGACACCCCCACCTTTCGCCCTTCGATCATTTAACGATTAGCTGGTAGTTACTTTAGGAACTGTGGTCCTACCCATTCAAGTAGGTAAGAAGTTGCTTCACAAACTCTTTTACATTGTTGAAGGGAAATTCCACTACAATATGATCCTCGAACGCTCCTAGATTTGTGCAATGAATTACATCCCATCAACCCTCCATCGATGTTTAAAATATCAATATAAGGGAAAAATATATACTCATCCAGGAGATCCTTTTCCTTCTACACAATGCGACAGGACCACAGGGTCTGCCCCTCTAAAGGAGAATGCTTGTTCTCCTGACGAGGATTCATCCTCTTCCATACCTGCAACAAAACTACTAGATTTACAAAATCTAGAAGAAACATTGCAGCGTTTCTCACTAGGAGATCTTCCACTTCTCTCTTTTGACACTCATCTCAAATGTAATGAGTATGGTAGACCAGAAAAACAACCTGAATATTAGCCAGGCCTCAGTCACGTCATTACCATTGGTCTACCCAATCAACAAACTAACTTCATTTACGGTGGTCTTGATACACCTCACTATCTCCCGGATTCTCCTCCTAGGGCCAAACCCTATTCAGCAGGGTTTGATTGTCTATAGAATCCCATGTTTTCAAAAACTTATTTATATCAATGCGTGTGGAAGGGTTTTGGCCTGGGAAAGTATGAACAGGGTGTGCATGACCTCACGTCCATCCCAACTCTCAAACCACATCAAAAATTTGGTTTAGGATTTAAACCTCTCTCAAAAGTAGCCATCACCATTCTCAATGAGCCTCTTTCAATTGAGGAACCATCTTCTCCCGTCAATTCAGAAGCATCATTTGATGTGGATGACACCATTTCCATCCCACCTAACTTTTTTTTTAGTCAATACCATTTCCTTAGGGCCATTGACCTATAAAACTAATAACAAATCCACTTCCATACTATTAGTCTTCCCTGAAATAGTTGGAGATGACTCTCCTACTATCAACACTATCCACTGTGTGGATGAGGACTCTGTCCTCACCTATCTGGGGGCAGAGGATTCCTATCTTCCTAAAACCATTCCTTTTGACACGTCTACACTTCTTAACGAGGCCATTATTGACCTTAATATAGGGACTTCTAAAGACCCTCGCATCATTAAAGTCGGCCAATCTCTTAATCCACAACAGTTAGAAGACTTTACCACTTTTCTTTCCAACCATCGTCAAGCATTCGCTTGGTCATAGGAGGATATGCCAGGACTTGATCCTAATATCGTGGTCCACAATATCGTTACTCTTCTAGACATCAAACCAGTTAAGTAAAAATTACGTAAAATCGAGTAGCCCTTCTTGTTAAAGAAGAGTTGCAACATTTGCTTTCTGCTAACTTCATCCAGCCCATTGATTATCCACAATGGGTTTCAAATGTAGTACAAGTAGCCAAAGCTACTGGGAAGATTCAAATTTTTACTGACTTCCGGGATCTTAATCTTGCTTGTCCAAAAGATGATTTTCCTCTACCTAATATCGACCAACTTGTGGATTTAATGGCAGGTCAGGAGATGCTTTCTCTTATGGATGGTTTCTCTGGGTATAATCAAATTCTCATCACACCAGAGGACCAACATAAGACTTCCTTCATAACTCCTTGGGGGACTTTTTGTTATCATGTCATGCCTTTCGGTCTTAAGAATGCAGGAGCAACCTATCAGTAAGCAATGACCTACATCTTCCATGATCTCTTACACCAAACTATGGAAGATTACGTCGATGATCTCCTCAGTAAATCCCAACGCCATCAGGATCATCTTTTCACTCTTGCACCTCTCTTTGAGAGGCTAATTCACTTCTATCTTCACCTAAATCCATCTAAGTGCGTGTTTGGCGTTCTCACTAGTAAAATCTTAGGCTTTATCATTTCTATTAGGGGTATTGAAGTGGACCCTGCAAAAATAAAAGCTATCCTTGAGATGCATCCCCCTTCTAACTTAAAGCAACTTCGTGGTCTTCAAGGACGCCTTCAATTAGTGCATCGGTTTATCTTGCAATGGTCAGACCGTTGTCAACCTTTTCATCATCTACTCCATAAGAATGTTCATTTTTAATGGGATGAGCTTTGCCAAAAGGCCTTTGATGATCTCAAAGCTTATCTTCTTTCTCCACCTATGCTTACACCTCCACGTGAGGGCGAGCCATTCTATCATTATATTTCTGTAACTGACCATGCTCTGGGAGCCATGATCTCACATCGGGATGCTAACGGTAAAGAGTAGGTCGTATATTACATCAGTCGCACTCTTCATGAGTATGAAACACACTATTCTAAAGCTAAAAAGCTGTGTTGTGCTCTCTTCTTCGCAACTTCTAAGCTTCGTCATTACCTTCTTAATCACAAAACTTACAGTGTCACAAGTGTCAATCCACTCAAGATAATGCATGCAAAGCCTTATCACAATGATCGTATCACTCATTGGCTCATGCTCATGATAGAATTTGATCTCGAGTTTATCCCACAAAAGTCTATCAAGGGTCAGGTCATTGCAGATCAATTAGCTGCTGCTTTGGAGTTCCACACAAACTCATCACAGACAATGGTAAATCTTTCAAAAATGTCGATTTATAGAACCTTTTTGATGCTTTCAATATCAAACTCAGCTTTTCTTCTCCATACTATCCCCAAGCTAACATCCAGATTGAGGTTTCTAATAAAACTTTGCGTAATATCCTCGCAAATAACTAGTTGAGCTGGTAGGGATTGGCATTTACATATCCCTTTTGCTCTCTGGGCTTATCGGACTAGCATTCATACTCCTACTGGTGCTACTCCCTTCTCTCTCGTCTATGGGTCTGAGGTTGTTCTTCCTTTGGAATTCCAAATCCCATCTCTCCATGTTTCTCTTAGAGAATTTGTCTCTGATGAGGACTATCGTCAAAATCGTCTAGCACAACTTGAATTATTAGATGAGCGGCGTCTCAACGCTCTTGAACATCATCAAGTATATCTTGACCGTGTCAAACGTGCTTATAAAAAGCACTTGCAACACCGTGACTTCAAAATTGGTGATCTTGTTCTTAAAGAAAATCAAAATGTCACTACACTCGAAAGGAGTCAGCGTGGTAAGTTTGCTCCCAACTGGATGGGTCCGTATGTAGTCACTCATAAATATGGGTCTGGGGGCTTATTGTCTATCTTCCATGGATGGTGTACCTAAAGTGGAACCTCTTAATGCCTTGCATCTACGGCCCTTCTACTGTTAAATTCTATCTTACACAAATCTTAGTCACAAGACAGATCTCTATCACCCGTCTAACAACCGGTCATATACTTATTGTGGTGATTCAAAATTATGTGGTTTTCCATGCCTATATGTCTTTTTTTACCTTTAATATGAGTATCGTGGCTCTACTCATAGCATTTTTTCTTCTGGATATGTTTCTCCTCATGGTAGGAATACCTTAATCTCCGTTTCATTTGTCCCAAGTGCATATCTTAATCGGATCTACTTAGGGCATGAGTGCGTGATCTTTATACGTTTTCTTCCCCTCTATCTGATCTATCTAGGTCTAACCTCAGCTTCTTTCAAAAAGCTCCAAAAGCTCCCAAAAAAAAAACATAGATGTTATCCTAAAAATTCCCAAAAGGATAGACTGATCCCTTGAAGGAAAGCTACCCATACCTTATCAAATAAACCAAAAAGATATAGACCATTCCCTCAAAGGATGGCTATCATTAAAATTCAAAATACAGACCGCTCCCTTGAAGGACGGTTGTTTGTTCAAAAGAATTACTCAAGGCTTATTGCATTGGTCAGTCTTCACAATAACAGACTCCCTCTTGGGCCAATTTTTTCACTTTTTAGCATCACTGAAAGACTTCCCGTATCGATCAGTCTTTCTATATCTAGCAAACTTCCCACATTGATCAGTTTGCTCTTCTGTAAAAACAAAAATCTTAAAGTTGAGATATAAGACCTTTTGTCGATCATATGGAGAATCCTATTTTCCCAGTATGAACATGTATTCTGTCCCTTGTAAATTTTGACGAGATACCTACTTACTGCTCTTTCCGTTTCCCTCCTAAATCTGGTTTGCGGCTAGTTAGTGCCAGGTTTATTTTAACCTCATATAGGGCCTTGTATGCATGATCTTTTGGTCTCCTATCCAAGACTTCTATTTATGGTCGGTTAGGAAGTCCTAACTTATCATTCTTTGTTCTTATCTAGGTGTATATCCTTTATTTCTCATCAAGGTCGTTTTCATTACATCCTTGGCTCTCACAGAGCGAATATTCCCATGATTATTTGTTATTCATCTAGTTAAATTGACCATTTAACATGTTAATTTAATCAAACTCTATCATTTATCTAATTTCATCTGATCTACTTTGTCCAAAACACATATCATCACCTCTATTATAAACACATGTGGGTCGATCTATATATTTTCATCAAAATTTAATTAGAAATCTCAAAAAAATATCAAATCCATTCCAACTATCAACTCCCACCACATCATCTAAAAACATGTCCTATCCAAGTAACATTACATCCATCTTTATCCATTTTCTCAATCAAAGTTAAATCCACATATCAATCACATCAAAGCACATCACATCTATATGTCCTCTACATGTCTATGTCCATCAAATCATATCTATTTATCCTCTATCAGTCATGTGTCTATATCCATCACAATTACGCTACACCTATCCATGTATATCGTAATTAAAAGCAGGAGAACAATCACATAACACAGAAAATGATGAATATATATATATATATATATATATATATATATCTATATATATACATGAGTGTCTGTACAAAAAAAAATGGGTGGCTCTCAATCAAGCCATCTATATCGTACATCAAAAATGCCTTCCAATCGAGGATACATCAATACACTCGATACAAAAAACATCACATCTCTATATCGTAAAATCCGATAGCGTGGAGGACACTATCTCCTCCACCCTCCTCTGGACTAGGCTGTCTCTCCTGGCCGTCACTTATCAAGCTAGACGCACCTACTACTGGAGGCCTCTGCCCACCTCAGTCTCTCTCGGTGCTCCCTCCCTCTGATGCCCCGCTCGTTGTGGCTGTCGTTGATCTCCTCCTCGCCCCATACCAAGGCACATTTGGGGCATGCTGCGCTAAGGAATCCTCGCAGTATCTCACCTTAGCGAGGAGAGACTGGTATGTACTCAGGCTCATGGTACCAGGTGCTCGTAGTGGTGCTACTGGTGCTGCTGGTGGTGCCCCTCCTATGGTCGTGCCCTGTGTCCCAGACTCTGACAGTGGTACATGTCTCACCATATTTGGCCCTGAGGGCCTCCCTATGTCGATGATAGTGATCCCTCTATTGGATCATTGTATCTTGCTCCTAACGTGTTGCGATCTCTCTCTCCAAAATTAGGGCATCCCTCTCCGCTGTCAGAGCTCTAATCTCCTTGAGAGCCGCCTGGTGTGTATGTGTACCAGGGTGGCGTGCTCTCCCTCTAGTCTCTCCAGCACTGTAGCCATGTCCTCCTCCTCGGCATCTATAGATGCCGGTAAGCTGTCGTGGTAGATTTGTCGCATACCATGCCGTATAACCATCATCTACTCTAGCATCATCATCACTGTCTGTAGAGTGTGGGGCCTCTCCTAAATGGATCTACCGTGATCAAAATCGGCAGATCGGTCTCTCTATTACCCCCGCCTGTAAGCCCTGTATGTGGTCGGCACTGTCTGTGCTAGGTCGAACTGTCTCAATGCCCATATAAACGAGACACGCTCCCGCATATCAGGCTTGCGGCCCCTAACCACCCTGCTCTGTCTCAATCCCACCAGGTGAGCATCCTGACCAGCCAATGTCGAAAATACCAGATATGGTCTCTAGATGACCTGCTCTGTTGTTAGCGTCTTGAAACGCTCAGCATACCAATCTGCGGATCTCCCTGTATCTCCCGAGGCCATATCGGCCCGCCATCTCCGGAATCCGTAATCAATAGCTCCCACTGCTACTGGCATCCAAGGAAGCCCGGATGGCCTGATCACTACTATATACTCATATGCCCAGCAATGGAGCAAAAAATTGACATCAATACCTGTCCCTCCGGCCAGTGGTATACATCCATAACTCATAGTATATATGAGCTATCAAGGCATCAGCAAAGGAAAACACCTGTCTGAACTGCAAGATGCCACAAACGCAATCTAGTAGCAACAATGGGAATCTCCCACCTCCTAAATCTGGTAGAGTAAAATAGGAAATCGCCATCTGAATCAGCGCTATATGTCTACTCCTAGGACATCATCCTATCTGTACTACGAGGCTATCCTCACTACCCTAGACACTATCTCTGAATCATATGCCCTGTCTCCATATAATCGAACTAGGGCCCCCTATTTCTGCTCTCATGGCGTAATCTCTATCAGGTCCCCAGTGATCGACAACCTCAAAATCCTGTATATGTCCTCATGGGTGATGGTCATCTCACCCATCCTGAACCAAAAAGTGCATGTATTGCTATCCCATCGTCGCACTAGTGCTCGCATCAGCTCTACATCTCGAGGCACTCGTCTATAGTATCGAAAGCCCCTAAGCCCAGATAACTCTAAGTGACGCCAATCTGCGTCAGTGACGTTGGGGAGGATGGTCTCCAGTAAGCTCGAGCATCGCATCTCTCATGTGTAGTACCTCTCGTGCCTATATCCATGATGTTAAAAACAATATTAGCTTCATATTTACCCAAATCCGAACATCCAAAACACATTTTATCATGATATCAGCCAATTTAATGCAATCAGCATCGATTGAGTTTAATCGACGTCGATCTCATTTAGTCAACGTCGATTCAAATACTATGATCGGCGTCGATTGATTGTAATCGGTGTCAATTTTTTTAAGTCGATGCCGATTTTCAGGCCAGAGTGTGAAACACACTCTGGCCTCCCACTTATTCCCTTTTTCCCTAAAATCTAAAAAAAAAAAATACTATATAACGGTAAACATATGCACGAGGTTCAAGAAGAATCCACTTACCCCAGGTCGTATCCTCCTCCGCTTCTGACCACTTCCAGAAGCTTCCATGGTGCTCAAAATCTAATTTTTGACTCTCTCTGAATCAATCGTCATGGTGTAAATAAATCGTTCACATTTTCCATTCACATATTTATATGTGCTCGATATGGTCGGCACCATTTTTTATCGGTCAGCACCGATTGTTTTGGTTGGCGCCGATTTCGTTTGATCGACGCCGATTTCGTCGCCATCATTGCCGAGTGGTGGCAATTTTGCTTCTTTACATCACTTTCTTCCATATCCTTATCTTTTTGCCATAGTGTTGATGCTTAGCTTCTTTATCTCGTCATTATTATTGTGTAGGAAATAAGAGATAAAATATGCGGACATAATCCCTTTGATATCACCGCAACAGTTCGAGTTAATATCCCAGAAAATGCTTACAGATCTCATACTAAAAGTGCAGAATAGAGATAACACAACACTATAGAAACAAGATTTAATGTCGTCTGCTTTGTAGACCATGGGCTGGTTGTCCCTACCAATGTGAATCACTTTAGATGCTGAATTTTATTTCAAGCCTCCACTCTCTCAATACAATACCCAGATCCGTTTGGTAGCTAACGTCGTCTCATGAGAAAACTCGTACTAGTCTTCACTACCTGAATGTCAAAACACTTAGGTGGCTACCTCTTTATTCATGTACTTGTACATCTATCATATGCATGAGATCATATAAATCCAGACAACCAGCTTAAGCAGTCCCGTGTTTACATCTACCGTGGGTATCAAAACCAAGGGAAAAATCCGTGGGTATCAAAACAATGGGAAAAATACCGAAAAATCTCTAGTTTGAGGCACAAAAACAGCCCATAACGGTTACCCATTACCCATGGGTTAATAAACCATCTCCATGAAAATTTGTCTCATCGGGGGCCTCACCCCTGAACCCCCCTAACCTGCTGACCGGCGAGCGGGAAAAATGTAGACACATAAAATTGGTTATCCAATTGAGTGTAACACATTGAAGGCATGTACCTCATCTCAAGTAACCATGTGAATAGGCTTATATCAAACACTAAAAATCTCCCACTGGGGAGACTGATTTCAATTTGGGATTTAAGCACCTCAACCTAAGTTTAACTGTCATCTACCTTTATGTTTTAACCGTGAGCTGAACATAGCTATTAGTTTATCCCTTAATGACCACCTTTGGTCATCATGTCTACAGGATTCTGACTGGTATGAATCTTCTCCAACTTCAACTTATCTTCCTACAATGTATGTCTTGATGAAGTGATATCTCAACTGTATATGCTCCTCCTCCCTCCTGGAGTGGATATTTCCAGTAGTTCTTAGGCTGGAGTGTATAGCACTCTGACTATCACTATCCAGAGCTTACATTCACTCCTGCTTATGCCCCAACGTCTCGGGAGTCTGTTCTGTGATCGGCGCCGATCGGTAATCGGTCGACGCCGCTTGCCTCTGGTGGAGCGCCGATTATAAATAAAGGCCTCCGAACTCATTGACTGGGGACACACAGAGGCTTCTGTAGTCATAGAGAGATCCAACTCACTGTTGTCCCACACTACATTGTAAGAGAGATAACGAGAGATCTTCGAGCCTCCTGTGTGAACTATTATCTATCGAATGAGAGCGGATCTTGAATCTACATCAATCCCTGTAGAGGTGGTGTCTGATCCACTCTACTCTTACAAAACTCAACATCGCATGGTCCCTCTCATTGATTTTCGAAGGATCCACTTTACTGCTTGTCAATACATCTTTAGCACAGGTGGATCACTTGCTAGTATCTACTCACAGCTTCCCCAGATGCATGCAGCAATATTGAGGGCCTAGTGCACACCATAGCGTTACATCCGACTGCCTGAATCTTCTGCTGATGACTTTTTCTTACCTTTGACATCTATCTATATCAGTCAACTGCTGATCTATATTGGGACGACTGCCGATTCTACATAATCGACGCCGAAGTGGCCTGTAAAAAGGAGTCCCAAAGGACACAGGTAGCACAAATCCTGCTTTGTATAAACCTCTCCAAGACCTTCTTAATGCTACTGTGTCCTGCTGATAAAGTCATTCTGTTTATTACTTCCTATCCCAGAGATATCCTAGTCCTGTACGTACAGGATTTGTATCATGGCTGCACCCAAATACTTCATAGCAAAACGTTCACTGAGTTGCTGCTTGAGGTAGCTTTTACCGCTTCCCGCACCCGCTTTCCCTGTAGTCCAACATGTCATCAACATATCTTTTAACATAGGATAATATAACTGTCAAACATCGGTGTCTCGCAGGTTACTTGGATCTACTGTGCAGAATTACTCGTGTGCACCCGTCTTATCTACATCGGCTTCCTTATCCGTCTACATCTTCAGATCTTGTCCATCAGGTATCAATTTCATTTGAGTTTTTCAAGGTTTTTGTGTTTAGTTTGGTACATTAACTTGGACAGGTAACAAGCGCAAAATTCTTGATCAATAATCCTCATACCAAGGATTTGGTTAGCTACCCCCAAATCCTTCATAACAAAGGATTCACTTAGCTACTTCTTGAGTACAAATAATATAACTGCCATCCTCAAATTTCTTTGAATACACACAATGGTCATAGCGACATCTAATATAACCTTGCTCCATCATGAAGCTATCAAATTTCTTATACCATTGACGTGGAATTGTTTCAAGCCATACAAGCTCTTCTTCAGTTTTCACACCATCTCCTCTTTACCTTTGACCTTATTCCCTTCTAGTTGCTGCATATATAGATCCTCCTCCAAATCACCATGGAGAAATGAAATCTTTACATCAATCTACTCTAAGTGCAAGTATTTTACTGCAACTATTCCAAGAACAGTACTAATAGAAGTCATTTTTACTACAGGAGAAAAAATATCATCAAAATCTTTACCTTTTTTTGTGCAAACCCCTTGACCACCAACCGGGCCTTGTATCTTTTCTTGCCTCTTTCTTTCTCTTTGAATCTGAACACCCAATTTTTCTATAATGCTCTTTTTCCTTCAGGTAGCTTCACCAAATCACATGTCTGGTTCTCCATGAGAGCCTGATGCTCCTCATCCATGACTTGCTCCCACTTCTTCTTGGCATCTACCTACATTGCTTCATCAAAGCTCTCTGGCTCTCCACTATCAGTGAGTAATAAATAATAAAGAGAAGGAGAAAAATGTTTAGGTTCTCTTCTTACCCTAGAAGACCTCCTCAATATAGGAGTTTGGGGTTCCTGTTGAGGAGGTTCCTGAACTGATTCATGTGTCACTTTCCCATCCGAAAGATCCTCTACCATTGCATATTCTTTCTTGGATTCTTCCCTATTTTCCTACAATTGCTGCTTATACATGACTTTCTCATTAAAGACCACATCCCTAGATCGAATGATTTTCTTGTCCTTAATACTCCAACATTTATATCCAAAGTCATCACCACCATAACCAATGAAAGTACATTTTTCTGATTTAGCCTCTAGCTTGGTCCTATCATCATTGTCTATATGGACAAACACCAGACATCCAAAGACTCTAAGAAATGAATAATCAACTTTCTTACCATACCAAGCCTCCTCAGGTATGCCTCCATCCAAGGCACTTGAGGGTCCTCTGTTTATCAAGTACACAGCTTTGTGCTCACCACTTCTGCCCAAAAATAAAGAGGCAGTCCTACATGTAACCTCATGCTCCTAGCACGTTCCATTATTGTTCTGTTCATCCTTTCTGACACCCCATTCTGCTGCGGAGTTCCTGGAACCGTCTTTTTCTTGCAGATTCCATTCTTAGAACAATAATCATCAAATTCATTGTTACAATACTCCCCTCCATTATCTGACCTGAGACATTTTAGCTTAAGACCTGTTTCATTCTCTACCAAGGCTTTCCATTTAACAAAAGTGTCAAATACATCAGATTTGTTTCTAATACAATAAACCTAAACTTTCCTTGTTGCATCATCAATAAAAGTAACATAATAACTTGAACCCCCAAGAGATGATACCTGAGCTAGCCCCCACACATCAGAATGCACCAGCTCTAACTTACTCTCTTTCTTTGTAGGTCCAACCTTGAGAAACCTTACTTGCTTCTGTTTCCCATATATGCAGTCCTCACAGAACTCCAAACTTGTTTCTGTATATCCAAACAAATCCTTCTTTATGATCTCCATGCCCTTATGGCTCATATGACCAAGCCTATAGTGCCACAATGTTGTATCTACTTCTGAAGCCACAAGATTACAAACATTAGTGCTATAAGTGGTTAAATACAAGGTTCCAACCTTCTTACCTCTTTCCACCACAAGAGCACCCTTGGTAACCTTCCAAGAGTCCACTGTAAATATCACAGTACAACCATAACTTCCCAACTGCCCCTGCCGATATCAAATTTGTCTTAATGTAGGCACATGTCTGACATCCTTCAATAGCCAAGTATTCCCATTCTGCATCTTAACCTGAACAGAACCTTTTCCAACTATGCTGCAAGGCTCATCATCACCAAGAAAAACATGCCCAAAATCTCCTTGAACATAATCAACAAAATAATGCCTATGTGGAGTAGCATGGAAAGAAGCCCCCGAATCTAAAACCCAAGATTCAGTAATATTGTGAAAAAAAAGAATCAAAGCATCCTGACATACATTACCCATTTGCCACATTTGCCTCCTTGTTTTCTTCCTATTGTTTCTTCTTGTCCCGAAGCTCCCAACAGTCCTTCTTTGCATGCCTAGACTTTCCACAATGCCAGCATACTATCTTGCTTTTGGATTTTGACCTTGCCTGATCCTTTGATTTTCCACGGCTTCCTCTATTCTTCTGTCTCCCTCTAGTTTCCACTGTCAAAGCATTCCCTGAAGTAGAAGATTCCCCAGAGATTTTTCTTCACATTTCCTCGTTTAGAATCACCCCTACAACATCCTCAAACTTCAACTTTGAGTTAGCTGGAACCGAGTTGCTTACCACCATTACTAAGCTATTCCAACTCTCAGGTAAAGAGCACAGAATTAATAAAGCCCTAACTTCTTCATCAAATTCTATTATAACCGAAGCTAGCATATTTACAACCGTATTAAAATCATTTAAATGATCTGCTACTGAACCATTCTCAGACATCTTCATATTAAACAACTTTTTCATTAAAAATATCTTGTTAGAGGCAGAGGGTTTTTCATACAACTTCCCTAATGCATCCATTAGTTCTTTTGTAGTCTTTTCCTTTGAAACATTAAATAATACCGAAGATGCAAGACACAACTGGATTTTCCCAAGTGCCTTCCTATCCAGCAAATCCCATTCCACATCCTTCATGCTCAAGGGTTTGTTCACCTTCTCAGACATTGGAATATAAAGATCCTTCTGATAAAGGTAATCTTCCATCTGACATCTTCCAAAGATTGAAATTATGCCCGTTGAATTTATCAACCCTTGATCTTCCATCATCTGCCATAGCTCCCACTCAAGATAAAACTTTCCCTATGATTCAACACTTCAGCAAACCAAACCAGGCTTATGATACCCAATTGTTAGGAAATAAGGGATAAAATATGTAGAATAATCCCTCACAGAATCGTAAACAGTATGTAAACTAATATGTATAAAATATTACAGATCTCAATAAAAGTGCAGAACAAAATAACACAACACAAAGAGACAATATTTAATGTGGTTCACCCAATTTGGGCTACGTCCACCAAGAATCACTTGCTCAGATTTTATTACAAGCCATCACTCTCTTAATACAATAAGTAGATCTATTTAGAGTTATGCTCAACAAACTCTATAGAATTCACACCCGAATTTCAAAACACATCTGCATATGCTGTAGTACATGATAGCTACCATAGTGCACAAAAACCATATAAATATACAACTGCTTAAGTAGTTTTACAAAACCGCGAGTTTTTTACATAACCATGGGCCAAAACTGTCCCATAAACCTATGGGTCAAAAATCTCTCCCATATGAGAAAAATCACGTTTCCTCGATATATCAGGCACGTTTTAAGGCCCAAAAGAACCATCATTTTTTCAGGGAGCTGCACCCTCTAAACCCCTAGCGAGATCACTCTGGAGTCTAATCGTACCCTAGGACATTAGTGAAAACAATCGAACCAACCTCAGCCTGACCCTCAACCTAAGGAACTAAATAGATTTATACTATGGTCCTTGTACAATGCTCCTAGTGTACCAGTCTTACATACACTTTCTCACATAAATGACATCATGTGCTTCCATAACCTAACAAATAGGTTACCTTGAAATCTACAAATCCTTTAGTTCAAATTTATGAGGTCAATGTTGATAAATGAGCCACTTCTTGCGCATGTTTTAATTCTAGTATTTATCCTAACTCCATGCATTATGACTTTAAGAGGATGAGTGCATTCTTTTTCTATTTCTGAACATTTCATTAGCGCACACTACAAGGACTACTTTTCTCATTTTTAGCCATTTCATAAGATCAAGGCCATGGATAAGTCCTATGAACACTGTGTGCCTTGTTTGCAAACATATTACTCAAATGTATTCATTATGCAATGTTGTCAATGCCAGATCACTATATTACCTTAATGATGGTGACTAAAATGAGGTTTACATGGGAATTAACAAGGCTCGTACAAGACACTTTCAGTTCAGAGAAAAAAGTGTTGTACCCCAATGCTATGGGAGTATTGTCTAATGGAAGGTGCTAATATAGATGGGTGCACAAAAAGAATAAACTTCTCAAACTAACTAACAACCTGAGGAACAAGAATCAAGAATAAACAATCAACTTCTATTTCTGGGCATTTGTATTCATTGAAATACCCAATTTATCACAAATGTCACCATACATAGTGAAATACTCATTACAAACACTTAGAATTGCAAGAATAGCCTTCAACTTTGTACTCTACAGGAATGCTTCAAGTGGCTTTATGAGAAAGAAGAGTACACTTTACTTTGACTAAACATGTTAATCTCCATCAATCCAAAGAAAAATAATTAGCTTCTGATAGGTATGATGTGATTATAGAGATCCCCCTACTTGGAAAGAAAATCCTTTTTCTCAAGTTACATCAATAGTTTGCATAAAATATGTCAATACGATAGGGAAATTATAAATATCACCAAGCACTTGTAGGATAATTGGGGTACAATCATGCTTCCATGAGAAGAATATCACTAGAGTTCTAATATAATACCTAAACTGCAGATAATAAATTTTCCATGAAATAAATCACACTTGCATCAATTGTAGGCATTGTGACGGTGTTGGATTAACTAAACATCTTGAACAAATCATCTCTAGTACTAATTATAATAGACTATATTGTAGTAGTAAGTACAATGATTAAAAGTAATTACAGAATGTATTAAAGAAAAATGAAGCACATAAAGTATAAAGTCACATATCTATCTTAATATGGAATGAGTGGAAATTAGAATACTTTGAAGTTGGATTCACTAATCATACTTGCCGAGGCTATGCTCAAAACTACATAAATACAATAAAATGGAAAGTCATAGATACTTCGTAATAAATGGCTCAAAAAATTACATGATTTCATATAAGCATGGAATCACAGAATACATAATTAGGAATCTAGCCCACCCCCATTCCTAAACTGTACTCCTAAACGTAGGCTTTTAGGATCCCTACAATTGAACATTATCTGGAATTTGGAAAAATTTCTTACTAACATTATTCTTTTATTTCTCAAGCAAGAGAAATATGAGAAGCGTGAAGGCCTCAGAACCATGTGGAGTCACAATAGTCATATCATTTCACTAGAAAATATGTACAGAATATTTATCTCTTAAATCTTCTCCTTGCTTATTCCTAAGAAAAATCATAATGATTTTAAAATTAATAGTATGGACTAGATTTTTCACTGATCTCGCAAAAGTTTAGTGATTTTGACCAAGTCTTTGCACTACATTTTCCGATAATGTATTAGCATTTTATTTTAGTTGTTTAAAATCATTCGTGCCCTTGTTGACTCAACCTTGTGTCAATACGCACTTTCCAACCAAGTACCGAGTCAGTAATAACTACAAAGTTAAATTAATATTTTCCCAGTTGGAATATGAATGTAATCCCTTAAATATGAATGAGTGTTGATTGCTTAATGCATCTCTTAGCCTGATGAACAAAAACCTATTGTCGCATAACATACAGTATAAATGGATGCTTAAGCTCTAGATTTAGTAGTTATGATGTTCAACCCTCATTATGGTCTTGAGTAACTTGATATGACTTTTCCTAGGACTGCAGCTTCATAAAAGTTTAATCTCTCTTTAATGGTAACCTGACATGGTTAATTTGAATGAGGATTTTGATGAAACATGTGGCTATGAAACAAAAAGAAGTGGGAAAGATAAGTTAATTCGAGCTATTATTTCGAAGGTTAGACCATTGGAACTTTTGGCGCTTATTTTAATACAGGCCTTTTTCTTGGTTTTCAAGGTTAGTAATGGATTTAGGCAGTCTCGAAACAATTGGCTAAACCTGTAGCAAACAAAGAATGATTTTTGTAGGATGAATTGCAAATATAAGAACAAAAGATGGCCAAAAGGTGGGATTAATTAGTACTTTATTCACTTGAGAACCTTCGAAATAGTAGTATAAGACCGGGCTAAATAATACCTAAAGTGCACGATTTTCTGTCTACATTTTGTGCCCACTTTATGTTGGTGAGGGGAGCACACGGTAACATAAATTAGATAGAGGTGTGTACCTGATATCCATATAGAGTGTAGAATAAGACGTGTCGATGGACTAGAGCCAAGCGTGGAATGAAAAAACAAAAAATGTGGAGGAGTGTGGATTCTAAAGATGAAAAATGCACATAAAAGTGATGAGAGTGAACCTAGGGTGAAACACGTGTGTAGTTATTGTTGTGTGTAGTGTACTTGCATGATTAGTAAAGGAAATTTCCTATAGCATTGTGTTGTTGTTTTTGTTGTTGTTGTTGTTATTGTTATTGTTGTTATCCCCAATTTAACTGCTTGTTTCTCATACGGCTGAACCTGTAAGCAGAAAACAATCAAGTAGTCAAATATGTATGTATGTAAAAAACATTGTGTAAAATACACGTGTATAAAAATGTGTAAAGTATACACATGTAAAATACGCTAGAATAAAATTTTAAATAAAACATGTGCACCTGATCCATGTCGAGAAAAGGGTGTAGAAGGATATCATGTATTATCACGAGTTTTTTGGGTGATCTCACGCCACCCTAGATGAAGAAGTATAGGGAGGAAATGTGTTGTATCCTCCAACCTTTAACTGCTTCTGCTGAAATGTGTGAAGAGATCTCTATGGTGTTTCACCTAATTATTTGAGTGTTTCTAGAAAAGTGATGAAACATGGATAAGGGTAATCGGCTAGGAGGAATACATGTTTAAGCCGGTTGAAGGTTATTGCTGCACATATGAATTTCTAAATCATCCATAGTCTGACCATGAGAGGTTCCTTTTGGCTGGAGTTCAGGAACTACCTAAAATAAACAACAAGACCACCAAAATGAGAAGTTAAATAGTATATGTGTTAGTAGGACTTCCTCAGTGCATGCCCCCCTAGTTCCAGGAAGTACGCATACTCCCTAAAAGGCTATCAATCCACTGTTTTAAACAAATCAAAGCGGTAAACTAATGATAAATAAACTTTGTCCTACCTGTAGTTAAATGATTTGGCATACTTCATATCAACATACAATAAGTAAAATCTTAATGGCTAACAAAACAACAGTTAGCTATTTTCAAATCTAGAAGATGTTAGGTAAGTGGTCACGAGTGTTCTGTAAGCTCTGAAAGAGGTCTTATGGACTACCAAATGATTATGGGTAGTGGTAAACACGCAAGTATGTTGGGTTACTGGGTCTGCACAAAGTGGGTTGGCAAACATAGAGACCAATGTTGGTCACTCATCGATGCTGCAAGTTTAGGCTTGACCATTGTTGCTGGTTAAGGGTGACAAGTGTACTGATTATTAAAAGTAGAAGTCCTGCATACAATGGTCAAAAGTAGAGGTATTTAGACTATTTTTCAGGTCAGTGGTCATGGAAGAGCTGAATGTGGTGTTGCACATTTGAACAGATGTAGGTAGGGTAGCAGTGTCAAGGGATAGGCTTAGTCAAAGGGTTTATGAAGTTTAGGGTAATAGCTAAGGGTACAAGTTTTGGTAGCAGTTGGTAAGATGAATGTGGATGCCCCCAATGACCAGTATCGGCTTAGTAAACCGACACTAGTATAGGATGGACCGACGGTGGTTCAGGAATACTAATGCCGGTGACTGTGGAAAACTGGAAGTTATTACGGGACATGGGTTTTGGATCACTCTTAGTGACTGCATAAATGGTTAGATAGGTCAGAATGACAGGTTAGGATTGCTTAGGACTAAATAGGGTTTAGGAGGGTTTTGGATATGAGATATAGGGGGATAGTTACTAGAGAGGACCAATGCAGTGGATAGGAAAGCTATAGCACATAGAAGGATCTAAATACTGAAATTATTCAAACAAAACTGGATTGAAGTAGAGAATTATACTTACTTGAAATTTTCTACCAATTGACTGTGATTGAAGAGGGGAGATTGTGGTAAGAGATTTCTTCTGTGAAGGGCCACCGGTTGATAGGAGACTCTTACTTCAGCTTGTTGGGCTGTCTCCTCCTTACTAGGTTAAATCAAACCTTGGCTTAGATGGTTATCGATGTCTTGGGTGTGAAAATATGTTCGTTTTGAGTCGCATGCAACTATGATCTCTCTCTTTCTCTCTGAACTCTTCTCACAATGTGAAAAACTCAAAAATAAGGTTTCCAAAAGGGAATAAGAGGTAACTGACGGATGGCTCCGGTGTTGGCTGACATCAGTTCAGGGGTGACCGACATGTCAGTTAAGGTAGGATTACCTATGGTTTAATAAGAATAGCATATCATAGCCATGATTTTCTCTAGATCTCACTATTCACACAGGAAAGAGCAGGAGTTACTTTTCTCTTATGCGGAAATGTGGTTAGACGGGCATGTAGGCATTGATTTTTAGGGTTTTGAACTAGGTCTTAGTTACTTATGGTAACCTTCTTAGAATGGATTTAGGGTGAGATGGCTAAGGTGAGGTGTTTAGGTGAGGTGTCTAGGTTAGGTGTCTATGTGAGGTGGAATATGGTAGAAATTAATTTAATTAGGATGATTAAATAATAAGAATTTTGTGAGGATATGAATTAATTTAACTTTAATTAAATTAATATTAGTGTGGGGTGTAAAGGGGTCATGGTTAGGTGAGTGTGTTTAAGTTGATTATTTTGCAAGGGATCAAGGGGATTGTGATCTAATTTTGGTGTCTAAATTTTCCCCCTTTTTATAACCTATCTTGTTTTGGTAACCAAAACTGACAAAAATTAGATGTGGTTACCCCATGTGTGGGTGGAGGTGATTTCTCTCAAACCTAGGAACTGATGAGGTGGAAGATCAGAATTGAGTGAGTGGTTTGATAAAATATTAATATGATGAATATGTAGGTAAGTGGGCATGAGTGTACATGGGGGTGTATGGGGTAGAAGGGATACATGTCAAATTGAACAAAATGGGTAAATGTGCCAAGGTCAAAGGTAGTGGTAGTCAAACACACGCACACGTATAGATTATGACACGGTACTAGGTTGAAGAGATTGTAAAATCTGTACATCGTCTAAGGTCGATAGGTGTTATCCAAACAAGGTTGAAGTGATTCTGATATCCAAGGTATAGGATATGGTGTAGAAGAACATCACATGTCAAGTGTAGGAACAATTAGGTATGTTTCTGATACACCAAAGGTTGGGTCAGGATAAATAACACGGAAATAAGAAAGGTAAGGTCATTAGGTCAAATAAAATAGGTAACAAGTATCGCACAGGGTATAGCGAGTACATTGGTTCAAAGGTCACGATTAGTGTGTCCAGGTCTAGGTAGGATAGATTCATGGTCACAACATGGGTAAAGCTGAAGCATGGGTAAAGTAACGAGTCTACCCAAATGTAATGAGGGACAAGGTATAGGTAGCATAGGCTAGCAATGTGGTAATAAAATCACAAGGTAGAGCGAGTGTGTAACGTTAAAAACCACACCGAGGGGGTTAGGTGTAGGTAAGAATAAGGCTATGGAATATATAAGGCCATGACAGGGGCCAAAAATATGCCCTAACTAATGGCTGGGGGTGGGTGATAGGGTCATGGGGGTGAGGGTAAATGAGGTAAGGTAGAGTTGAGGATCAACGGTCAGGTTAGGTAAAGAGGGATTTAGGCAAGTAGATCAAAGGTAATTGATAGCCATGAGGCTGATAGGGGTAACTGACATTGATCGTTCTTAACCAATGATGATTGAGGTGAAACTGACCACAATATTCCAGGGCATAGGGCCGATGATGGTTTATGCCTAAAACCGGTGTTGGTCAAGTTGGGTAGGGTTTAAAAAAGGAAAATTATGCTATGTTTTTTGGGATTCATTTGTCTTTTGTGAAATAGGAGAAAATTATAGAGGAGAGGGATAAAGAGGTGGAAAGTGACCAAGCGAGATACGAAGAGTTGGGTTGGTGAGCCTTATAGCAGGTGATCGATAGTTGATAGGTGGGATCCACGAGGAGTCTATTTGATCAATTTGGTTGGTTGGAGTTCTGAGAGGGAATTTGGTGATGGCAAAGGAAGGTGAGGGATCAATTGGAACATCGGTGCATCAGCTTCCCAACATGCCACCAGGGAGATGGCATCGCAATGAGGTAAGCTTCAATCTCATTCCTTATTTGTTGTAGGTATATTGTGTGTATAGAAATCAGATAGGGGGAAAATGGTTTTGGGATGAAAAATTTGAAAATTTGATTTAGGGAACAGATAATGGGTAAAATAAGAATGGGGAAGGGTATATGGAGGTAAATGATGGGTGGGAAGAGACTAAGTAGGGGTTTTAGGTAGGGGTGGGTGAGGAGGGTAGGGAGAAATGGGGAATTGGGAGAGAAAGAGGGTAGGGTTTTACAGGTTGTCACTGCGACAGTGACCAATGTCCAGTGGGTGCGAACCAGGATCAGTTATGGATCAATGTGATTGATGCTGATGTTGGAAGAGCCATGGTTGGTCTATGATGACCAGTTTCACTCAAAAGTTGGAGAAAAATGGCCAAAAATGGGATAAGGTGGGTGGGTAAAATAGGCTAGGAGATAGGAAGGTATGGTTACTTGAAAAGTAAGTGGGTAGGGGGTACATCATGGGTAATGGTCAAGGGTTGTGAAGGATTGGGATGGGCCAGAAGGTTATGTGGTTAGCGCTGGGGTGGGTAATATAGGCTAATGGTATAAGAATAGGGTTGTGGATTGGAGAAGGAGTTTAGGTATAGAGGTTGACACATAGGGTATAGTTCGAAGGGTTTGAAATTGGGATAGTCAATTAGGGTTGGGGTGGGTAGATAAGTCATGTGATAAGAATGTGGTTGGCAAAGAAAAAGAGGTAGGGTAATTGGTTTAGTTGGGGTGTACAAGGGTGAATGCAGGTATGGGTCAAAGCTTAATAATATGATTGTTTATTGGGTGCACGCGAGAGACCAATTATAGATGAGAGATAGGGTACCACCACTTCTTATGGAGGTATGAAGGTAGTACGATGTGTGCAAGGATTGGTGACCATATTACAGATGATTATCCTGATTAGGGTCATACGCTACTAGACACATAGTCTGGGAGACCAATTTTGATGGTAACCCTTATCAATAAATGGGATTCAGAAACCAACACATTCCATTTAACGATGGGTGAGATCACAGTCACTCTGGAGGATGTGTATAGGATCCTGTTGTTACCAATAGTGGTGGACACAGTTATATTCTGATATCCTTAGAGGCATCTGAGGAGTTATTGGTGACATTGTTTGGTGCGAGGGGCTAGTGGAGTTGAGGTTTCATAGTGCCAACATGAGTTATGGAGAGATGTACCTGAGCCTACCTAGAGGAGATGAGGTTAGCGGTACTACTAATGGAGGCAGTCTGCTATTTTTCAATGCTCGATGTAGAGGATGGGAGATTCCCATGATCATTGATGGCAGTTTTACAAGACGTGGTGGAGGAAAAGACCCATTTTGCATGGGCACCCATGTTCCTAGTGCAGTTGTACAGAGAGCTATGGGATTACTGGGTGGCTATGTAGGTTTAGCTTATGTTCCACATTCCTACTACACTGCTGGGCATATGAGCACATTATGTGTTTGCATCCATTTGGTATGCCCCAAGTTTATGCATTCAAGCTAAGGTTGGTGTAGGTGAGTTTCAAGCGGTGGGTACCGGTTATGGGAGATCTTCCGAGCCACTAGAGCTACACATGATGTAGCCTATTATAGGTGTTTACTATAGGGGTTGTCCAGCGTGAACATCATTTGGAGACCATATGTGGGCTTCCCAACACACATACGGATGGCTGAGGAGCTATATGGGCTGCAGATATATAGGTGGATAGAGGGGTGATGTGTAGGAGAGCACGAGATGATACCCATAGATAGGGTCAGACAGTAATTCAGGCTGCCACATGATATATCTCCACCCTTCTCATAGTATAGGAGGGATGACTTGGAGAGGCCTCTACCTGTACCATAGCTGATGGTGTCGACAGGGAAGGAGGAGGAGATAGTAGAAAAATGGATTGATGAAGCCGAGGTTACGGATAGGTATAGAAAGTGGTGGGCTGTAAAACTACAAGCAGTACTGCTGAGGCCAGGGTAGCTAGATTTAGCCACCATTACAGTGTAGAGGGATGCCCTACAGGGACAGGTGGCTACCCTAGCGACTCAGTTGGGGATAGTGCAGGGACAACTGACAGTGTTAGAGGAACAGGTTGCCACATTACAGACACAGGTGGCCATTCTTTAGGCCCAGGTAGCATAGGGACAGGTACATATGTAGGGTGGAGATGGAGATGGGGTACAAGTGGTTGCCTTACAGGTGCAAGTTATAGATTTACAGGGCCATTTGGCCACTGCGCAAGCTTAGATTGTGTCCCTTTAAGCCCAGATACAGGCATAGGGTATGAGGCTGGTGGCACCACCATAGGCACAGGGACAAGGTTCCATTTTATAGGTAGGGGCAGGACAGGGTCCCACACGACAATACCAAGTCAGAGAATAATGGCACCACCACAGACAATACCGGTAGCCAGGTTGAGGGATGCCCTAGGTGAGGTGAGATATTATCAGGATCACTTGATGGAGGTAGGAATATATGTCATATCGTATGTCGAGTACAGAGCTTAGAAGACCTCGAGTGAGAGGAGTAGATCCCGCACTTAAAGTGTGGAGAGTACAGGGGGCTGGCGAGCCTAGGGATAGTGTCGAGGTGAGGCCACCAGCACATGGAGGCCAGTTCTGGGTGCGGGGCCTTCAAGCGTCAGGCCACAATTGATGATGGGTGGTGAGATGCTAGCGGGACGCCGCACAGGAGTTGAGGAGGAGAAGGAGATAGGTGAGACCGATATGGTAGATATCCATAGGGGATATGCCTGATAGCAGTGTGTGTCTCCATTTTGCTGAGCTATTTATTTGTGATATATACTGGCCTATGTGTCGAAGAGAGTGAGGATGTATACGAGAGTGTATTTTTATTTTTGATCATATACCGGCCTGCGTGCTAAAGATGGTGAGGCTGTATATGAGAGAGTATTTTTGATATTGTGTATATTATACCGGCCTACGTGCCGAATATTTTGAGAGATTTGTTGTAGAGACATTGTATATTGTTGTATTTGAGTAGACATGTATGTGTATACAATTGTTGATGATGATATATATAGAGATGATGATGGTTATGGCATGATGTATATGGTTGTGTGTAATTTTTTTATTAGGAATCATACATGTGATGGAAAATAAGTAATGTAGGCATGATATAATAAGTTTATAGGCATGGATTGAGTTAGGCCATAGCTATGGATTGATTCAGGTCATAGGCATGGATTGAGTCAGGCCAGAGGTTTAGGAATGGATTCAGGTTCAGTTGTAGGCATTTAAATTCCAAGTAATTGGAGTGAAAGGTTGGTTTAGACATGGATGGTTGGTTTTGATTTAAATTACAAGTAATTGGTAACACAGATAACAAATGGTAATGTATATGCATGTTATGAGTTAGGTTTCCAATTTTTTGCTGTTTGTGAAAATATGAAATGATAAATTGGTGAATGTCATGATGATGTTTGAAAAATGGATGGTAGATACATGTATTAGTTGTTGTGTATTTGGCGTTACTTTAATTTTTTGGTACACAAAAAGAAAAAAAAGGTAGAATGTGAATAGGGAAATTAGGGAAATTGGTGAGGGTAAAGAGTCGCCGAGCTAACCTTTAAGGGCCCCATGCCCTCAAAGTGCTGCCTACATAGTCCCGACACAAAGGGACCTCAGGCCGATGTAGTTCTCCCATAAGCTAGGGAAGAATATGAGGAGGTAGAAGAATGAGTCAGTAGGTTATAGGTATGTTTGATTCTAGGTCATAGGCATGATTGAGTTAAGGTCATTTAGGTTTGGGTGCATTATAGGTAGATAGGTGTGGGTGATTTTAGACTGAGTGTGGTGAAAGAAGAAATTCCCAAAAGACAAGTGTCGAGGGTCTAGTCCTGTATAGGATAATCAATAAGTAATGAAGAAGTCAAAATATAAGAGGAGGCAGGAGAGTCTCCTAATTGGTGAGGATCATAACAGGTTGACAACACCTTAGATAGGCTGGGGAACGTATGACCCTAAAGACATTGCATGATTGATTATTCTAGAGGTGAATAAAGTCACATGATCACATAATGTCACAACTTTAGCAGGTCCCTTGAGGCGGTAGGAAATGAGAGTAATAAAGGGGGATGGGGTAAAAATGGTAGCTTTATACGGTATAAGGTAGCATGCCTTTTTGGCAAGAGATCCAAGATCACGATAGGTGAGTCCATGACGAAAAAGTTTTCTTTTTCTTTTGAATTTTATTTTAGATAGACTGATCGATGCGGGAAGTCTATATGGGATGAGTAAATTATCTCCTTGAGGTCTTCGTGAAGCTGATCGATGCGGGAAGCTTTTGAATATTTTTTATTTTCTTTTTCCAAGAGTAGTCTTCTTTTGTGATAGACTACGTATAAGATGGAAAGCTTTATATAGTTTTTCTTCAAGGGAGCAGTCTATTTATAGTGGCGAATTAGAGAGAAACATGTCCTTTTGAGGGAGTCATATTTTTATTAGAAGCTTAACTCAAGGAGTTGGATCCCATTTGGAAATTATTTTTGGGCTTTTAAGTCATGGACAAGACTATAATGAAGGATTTGGTTCTTGTTCAGAAGGTAAGGGTGAATGACCATGGGATCTCATCTGAAAGAAGATGAAAAGTATCCATGAGAATCATGCCATGTGTAGAGCCATGGTACACATATTTGAGAGAAGGTAAAAAGGTGATGGGTAATCACAGGATTCTTGTTTATTCATTGGGGATATCATAGGGAAAAGAGAGAGGTGAATGGCTGCTCAAGGGACGAGCATAAAATAGGAAAAAGGTGATGTAGGACTTAAAGTCAACAGTATAATGGTTGAAGATACAAGGCATTGAGGGGATTCAGGTTCAAGTTTACCATCGAGTGAAGATAAACTATAAGCACATGATCCATAGGTATGATTAACGATATAGGGTTCAAGCCAATTAGGAGAAAAATTTCCCTGTTTACTTTTTTCTTCTTTGGTTACATGTTGATTTTCCTTCAGGACGAGATCACCAACCTAGAAGGTTTGTTCATGGACAGTTTTATCATAGGCATGTTTGATACATTTTTGGTAAACTTGGAGATGGTCGAGTGCATTAAGACGCCATTCATCTAATGTTGTGCCAAACAGTTCTGGTGAAATTCATCATCATTGAGCATGTCTTAAAGGGAAATATGAAGAGATAGAATCTTGAATTCGAGAGGTAGGACATCCTATGTACCGTAGACCAGAGAAAAGGGAGTGGCAACAGTGGAAGTGTGAATACTAGTATGGTATGCCCATAGGGTGAAAGGAATGTGCGTATGTCAGTCCTTCCCAGTATCGTTAACCACTTTCATGAGAATTTTGTTCAGGGTTTTATTGGTGGATTATGCTTGGCCATTTGTTTTTGGGTAATAAGGTGACGAGAAAATGAGATGAATTTCAAAGGCATCGTAAAGTTTCCGTAAGGTTTTGTTTTTGAATTGTTTTCCATTATCAGTGATGAGGTGATGTAGAACACCAAACTGATAAATAATGTGATGATTAATGAACTCATAGATTTTCTCAGCTTTTGTGGAAATGAGAGGTATGGCTTCAACCCATTTGGTATAATATTTGGTAGTGGTGATGATCCATTGATGTCTTTGGGAAGAATGGGGATTGATTTCTCCAACAAGATCCAAACCCCATTGAGAGAAATGCCAAAGATCACGGGCGACCTGTAAGGCATGACTGGGTGTATGATGAATATTGGCATGTTGTTGGAATTTCACACAATGCTTGACGTAGTCACACTAATCATGGTTAAGGGTCAGCCATTAATAGCCTAGGTGAAGAATACGCTTAGTAATAATGAGACCACTGAAGTGACCTCCACATATGCCATCATGAACTTACTTAATGGTATAAGGAATTTCAGAACTTGTAAGGCATCGTAGGAGAATACCTTCAAAGCCACACTTATAGAGGAGGAAACCCATGATGACATAATGAGAGGCCCTTTTGAGAAAGGCATGTTATCCATTATGAGTGAGGTCAGAAGGTAAGATGGATAGGGATTTAGGTAATCTGCAAGATGCTTATACCAAAGGGCAGATGGGTTGGGTTCAATAGTTCCAACAAAGTTAATTTCATGGTGTGAATGGGAAGGTGATTACAACCTTTGTACTGTGAAAAATATTTTAGATTCGGAGGGTGAAGCAGGTATCTGAGAGGAAAGACAGGCCATGGTATCTACAAATTTGTTAGTGGAACGTGGAATGGTTTATATTTCATAGCTGATCAAAGGAGGTCAAGAGGGTGTCAACATGATTTTTATATTTTTGAAGTTCTTTGTTATGGACACTTGGTAAATACCATTGACTTGGTTTATTACCAGTTGAGAGTCACCCAAAAATGTTAATTGATTTTACGTTTAAGGAAAGGGGGTTTGAAGGCCTAATACGAGTGCTTCGTACTCAGAAAATGTTGTTAGTATAGTTAAAATCAATCTTGAAGGATAGCAGGCATAGGTTCACCATCAAGGGGAATGAGGATAACACCTACACCTCCCCCACACTGACATTTAGAGCCATCAAAGAATAAAGTCATCTGGTAAATGGTATCATCTAAGGAAAGGGTGGTGATGGATTCATCAGGGAAATCGAAGTTAGAGGGTTGATTTTTGGAAACAGGTGCGTCAGCGAGCTGGTCAGCAATGTCCTAGCCCTTGATAGATTTCTGATGAATGAATTCGAGGTCTAAATCTGTAAGAAGCATGAGCCACCATGCAACATGTTAGTTTTGGTAAGGTTTAGCATACATGAAGTGTAAGGGGTCAGTATTGGCTACAACATAGGTTTTTTCACTGAGTAGGTAATGACAGAGTTTGGTGGAACAAAAAATAACGCTAAGCAAATTTTTTTTAGCATGGTTGTATCGGGTTTCGTAGTCCAGAAGAGTACATATTATGTAATAAACCGCCTGATCCCTATGTTGTTCGTTGCGATGAGCGAGCATGGCTCCTAAGGAGTGATCAGTAGCAAAGATATATAGGTAAAATGGTTGGTCATATTTAGGTGGAATGAGTACGGGTGGTTGGAGAAGGTATTTTTTTAATGCCTCAAAAGCTTGGTGGCATTCATCATCCCATTTGAAGGAGACATCCTTTTTAAGAATATGATGAAATGGTTGAAAACAGTCAGAAAGTTGTGAAATAAAATGGTGAATAAATTGTAATTTACCTTGTAAGATATGAAGTTATTGAAGGTTAGTGGGTGGAGGCATTTCGAGAATGGCCTTGACTTTATCAGGGTCAACTTCTATGCCACGCAAGGAAATGATAAATCCCAAGAGCTTTCCCAGGAGAACTACAAAGACACATTTCTTGGGATGAAGGTGAACACAATACTTAATGAGGTGGTCAAAGATGGTTTTTATGACATCGAGGTATTCAGACCGAGGTTTGGATTTTTCGAGAAGTTAATCTACGTAATCTTCCAGTATATGGTGTATGATGTCATGGAAGATATAAGTCATAGCCTGCTGATATGTAGCACTAGCATTTTTGAGACAAAAAGGCATGACGCGATAGCAAAAGGTCCCCGAAGGGGTGATGAAAGTGGTTTTGTGTTGATCCTATGGGGCAAGAAAGATTTTTTTATAACCCGAGAAGCCATCCATGAGTGATAGCATCTCATGACCAGTGGTAAGATCAACTAGATAATCAATACCAGGTACAGGAAAATCCTCATTCAGGTAAGCTAGGTTGAGGTCATCAAAATATGTGCAAATTCGAAGTCCCCCTGTCACTTTAGTGATAGGGATAATGTTAGAAATCCATTTAGGGTAGTCAATGGGTAAGATGAAGGAAACAGAAGGAAGGAATTGAAGTTCTTCTTTGACTAAAAGAGCAATGCAAGGGTGTATTTTATGCAGCTTTTATTTCACGGGTTTGGTGTCAAGGATGGTTATGATATTGTGGACCACTATGGTGGGGTCAATACCGGGCATATTAATGTAAGACCAAGTGAAAGAACTGTTATCATTTTGGAGGAAAGATGTAATGGCTTCCTACTCAACAACATCTAAATATTTTCCAATCTTCAGAATGTGTGGGTCATCCTGAGTGTTGATGTTGACTTCGATAGTCGATTCATTCAACATGGTTTGTGTCTCAGAGGGAAATGACTAGTGAATATAAGATTATTACGCACCGAGGTAGGTGATTATAGACTCATCGTCCTAACATTGAATGATGTTAATAGAAGGTGTATCGTCATCGATCATTTCAGGATACAGGAAGGGAAGAGAAGAGGGAGCCTCACCATCGCGCTGATAAGTCAAAGGTCCCAAAGAAATGGTTGTTATGAAAATAAAAGTTAGGAGGAATGGATTCGGGATCCATTGAATCTGTTATTGAAGGTGGTGATGGTGGTGAATGGGGTGAATGGGGTGAAGAAGGGTCATCATCCTCGATGAGTTTGATGCAGGCCTTCTTGGAAGATATTTCAAAAAATTTGATACCACTATGGTCATTTTGTTTTCGGGTGGTACATGGAATAATAGTGTGAAGGCCTTGCTCATAAAATCTAAAACAAAAAACTTTCCATGTGCGTCGATGTAGGAAAGTGTGGGTGAAGCGGTAGTTTGTGAGCGATTGTAGGTCAGCAGAAAAGACTTGATTTTGTGATGGCGCTTCGGGTATATAAGTGGAAGTATCAAGTCCCCCATAGGTGATATTTGTGTGAAGGTGGGGATGACCATAAAGAATATGCTTTCTAATGTAGTGAACATATCTAGGGTGTTGGCTAATATTCCCATACTATTGCGGGGTAAGGAATGTATTGACATTGTATAGGTGATACTCCCCCAGAGTGTGGCATTGAAAAACACCTTCCAAGGGATCGGTGGTCAATATGTGGGTAGATGTAATTAATGAAGCATTAGGGGTTATACCAGAGGTGGAGCTATCTTATTGAGAGGTGGATGGGTCAGTTGTGGAGGTTGTGGCGGTGGTAAGAATAAAATATTTAGGTGTGGATGAGGTAGCTACGACACTATTGGATGGGGTTATGGGTGAAGAAGAAGTGGCCATGGAGGTAGATGGCCTAATGGGTACAATAATGTCATTTGGTTGATATAGCATATTACAGGTTTTGAAGGGTGATGGGTAAGCTGAGATGGTATAGTTATGTGCCTGATGCTCAAAATTTACACAACAATGAAAAGTGGAAGGAATACAGCCCATGACAAGAATCCAGGGTCTTCTGGAAGCAACATGATATATTGAAACTCCCCCTCCAAGATGTAAAATAAATCTAGAACAGTACGGGGGCCAACAGGAACATGGAGGATGATGGTGCCAAGAGTAGAAGTGATAATGTCATTAAATGAACTTAATATGACAGGGTGTTTATGCATGTAATTGTCAGGTATGTGTATCTGGTTGAATTCATGGGAGGATATGATGCTAATTCTAGCACCACCATCAATCGTAATGCGTTGTATGCATATATTATCGATATGGAAGGAGATGAAAAAGGAAGGATCGGGATCATCTGTTTGGTGGGGTGTGATCTCTTCATCTAAAAATTTGAGGGCGACTACTTGGTGAGTAGGTGGAGGTGTAGAGGAAGGTGGCAATTTTGTGAGAGAGGCTACATGATGAGGTGTAATAATGGAGGCTCCAAGTGTAGGATCATTAGGTAAAACCTCAATAGAGTGAAAACCCTCCATGAGGGGTTGATGATGGGACTCTGAGGTTTGGATGAGGTCATATAGGGACATTTTGAGGGGGGATTGGTGCAATTCTTTGAGCATTGCATGGTGCATAACCCCATTGGAAATAGGGTATGTAGGACCATGAATGGTGACTTTGGGTGTGGGAGCAGATGGTATACTAGGAACTGGGTTTATTAATGGGTTAGTTGTTGTTTCCTTTCCTTTTTCCTTCTGAGCGCAGGTAGCAACTTTGATCATGTTGATTTGAGGAGGGGTGGTAGATGAAGTAGGTGATCCATGAAAAGTTTAACGACACGAAGGGCAGAAACTAAGATGTGGATAAGATATTTATGAAATGAGTAGGAAACAATGGTATTTAGGAGAGGGTTTGGTGATCTCTCTGATACGGACCATGTTGATTTCAAATTTTGAGGGTGGGTAAAAATTTTGTGTGGGTGTAGATGGGGGTTGTGGTGTTGGTACTGGAAGAATATGTGGGGAAACTGGTGGAGGTGGAATAGGGTCCTCATTAAGAAGATCATCCTCATCAAATTTCTCTTCAGGAGGACATAATTGGATGAGGGATTCTTTTAAATCCTTACAGTTCTCAACATCATGTCCTGACACACGATGTAGGTGAAATTTTTGGTATTGTCAAACCCTGCTGGTTTAGGTTTGAGAGGGTCATAAGTTCTAAGAGGTGGGAGTGTGATAATAGAGGTTTCTAGGAGATTAGCTAGGATAATGGTGTATGATCATGCCAGTGTATCACAATATGAACTGAGCGTGAGTTTGGGTGGAATAATGGGTGATTGCAGCATCAGAGATGTCATGATCGGGGGGTTTTGAAGAGGGGAAGGTTGAACGGAAGACTTTGGGGGTGGTACCATATTAGGTTTGGGTTTCACCTTCTTGGGTAAAGGAACGACAGGAGGACCGGTAATGGAGGGGGTAATAGGCTTGGCCGTTTTAAGGGAAGGTTTAAGGATTTTTGACTTCAGTTGCACCTTCTTTGGTAGTGGAGAATAAGTAGTGCGTGATGTATATGGAAATTCAAATGGAGGTAGGGGATGAGTTACCCATGAGGATAGCTGTGGAGTAGTAGAGGTTGATTGCAGAGGTAGAGTCAGATGTGTGGGTAGAAGAAAGGGGAGCGTCATAGGTAGTGACGAAGCTATGGAAGGAAGTGGTGGTATAGGAGGTAAGGAGGCTATGGGTAATGATGTAGCCTCGAATTCCCAGATAACACCCTAGAAGTGCTGGCACATCACTCAGCCTAGACTGAGCGCTCACCTGAAGTGCGCAAAGCTAACATGTCCCTCTTTAGGGTTGTTGTAGTAGGATGATAGCATGATGAATCATCACATATATATATTCATAAGTAGTCCATCATTACACAGTGCATACAGTTCTTGATTTAAGGAAGAAAAAGCTTTAAATAATAACCACGGTTAAATCAAGACATGTGCTACTCAATTACATACAAGAATGACACTCAAATTCAGCCAATATCTTCCATCTATTAATCAAAACAACATTACAAAAGCTTCTTACAATACTGGAAGTCTATGTTATAGTGCGCATGGATCTGATAAAGTAATATGCATGCACATCTTTTTATACTATCAATGAATAATAATGACCAAATATATCTTCTATGTAGTTCATCATATATATAGGGTGGGAACTTTCCCTTCACCACTTATCTACTTCAAAAATAGGTTGCATGCTATTAATATACACGCGTCGTTTACAAATATAGCCACACATAAAAGTGTGCTATCTATAGACCTCTTATAGTTAAACTGAAGTGATGAATCTATTCTTAGATCATATTCATGCAAAATCACTTTGATTCGATCCTTTAAAGATAGAAAATGTGTGGCGTGCACATCTCTGCATCATTTATGTGATCTGCATGCCATCTCCTAAAAATAGACTTTATACACAAAATCGGCTAATTCCCATAACTAAATCTATACCTCCATGCGTGGTTCCTTCATGTCCTTATGTGCCCTTGAATCTGGCCTGCTCTCCCGCGTGGACTTCATGTGTGAGTTATGCTAAGTGTTTCCTCTGATCAACATTACCCAACACTAATCTCATTATTGCCCTGAAAATGGATATGTTCAAAACTGAATAAAATAATGTGAATACAGAATACTCAGAAAGAATACGAATGAATAAAATAATAACTCATATTTCAGGATCCTCTATCCCATCCTAAAGTATCAATTCAGAATACTTTTCCTTTATTTCTGCCTGTAAGGCCTACCAATCAATTAGTTCCTTTCCTGCTTATTCTGATATATCCACAATAATGTACTCTAGATCATCTTGTGTTATTTCTCCTTTTTCATTCTATAATACCAGCATAATACTGGACATTGAGGTATGCATCCCTTCTAGCACATCCATTTTCTGGGCAATGAGTATCCCAAGCTCATTGAACCTCTCCTTGTGTGGCTCTTGTGTTGTGACCAATGCCTCGTGATTTTGATTTACCATTGTCAATCTCTCTACATGGCCCAATGTTTCATCTTTCATGGCCTTCTGATATTCATTGTCTTCTATCAGATTTTTCACCTTTATTAGCACTTCCAGGGCTGTGTATATGTTTAAGGCATAGTCAACATTCTTTAATTCTTCTTGGAGCACTTGCAGTAGGCCTTCATATGATGCAATTTTTCTCGCTACTGCATCCTTAGCCCTTTCCGCCTCTTTCTTAGGATTCTTTGGCTTTGGCATCTGGATGGTGTCATCCTCCAGCAGTGTCACGTGTTGCCTCCAACTTCTCCTTCTCTCCTTCCTCTCCATCTTTCATATCCTCATCTTTTGTCTCTTATTCCTTTCGTTCTTGCTAGTTTTAGGGCTCCTCTTCTTGACTATGTGGGGTAGGAGATGCATGCACGGTCTCTCTAGATTCCTCTGCCTCTTCATCTAGATTCAGATTTTTTCTTCTCTTCTTCTTGGCAGGCTCCTTGGGTGGCAAGAGGCACGGTGATGTCTTTACCATTTGCGGGGTTCCAATTTGTGTCTTGGTTCATTTAAATACCTTCTTGAACCGTTGCTCTCCTTGCACTACCTATGTATCTTCTTGTTCATCCCCCCTTATGGTGGAGTAGTTGCATGCTCTTATTCCTTTTAGTCTGTTGCTTCCTTCTGCATTTTAAACCACCACTATCTTCATGCTCCTATTCTTCTTATTCTACTTGTATAGTCTCTGAGGGCCTTTACGTCAGAATTTTTTCCATTGTATGCACACCCTTCGGTGGCCCTAGGAGCACAGACTCATCCTCCGCATACTCGTTATTTTCCATTTTGGGATTCATCTGGATATAGACCAATGTTGCCCCAATATCTCCAACAACCAGGCTTATTGGCTTTATGCTCAACACTTTTTAAATAATCCTTTCAATGTACGTGCTCTACCTTGGATACACATACTTTTTTCACAAGGTGTGGTAGTCACAATCTACCTTGTCGGCATTGAAGGTCAGGCGGCACGTATCTGTGAACCTATGGACCAATACTTGGAAATACCTTGTTGTAAATGCATATGGTAGTTTGCACCATGGGCTCCATGATCCATCCCTCATTGGGAAGTGCACAAAGCAGAAATGCTAATAAACAGAAAACTGAACTTTCTTACCTACTACCAAAGGCAAATCCTTTGGTATGCACCACTCTTCCTCGAAGGCTACGCGGAGCCTATTGTACTACATCTCCACTCTTTGCTTTACTTCCTTATTCATACACCCCTTGCATAAATACTTGCTACATCTTTCAAATGGAGATTTGTTGTCCATGGGGTAATCTCATACCTTCTCTTTAGGCCCGTCTGTTACCCTGATCTCTATGAATACCAATGATAATAGAACAACGCCAAAGCTAATATTTCCTACATTGCATGCTTCCTCCACTATCTATTATGAAATATACCTTACAATAATGTAGATCACTCCCTCCGCCATACGCTTTTCCACATGCAGCCACATAGAGTTCACTTGTGACCACCAATCCTAGTCATTTAACTTGGTGATGAGGTGCACTGCTACTTTGACAACTGGACAGTTATTCAATTTTTCAATGTCTATTCCACTTGGACCTTTCATGTACCCTAACTCTTTATGGGTCTCCAAAATAGCAGCTTAATTTTTTAATTCATTCTTTATGTCCTCTCACATGGCCTTCAAACTTGTTACTATGGAGATCAGCGTGGATGATAATCAAACTCTTCATCCTGCGAAGTAGAAGAAATCATCTTTCACTCTGCTCATGAGCCATCGGTACAAGGCCTCATACTTCCCAAAATATGGAAGCTCATATAGCTGGTAGAGTCTAGTCCTTTTTAGTAAATACTCTCCTACATCATCATACACTGGCATGTCATCTTCCGTGAGCTTATTCATACTTGAAGTGAGCAAGGCATTAAGATCCTTCTTTTTGTCTGAGGTTCATTGATTATATTCACTTACCTTACTCTTCCTAACATGTGCGTCCCATTATTCTTCGACAATGACTCCCTCTGGATACTGTAATTCCAAAAAATTACTTTTGGGGGTCATTTTTTCTTCCTCCTTGACAACTACCTTCTTCTTTCCCTTTACTCTACTGTTGTTGACTTCGTGGGAGAAATTTTCACCTTGCAATCATTTTTAAACACTTCCTTCTGCAACTCTACAATGCCCGAATCAAACCCTAACCTGATTCAACCATGCCCTACCTCTTTTATGTCATCCTTCTTCATTCAAACCCTTCTTCACCGGGGATACAAGCTTCTTGATGCATAGATCTACTTCCCACATCTGTGTTCACTCTCTTCACACCTTGAATCGGTCACTTTGGCTTTTCACACTTAGCTCTTCTTCAAATTCTCTTAGTCGCAAAGGTAAAAATGAATTTACATCCCATCCTTATATAATTTTTCAATTTTTAGTGCATTTATTGCTCCTCCACCTACTAAATATCCTCTCTTTCATTGATGAAATTTGTTATTTCCATGAGGTACATCTTCGTGCCCTGGTGATAACCTTCTAGTGTACCTTCCTACCTTCTGGTCACAGAATTATCTTCAGCGTGCACCCTTATGCCTGAGTACCTCATCATTGTACCTTCTCCTAGTAGTTATCATGACCTCTTCTTACCTCATGTTACAATGTCCCTTCAGTCATCTCCATCCTTGGTCACTTTTGAGAAGCAATATTTTTGTTTGAAAAGCACCCTTAGCAGCTCATTCCTTTCATCTTCCAATTTCCATAGCATTGTACCTAGATATCACCATCCACCCTACACTAAAATTATGTGCATTCCTCTACACATCAACATGCTTCATATTGTAGTTATCTTCATGTGCACAAGTGTGCTTATTACACAAAAATAAAAACTAAAATAAAAAATCAGAGTGACGATGAAGGAAATACATAAATGGAAACCTAATCTAGATGGCATTACTACATTATTACAAACACCGAGAAGACTTATTTATAGTAGGGATTCAACCTACTCCCATTAAAGTAACCGGGCAGCCGTGTTCCATAAAGTGCTTCTAACTGGAAAGTTCCTAATTCAAGTATGTAAGTGATGACATATGGCCCCAACCAATGTACCTTAAGCTTCCTTGGATGGTGCAAGAGCTTAGAGTCATAAAGTAGTACCATTTGTCCAACCTCAAGCTTCTTATCCCTTATATGTGTGTCATGTCATGATTTTTGCCTTGCCTTTTCTTACTTCTGACTTCAACATGCGATGGCTCGTCGCTCATCCAACTAAATCATCTTCTCAATCTGTTCTTCCAAAGCTTTCTCATCAACTAGACCTCCAACACTCATAATGCGCAAAGAAGGTAACATAAATTCTATAAGAAGAACAGATTCCACACCAAACACCAACTGAAATGGTGTGGCCTTGTTCAATCTCATATAAGTTGTTCTGTAATCCCAAAGAACAGCCAATACCTTATCATCCCAATATTTTCTTCCAACATCTCAAATTTATGTCAATCTGTGGCTCAAAATCTTATTAAAAGCCTCAGTAGTTCTATTTGCCTAAGGGTGATATGGTGTAGTCTTATGGTGCGCAACCATAAACTCATCTAACAGAATCCTAGTTGTCTCATTCAAAACGTGTGTGCCCCTATCACTTGTCAAACTTAAAGGACATCCATACCTTGTAAGAATATTCTCCCATAGAAATCTAGTTGTTGTAGCTATTATACAGTCCTTCGTAGGTGTTGCTTCTGCCCACCTTGTGAGATAATCCATGCAAGTAATGATATAGCATGAACATGTCCTACGCGTGGATGGAGAAATAGGTCCTACAAATTCAATAGCCCATTTCTCAAATGGTTCTACACTTATAATTGGTCTCAAAGGCATCTCATCTATTTACCCTGGTTTACCTAGACGTTGAAAATGATCACACGCCTCGCAATACTCTTTACAATCCTTATACAACGTCTCCCACCTTAATCTAGCAAGTAGGATCTTTCATGCAGTAGCATCATTTGTATAATGGCCACCTATAATACCACCATGTGCTTCCTCCATTATATCCTCTCTCTCATTCTCTAATATACAACAGTGCAATACTTCATCTCTACCTAACTTGTACAGGTCACCATTGATCAACATGAATGGTGCCACACACATAACAAGTTATTTATTTTCTAAAGCCTTCATCCCTTCTGGTGCAATACCAGTCCTTAGAAAGATAATAATGTCCTCTAATTCTGATGGCGTGTGTTATAACCTATACAACTATGCATCCGACATGGTTTCTTCAATTGTCTATGCTTCTTCACTTGTTTGAATTCTAGACAAGTGGTCTGGTCGAGAATTACTTTTCCCTAGTTTCACCACAACTGTGAAGTCAAACTCTTGAAATAAGAGTACCCATCTACATATGCACCCCTATAGGATGAGATTGTTCACCAGGTACTTCAGGGCCATGTGATATTTATAGAAGACAAATGGTGTTGCTAATAAGTATGGTCGAAACTTGTGTAACACATAGATCATTGACAAAGCTTCATGCTCTATAGTTGCATAATTCTATCTAGTAGGGGTTAGCTTCCTACTAGCGAAACAAATTGGATGATCTATGATACCCTCTCTAGGTTGAGCCAAAACTACACCAATGGTCATGCCAGAGGCGTCTAGAGATACATGAAATGGTTTGTCCCATGAGGGGAAGCACAAAATGGGCATGATAGTAAGTTTCTCCTTTAATGTCTCAAACGCGTGCTACTGCAGTTCTCCCCAGTAAAATGTACCTTTTCCTTTCAGTAACTCTTCCAAGGGTGCGGTAACTTTGCCATACCCCTGTATGAATTTCCTGTATTACCTTGTATGACCTAAAAATTTGTGCACCCCACTTTGACTGGTAGGCACTTCGAGGCCTAAAATGACTACAACTTTAGCTGAATCAACAAGTAAACCTTCCTTACAGATTATATGTCCTAACAGTATTATAAATATGTGTAGCAAAGATACACTTATTGATGTTCAAAGAAATACTTAACTTTCTACATCGTTCAAACATTAAGTGCAGATTGTAATAATGATCTTTCACAAGCCCATATATTGTCCAATCATCTAGGTAAACTTGTAAGAAGTTGTGAATGAAGTCCTTGAATTCCTGAACAACTATCCATGAGAATACAATAGGATTCAATCCAAAAGGCATCACAATATAAGTAAAGATTCCCCATTCAGTCGTGAATGGTGTCTTTTCCTGATCCTCTTGAGAAATCCTAACTTGATGATACCTGGAGAACCCATATGTGAATGAATATATTTCACACCCTGCCACTCCTTCCAGTATTTCCTCAGTGAATGGCATAGGAAAAGGGTCTGTGACACATGTGGCATTCAGCTCTTTGTAATATACACATATTTGTATCCTACCATCCTTTTTAATACTTATCACCATAGGACTAACCCATTCTGATTCATCTAAAGGTCGAATGATTCCTGAATTCAACATCTTCTTAATTTCTTCTTTTACTTTTTTCACGTAAATTGGGATTCATTCTTTAAGGTCTCTTCCTAAATGGGCATGCACCTTCCTTAAGCTTTATCTTCATTTCCACAAGTGATTTATGCACACCTTTAATTTCATGATAACCTTGAGGGAATAAGTGTTGATAATCCCTGAGTAACTCAATTATCTTTGCAACTTCTGATTTTTACCAATAGTCTCCAATAATGACCTCCTTAGGCTCAGTCTCCATTCCAAGTTTTACCTTATTTTTCTTCATTGGTTCATGATATGCACGTGTATCCTTGTCTGAACTATCTAAGACTTCGTGCAATCCCTATGAATATTCAATATCTAGGTTTTCAACTTCCATGTCATCGACGATGTAAACCATCTTTCCTTTCTCTTTCTCAAGGAAAGTGCGTTCAAGTAATACAAAGTCCTCTTCTACTTCTTCAAAACACGTTCCTAACTCTGTCTCACCAAATAAGTCCTAAATAAGCTCTTCCACTTTTGTACTATCTCCCATAGTTAAGCGCTTGACAAATGTTAATGCATCTTCTACCAGTGGTTTGGTTGAGAAGTAGTCAAAGGTTTGGATCATTCCTATAGTCAAATCCCACCAATTTCTAGTCTCTCTATGTAGCTCTACATACACATACCAAGCACGTACGCAACCTTGTAGAGTAGAATATAATCTATGCACCTAGATTGAGGGTGGTAATGCTTCCTGTCCTGCTTTCCAGAGTCTCTCACACTGCTGGATGTGATGCTGAATAGGTTTATCACCATTATATGTACAGATCTGTGTAGGTTCATTGCTCCTTAAAAACCTTGTAGATAAGGTGATTCCAATCTCCTCCCATTCTATAAGATTATCCTTGTGAACCACCCACCAGCGTGATGTTATCCCACGCAAGGTATATGCTAACATATATCTCTGCCTAACTTTATCTGACCACCTTGCCTCCATAGTTTACAATAATATAGGAAGATATTCTACTCTAGTATTCCAAGGTAATGAACCACCTATCCATATAACAGAGTTAATACCATTCTTTCACGTGATAAAGCATTTAACCTCATGTCCTACCAGTTCATATGTACGTTGATCCCAATTATCATAGGAAATACTTGTAGTATCACTAGTTGAAGAATTCCTTCCTTTGATGGCTCATTGACCTACTGGTCCTGAATAGCACGTATATAGATTTTGTTAACATTCCACCTTTAACCTTGGGTGAAGGAGCATGAGAGAGGTTGAGATAGCAAAATAATCAGCCATGTCGTTCAGAGCTCGCGGAACTACTTTGATTGAGAAAGCATCGAACTCCTCAATGTTGTCCCACATGGCATTGTGGAAGTGTCTGAGCCTGTCATTCTTTACTTGTTATACCCCTTTCACTTGATTGACAATTATCTCAGCATCACCCTGTACTTTCAAATTCTTGATTCCCCTTTCCTTTGTAGCTTGCATGCCAAGTAGCAAAGATTCATACTCGATAGTGTTGTTTGTATTGAAAAATTGCAATTTGAAAGAAAGAGGGAAAATATTCTCTTTAGGAGATATAAGAACGGCCTCAGTGTCGTACCCACTTGTTGCACAATTGCCATCGAATTGCAGTGTCCATATCTTGTTGAGGTCTTCTTATTGGATGATAACCTCCATCCTATCAGAGTTAGTGGACAAGAAGTAATTCCCCATCCCTGATGATTCAAAGAGAATCTAGGCCTTAGGGTCGTCGAAGTTGGTGACCAGATATTTCTTTTTTTGATTCGGGCTCCAAGTTCTACATCACCCCTTTGATAGGAAATCTGGCTTTGGACCAGTCCATATGGATTTCTCCACCAACTTCTCTACAAAAAATTCTCCCAAGTAATATTCCATATGCCATTGGAATATCAGCTACGAGGATAGTCATTTTTACTCTTTTCTCAGGGAATGCTGCGAATGCGAACTTTGCATCCTTGATCTGACCTATTAATGGTACCTATTTGGTTTCCATGGAGTAACACCTTTCGAAAGGTTTAGTGAGTGTGAGGCCCAAAGCATGGGTGACCTTTGCTGGCATGACATTTTCAGACACTCCAGAATCAATTATGCAATTACTTAGCTTGTGACCATTAATTAGGAGAGATAGATAAAAAGGTTCAATTTTACCTGACGAGCACGTTGAGGCAACATTTATGCGAGATGCAAGAGGAGTGAAAATAATTCATTTGGGAGAAACGGGGTGAGAGATGGCAACTTGACTTTGAATATAATTGGTTAATTTAACAAAATGCTCAGGGTTAGACTGAATATACTCGGCTTCAGAAATTTGGATCTTGGTCTTTTTGTCATGATCGACTATATCAAATGCGACCAAGGGTTGCGCTGATGAAGGAATGAGTCCTTCATTTCACGATGGTAGAGGAGTGGTACTGGTCTTTATGGAAATGGAGGGAGGTTGATTTGAAGGAGAGATAGGAGGAAAATATTTCTTTACGAAAGGTTTGATAGGAGGTTGAGAAGGAAGGGGATTACCTCTTTTAGCGATTTTTGGAGGAGCATTTAATACAACCTTTTTGTTTTGTATTTTAGCAGCAACTTCTTCTTCTTTTCCTTGTGAGTGGGTGAAAAATACGTATGACTGTCCGCTTGCATACCCTTGAGTACCTTCTTCTTCATCAAATTCCTTCTCCTCAAATTCCATATACCCGATTGTAGAGTCATCAGTAAGTTTTCCAACATCTTGATCATCTTCGCCTTGCAAGGAAGGTTATTCATAATTTGCTCATCTTCTTCGATCTCGACCAAGGCATTAAGCGGAGGGGCCTCAAATTCTAACCTTTGAGTAGAAACAGGCATACATGGCCTTTTTGGGGTGTTGTTGGGAGTGAAGTTCCTCCGTGGGATATCCCTGTATGGAGTGGTAGATGAAGCTTGAGCTAATTGCTTCTTCAATGCGAGCAAGTTGTTTTCCATCTTCTGGAAAGATGAATCTGATGAGGTGGCCTGAGAAGAAGTTAAAGCCTTTGATTTTGATGGCTCCCATCTTAACTCACCAGATATAAGCAGGTTTTCATCTATCCAAATGGCTATAGCTTGAGCAAGAACCAAGGTGGAGATTTGTTCCTGTAAAGGAAAAAAACTTACTCTTGAACTCATGGAATTCACAAAGAAACACTTTTGATTCATTGGTGTTGGCAACATGGCAGGTGGCACACGGTTGATCAGTGAATTGAAATGGGTGATAAAATTGTGCATGGTTTCATTTTCCTCCTTCTTCAAGTGAGTGATCTTTGACAGTAACGTAAATGCATATTCTGAAGGCTTATACATGTCTTCAAATTCAGTTCATAATGTGGCCCAACTAGTGATAGATCCAGTTGGTAAATGTTGGAACCATTCTGATGCAGACCCTTGTAAAGTTTTGAGAAATAGATGTACAGATACGTCTTCATGAGTCACATCTAGAATACTATATGACATAATAAACGCAACGATATGTGTGTCTGTGCTTTGATTTCCACTCCCATCAAACTTCAAGAAATTTTTACGATTTCCGTGAGGGAGGGCATGAACCAGATGTGGCAGTGTTAGAGGGCCCATGGCATTTTCCCATGGTACTACCATTTGAAAAGCTGAAAAGAGAATGCGAGTAGGGAGTGTGGTTCTGCTTAGCAAAAGAGCACTGCAAATAGATGTCGAAACACCCTATGAAATCCAACTTCTTCATGGAGGCGAGACACTTTTTGCTGATCAATTTGTTGAACTTAGTGATGTGAATCGTGTTGGAGTAATACTAAAATTGTGCCTTTGAAGTAAATTAAAATTGGATCAACTTCTCCACGAGCTATTCTACCACGAGTAAATTGTTCACCTGCCAGCGTATCTGTTCAGATCTACAATAATTAAGAGAAGATCTACAACAATATTTTGTTTGTACTTGCTGATTTTATGAATTTTTTGGCAAAAATCAGCAACATGTACTTTTCTAATATTTAAAATTATCCTCTTCTAACAAAAACCGATTGCAGTTTTCTGACAAAGATAAATGAGGATAAAAATGTGGGTCAATTTAGAAAGCCGATTTTTGGATCTTTGAACTGAATTTTGCAAGGTTTTTAAAATATCAGAAAATGTTAGATTCTCAGATCTATGGAAATATACAAATTTTTGTAAAAACTTAGTGAACTAAAAGCTCATATTTGGTCCAGATCTATGGATTTACCTAAGGAAATTTTTAGTTTTGATCACTTCTGCAAAAATTTTAATTTTTAACAAAGGGTTAACATTTGCAATCTAGTAGTGATTTTCACAGTTTTTAAATTATTTCCTTAGTTTGATCCCCAGTGGATTCATTAAAAATTGTTGGTTTGAAAAATTTTCGGTTAGGTAGAATGTGGGGAAACAGGCCAACAGTGTGCAAGGCATAGCCCCTATTTGAGACATCAAAGCGAAACTGGTTTATTGCTATTCTATCAAGCAAGAATTTGTGCAAATCTACACTACTATAACTTAAGGGGTTTGGGATCTCATCCCAGTAGAGGTAGTTCTGAATGATGAACAAAAATGTAAGAGGGAAGGAATGGAAGAAGGAAAGATCTGAAGGAAGAAAAGAAATGAATTCCTAGACAAAAAGGTCAGAGGGTTTATGCTTTGGGCTAGTAGTAAACAGAGCCAAACTTACTTACTTAAACAAACAAAGCAATACTGATGAACATATGACAATACTAGGAATGAATCCAACAGAATAGAAACAAAAATCTAACGTAAGAAAGATCAAATGCAAATAACACATATATGAAGCACAAAGTCATAATATATATATTAATATCTCTTCTATTACAAGAAGGCACAAAGTCTTTCTTTCTTCACCTCTTTTTTTTATACAAAATGGTCCACATGAAATATAACAAGTATTCCAGTATTTATAGAAGGAGGAGGAAGAAGACAAAAAGAAGCCAACCACTATTTACAAAATATCTAAAAAGTCAAAAGTTGACTTTGAGGCAAGTTTGTGGATGGCAACATCCCATGGTGTAACATGGATGATTTCATCGCGTGTGCCAACATTCCTTTTAAATATTTTACAAAAATAGGAATTTATCTAGGAGGAAGAATCTATTCATCATCGTCTCTCGGCTTGAACTTAGTATATGGCGGTGGCTCAAGGGACTCGATATGACACTGCGCCCGATACTCTGTAAAGTTGCTGATTATTTTTTGAAGTTGATACTGATCAGGACCTTTGAAATGATCATGAATTACTTCGCAAGTTTCTTTCTCATTTTTTATCTTGTCAAGCAAATAAGTGAACTCTTCATTTGCATCAATCAAAGAGCTGATAAAGTTACGGTAGGCTAAGAGGTTGTTGATGGAATCAAGATCAAAAGTGACCTCTTGTGTCAAACCTTGAGAGACAATAGCCTTGAAGTGCTGGAATGTATCATCTGCTTCTCTTAATTCATAAGATGCACTTAGTAGTCTAGAAGACATATTTGAAACTATTTTCTCCATGTTGTGTAGTGCTTCCAAGGCTTCTTCTTTGAATTTGTCGATTCTGTCTAGGATGAATTCCATTTGATTGACCCGGTAATCTAAAGCAGTGAGAGCTTTATAATGTGCCCACAGGTGATCGATAATGCCAACCTTTAATAGGTCGTTAGCCAAACAGTTGACCATGGTCTTGAATGTTCCTTGCTGCAACTTAGTGTTATCCAATTCCTCAGAAAGGGAGCTTGCTACTGCTTGTAGCTCTTTATTTTCTCGAGTTATACCTTGGTGCAGCAACGTGAACCTACTAATTATCACCTGACCATCCTAGAGGATCTTCTCAATCTAGGATGACATAGTCATACCCTGTTCAGCAATCTTTACATACTCATTGATTTTCTCTTGGCTGGGAGCCTAAACAGGTTCTACATTAGTTGCCGAAGGAGCTTTGCCCATTTTTTGCAAAGCTTGGAAGAGATGTTTGTTCTATTCTTTGAGCACTCTCTTCTCCTCTTTGGCCTCTTGTAGCTTCTTACAGAGGGCATCTATAGCTGACAAGGCTTCTCCTTGTAGACTTTTTGATGAGGTTCCCATTGTGACTTGAGTCACTTTGAAGTCTGTAAGAGACAAATCTTCTTTCTTCTTTATGGGATCTTGATAGGCTATCTCCATGACCCTTTCTCCTAAGGCACTTTTTGAGAAGAAAGTTATTGCTTTTAGATTCTTGGGTCCTTTTTCCAGAATAATGGAGAAGTCCATATCTATAATGGGGACCTTCCTCTTGTGTTGACTCAGGTGGTCAGAGATCCAACCAGGACTTATGGGATCGGGATCGGAAGAAGAAGAGGAAATGGGGGTAAAAGGGGGAGAAGCTATAGCGGACTTGGGGAATAAAGTGGAAACACTTGGTGGTGGCATGTATAAAGAGTCCAATACACTAGTGCTTATAGGACTCGGAGTCACTACAAGGCAAGAGAAGGAAACAGAGACAAAATGGATCTACAACAGGATGGAGGAAACATCTAGAGGATAGATCTGCGAGAGAGGAGAAGATGGAAGAGGAGGAAGATGGAAGGGAGGAAGATGGAGGAGAAGACAACCAAAGGAGCAGTTAATCAAAAGACAGGAGGAGGAGGAGGAGTAGAAGAGGGAAAGGTGGGAACCTCCATAGTTGTAGCTGTGACAACATCCTGAGTGGATGTGTCAGTTGGAACGTCTGCTACTTCTTCTTTTCCTGGGGCCACTAAGTCCACTATTTGCTTCCAAAGCAGTAGGAGGGTTATCAGAAGCCTTTTCCTATTTTCTTGACTCTCTAAATTCATCCTTTCCTTTGCCCTTTGGCAAGTGATCTAGCTTTGGAGGTGCACTTCCTAAAGGGGAAGTAGTGAAATCCACTCTGAGATAGATGAGACCATGTTGTTTGCACCAATTCTCGGTGCGTTGCAACATGGGCTGTACCCTTTCTTCTATGGTCTTGGGTGCCTTGGTCCTATTGATACTTATAAATGGCCAATAATCCCCATCCATGTCAAGGTAAAACTGATAAATCTCCTGATCAGTTTCTTGGAAATATTTTGGGACGATGACAACTCCATAGTGGATGATCTCTACAAGTGCTAGCTAGGAGTGATCCTTACACTTGATTTCATCTTCATGGTTCGCGTCTATCCATATGTCCTTAATATTTGGAACATAGATGGGATCAATATTCACCTTGGGGAGAAAACTATGGTAGTCGAAGGTTGGCCTTGCCAGGACATCATGCTTCAAGTTAAAAAATTCTAACTCCGCATACATTTCCCAGGCTTTACCCAATGAGGCGCAGGTGTATCTACCAAATGTGAGGGGGAAAGGAGTTCCATCCTTCTTCCTTTTCATACACTTCTCGTGATATGTAATCCGTTAGCCTTGATAGCTCCAGTAGGATCAACTTGGGCCTTGCGTACCTTAGTAACTTTGATTAGTTCTCCTAGAAATTTGGTAGCCCTGAGATACGTGAAGGTGGGGAATTGTGTAAACAAAGCCCCCCATTTCTTTGTGGTAGTGACCATGCTCATGTTGGTCTAATTGTGTCTCATGTTCAGACCTCATTAGGTAGATCACCTCATAGAAGAAGGTGTCATTGATCTTGTTGAACTGGGTGATACTGGCCTTGAGCCTTAGCTCTCGGTAGTACTCATCTATTTTGACTTGGGGCCATGTTCCACTCTAAATTAGTCTTGGGAACTCTCTCTGTGATGTGGCCGCATATACCACATAGGAGTTCATGTAGAACCTCCTAGTTGTCAAAACTTGTTGGAACTACTGCAAGATAGTATCACTTATGATCTCCCCCTAGCTGAAGTCTTGATTGGGAGTATTCTTGCTCATATAATATAGATATCTGAGAATCCATTTGTGAAAGTGGTGGGCATCAGGAAGCCCAAATACTCTGCTAAGGAAGGTGATGATATCACATCATCTCCTTGATGAAGTCACTGCAATGGATGGTCTGGGGCCATCTACTCACCACCTTCTTATTTTTCAGGTAGACTTCGTTCATCATCTGCATACACTTGTCTTCATTGTCGGTCCATGTCTTTAAGCATTCTTCAATGCTTACTGTCACATACTTGTCTATGGTGAGGAATTCCCAACATGACTTTCGAAGTTTCAGGCCTTGAGGTTAATGATCACCTTTCCCTCCTTATCTTCAACACGTATTATGTCTTTATTATAACAACATGCCACCAACATGATGAACTCATTGTTTATTGCACTTACTAGGAGTCCTGCTGCAAAGTGTAGCCCACTACCTATCAGTTTGTCCATCCATGGGCCACTGGTAACCTTTGTGGTTATCTCCGAAAAGTCATCTATATCTATGTGTCCCAGCTCAAAGTCTCTAATGTCGAGACTGCACTCTGCAAGTGAGTCAGGCATCCTGACTCTCTGATATTTGTATTTCATTTCTTACTCTCTCAACTTAGCTTTTCCTTTAGACCTTAGTTGGCTTCTTACTCAACGAAGACATGCGTGAGCTTGAGGATGGGTGTTATTCTGCATGGAGAATCAAAGAGGTCCAACACAGAAGAGCCATGTCATTCGTCATGTTATCCATAATAATAGCTTGTAGAATGGAAAATGAGCTATTATAAGCCTTAATGTGTAGGGCGCAGGTTTATAGCATGCTGTAGAGGCTGAAACAAGGTTGGGTGTACCTTTGAGGATGTCAACATGCAAAAAGATGCACCTGTGTTGAAAGGGGGAAAGCCATGCCAAAGGATTATAAAAGGGTGCACATGTTTGAGGAGTGTTGCACAAAAGATCTTAGCACCAAAAAGAAAGGTGTGAGGCGCGGGTTTGCAATACACAAAATGCAGTGTTGGTGTTAAGGATCATGTGCCAGCACCTTTGGAAAATTGCTAATTTGGCGCTGCAAAAGATGATGTTGCATGGCTTTCAGTGTGCCCAAGGCATGGTTTTGGAATGTGTTGCAAATAAGTTTAATGCACCAAAGGGTTTATAAAGGGCATAGATTTAGGGAACACAACATCAAATGTTGATGTTGGTTGGGATGTGCCTGCGCCTATGAGGAGATTTTTTTTATACCTGGAGCAGGTTAAAAATATGTTGTATGAAGGGATAGTGCACTAAGGTGCGATTGTGCGTGATGTAGCATGAAGGGACAATGCGCCAAAGGGAAAAGACTGATTTTTTGCATTTTCTTTACAAATTATCAAGTTCCTCTCTCTTTTTGATTTTGCAAAATAATAAAGAGAGGTTTGGTGGGATTCCTAACAAGAGTAGCAAGTAGGGAAAATGGATTTTTATTTTTTTTAGAGGCAGAGCCTTCACAGATTTACAGATCTAGAAGGAGAGATAAGGTGTTCTAGATAGTTCATGGATTGTTAAGCTTATTCATTTTTAGATTTTTAGGTTTAACCTTTTATAACAATCCTAAAATGATAACAAAAAAGAAACAAAACCATAAACAACTAAAAGAGTGATAAAAACCACTTAGCCGGGATAAATAATGATGAAGGAATGATGTGGGATCCACAAACATGATAAACGACATGTGGGGATGACAGGAAAGGATGATAAGTGCAGAGGAATAACTTTTCACAATTTTTAAGTCGTGGAAAATGATAGATGTGAACCTCATATATAGGAAAAACTTGCATTTATTGTGCCACCAACCACCTTTGGCGTGGTTGGTGAGGTGTCGACATGGGATAAATCATGCCTTGGCGCAGATAGGAGGGTGTCAACATGATTGTAAATGTGCCTTGGCACAACTTGGTTGGTGTCGACACTAAAGCTTCAGCGCCTAAAGCACACATTTGGATATGTTAAACATGTTAATTTCTGCACTCTTAGCGCATTTCTTTGGTGTAGGTTTGAGGATGTTGACACACTTTTAGCGCCTAAGGGGTGCAACTCTTTCTTGTGTTGACATGAAATTTGTTGCGCCAAAGGTTTTTCAAAGGGGGGGCGCAACTTTGGGGATGTTGACACAAGAATTTTCGCGCCCAGTTCAAAAAGGCTAAAAAATGGCTAAGTTCTTAAAACTTGATTTTCGGAAGGGAATTTTTAGGCCATTTTGAATGTGAATAGACCTTCTCAGGGGGCCAAATTTTTTTTTTGGTATGGTTACCTGCAAAATTGCCCTTGTCAATTTTATAGGATAACACTATGCAAGTCTGATCAGGGTCAAACTTCCTATACCAGCTGTGTGCATATCCCTGTAATGTAGTAGAAAATTGACTTGCCTTGCACTCAGAAGTTGTGATTGCTTTCGTGCACCAGAATATTTCACACATGTGCACATGTTTAGAAGTATATTCTATTCCTCTATACTCTGGAAGTTAAAGAGACATCTCCATATAAATATTCTGAGGTTGTTGCAGGCCTTTCCCACCTGATCCAGAACCTCATGTGTTTCGTCTACCTCTAGAACCACCAGATCCACTAGAACTAGAACCACCTATTCCTCTTGATCCTCCACCTATAGCTGGAATATGACCTTTAGATTTACTCCCTTGTGCTCTGACAGTAGTACTATACTGAATCCCTATAGTCTGTGAAGAAGTTCCACTTCTAGAGGTAAACCCAACGTTCTGTGCACTTACGTTCTATGTGGATGATGCGCTTGAAAATGTTCCTCCAAATAAAATTGAAGTCGTTTGTCTTGCCATTGATGTACTCACTATCTCACTTACTCTGGTTCTCCTACTTCCCAAATTCACTTGCTAATTACTGGTTGTACTAGATCCTGGAAAACCAAATGCAAGGGAAAGGTTATCAGGTAGGTTCATATGTGCTCCCATGGCCCAGGTCGTCTCTGCTAGTGAGCTTCCATGTGAGGCTAAGGAGGGTTCCCTACCATGCTTTCCTAGATGGGGGAGTTCTTGATGCTTTAGCTCCATGTCTTCTACGTGAGCTTCAAATACTTCACGAGCCATCTCCCTCCACAACGCCATCTACTCTACAACATCATGTTGCTTCTCTATCTCCCTCTCGCGTGCCTTATTTTACTTAATCTGCCTCTCTTCTCTCTTCCTTGTTACCACTAAGTCTGCCATCTTTCACCAATCCTGTTCCTACCCCCGCATGTGGTGGGGTTTAGTTAGCCATAGGTTTTTCTTCCAAGTTATAGGTTACCATCAAGATATTGATTTCCAGTAGAATACCTTGCAACTATGTCCCTCTAGGATACCGTAAAAACTGGAATTCAGCTACCTCTGAGAAAGAATACGTCGATATTGAATACTCAAGAATATAGCTGTTTAGAACACCAAGAAACCACATAACCACAGCACGAGTCTAGATCAGATCAACATCATAAAGGGTTTGAAATTATTCCTCCATCCAAACAAGTGTGTGATATCTCCAGTTCCATTTAGATGCATATGTAGTCAGCCATTCGTACATCTCTACTGGAAAGATAACAAATAATCTCTTGTATAAACTGTTATACAAATTCTGTTCCACCCAACTGCATGCGTTAAATACGGATCCGTTGTTAAAACTTCTTATGTATTCTTCCTCTAGATCATGTATCCACTCTTCAATGCTTGCTAGAGTTAATCGATACGTCTTCATCATGAACCATCCTGGAAACAACTAAAAAAGAGGTCCTAGAAATGAAACCAATGATGTAGCCTAGAATTCCCAGATAACACCCTAGATGCGTTGGCACATCACTTAGCCTAGACTGAGCGCTCACCCAAAGAGTGCAAAGGTACCAGGTTCCTCTTTAGGGTTACTGTAACAGGATGATAACATGATGAAGCATCACACACACACACACACACAAACACACAAACACACACACACACATATATATAATGCATAACTAGTCCATCATTACACAATGCATACAGTTCCAGATTTAAGGAAGAATAAGATTTAAACAATAACCATGGTTAAATCAATACATGTGCTACTCAAATGCATACAAGAATGACACTCAGATTCATCCAATATCTTTCATTATTAATCAAAACAACACTATAGAAGCTTCTTATAATACTAATAGTCTATGCCATAGTGCGCATGGATTTGATACAATAATCCACATACACGTCTATGTATACTATCAATGAATAAAAAATGAACAACTATATATTCTATGCAGTTCATCATATATATATATAGGGTGGGGAATTTCCCTTAATTGCTTATCTACTTCAAAAATAGGCCGCATGCTATTAATATGCACTCGCCATTTACAAATATAGCCACACATGCAAGTGTGCTATCTATAGACCTCTTATAGTTAAACTGAAGTGATGAATCTATTCTTAGCTCATCTTCATACAAAAGTGCTTTGATCCTATCATCTAAAGATAGAAAATACATGGCATGCACATCTCTACATTGTTTGTGTGATTTGCACGCCATTTCCTAAAAATAGACTTTGTACACAAAATTGGCTAAGTACCAAAATTGAATCTATACCTATATGTGTGGTTCCTTCCTTTCCTTTCATGCCCTTGAATCTGGCCTTCTCTCCCACACAGACTTCATGTGTGAAGTCTGCTAAGTGTTTCCTCTAATCAACAGGTGATGGTGGGGGTTATGTGGGTCGTTTGGGTATATTAGTGGGTCGTGGCAAAGGGGTTGTGTGAGTTTTTGATTTGTTGTTGGAAGGAGGTTGTTTTTTTAGGGTCGAGGGGTGAGGTCCTAGGATGGATGGTAGAGGTGAAGGTGATAATGATGTGGTAGGTGAGGTTGGTGTATATGGCCTAGAAGGCTAGGTATTCCTTTTAGGCATAGGAATGGGTTTAATGGATGTTCAAGAAGATGTGGCCAAATCTAGTTTGATAGGGGGCTGGGTAAGGTTTGATGTCAGCATGAACCCTAAGGTGCTAATGGGTTTAGGTATGATAGATGCTTTGGGAATACGTTGGCTAGTAAGTAGAGGTTCAGGCACAAATAAGGGTGATGAAATAGAGGATGGTCCAAGAGGCATGGTTACGTGTGGTTTGGGTGATTGAAAGGCTTTTGGGTAGATGGTAGAAGTGTCTGTGAGTGACATTTGCATTTGGGTTAAGGCAGGGAGTAGAAGATGTCCCTAAAGTGAGGTTGTATCAACATAATCCAGGGGATCGACCAAGTGTGAAAATGGTACTGTTGTAGGTGGGTCTGATATAGATTGAGTAGAAATTCTTGTAAAATGTGTTTGAGAAATAGGGAAATCACTAGCTTCAACCTCTGTGGGTAAGAGAGCCGAAAGTAGGTAAGAAAGATCTTGGGTGGCTGATGGAGAATGGTCACCTAGAGGCAATGGAATTTCTAATGGATCTTTTATAGGTGGAGGATATGATTGGAAAGGTATTTCCATTAAGGTAGGGTCTTCTTGTAATGGTGCAGGGGATGAAAAGGTGTCTCCCATGGGTCAGAGAAGTATTGCTGGTGACGGCTCACTAGATGGAGAAACCAAAGGAGAAGTAGTCTCGGTGCTAAAAAAATGATCCTTCACAGGTGAGGGAGGAGATGAAGGGTGTTCCTCTATGGGTGGAGGAGTATCCGAAGTGGATTCTTGTGCATGTAGAGGAGTTTGGGCTAGGATTTCCTCTATGGAAGGAATAGGAAGCAAGTGAGACGCAACTGGTACATCATTGAAAACAACATGGACCTCATAGACATTGCTATCATTAGTTGAGGTCTCACCAGTTTGGTCAGAAGACGGGGTGTGATTAGGGAATGGTTTCTTGAAAATGTGCAAGTTATGGTTGGCAGGTGCATTTGGATTATCCAAGACTAGCTCTCCATTCTCTAGCATTTCCTAGACAATGTTCTTGAAAGTGATGTAATTTCCATCACTATGACCTTTGACACGATGATAATTGAAAAATTCATGCTATTTGTATCACACAAGTGTGGGGTGAGTAGGGTTAAAACTAGTGTGTGATTTTATAGGTGGAAGGGTGATAACACCAACTTTAATAAGATTTTCTAAAATAGAAGAATAGGGCTCTCCGATTGGGGTGTATTTTTTGTTGTTCCTACCTGAATTGAAAAGTCTAGACAGGGGAAACATTAGAGGAGGGTTTGGCCTGATTTGATGGATGAGAAGGGCCGGCCTTAAGTACCACCGCATTGGAAGATCCCTTGGATTTTGAATATTTACTCTAAGGTTTCAAAGAAGAAGGAGCATTGTTTGATTTAAATATCACATTTTTGTTTCGTAGTTGGATTTTCTTCTCTTCGATGGCCTGAATATCTAGTTTTTGTGCCATGGTGAATGCCTCATTGAAGGTGCGGAATAATTCACCTGCAGGGTTGATGAAATATGTCTAGCACAAGCACGTGTAAAAATCTCTATGAGCTTAGTCTGTGGTAATTAAAATGTGAGTTGATCAGGCTACGCCAACGAGTGAAAAAGTATATGATAGACTTGTCGTCACATTGGCACGTAGAATAAAGGTCAGTCATGGTAACCTTCTTGATAATGTTAATTGAGAAGTGATCTAAGAAGGCTTTGGCTACCTGATTAAAGGAGTAGATAGAATGCCTAGGTAAACCACTATACCATTCTAATGTGGGGCCGGTTAGAGACATGGGAAAGGTCCTCAGAAGCAAAGCGTCATCATGGGAAATCAGATAGCACCAATGTTTTAAAGATTGAAAATGTTGTTGCGGGTCCTCTTTGTTGTTAAAGTGGTTGAATTTTAGCATTTCCCAATGTACGGGGTATCGATGAATAGGAATGGATGGGTGAATGGGCTCATTACAAATTTCATCGTAGGTGAGGGAATTGCGTGAGATGGAAACCAATGCCTCTAGTGTCTACATCTTTTCCATCATTAACTTGATGAGGTCATTAGTAGGTTGTGATGGATGGGTACCTCTTGTAGTGTAAGAGGGTTGTTGTTGAACATATGATGGCGGTGGCATTCCAATGTATGGTGATGTCGAATAGGAAGGTTGATAATGAGAGACTGACATAGGAGGCACATACCCGAAATGAATGACAGACAAAACGGGAGGCTGTTGATATTATGTATATGGAGGTGGGATGGTGGAAGTGACTCTGGTAGTGATGGGAGGTAAAGACTGTGGAATAGAGAGAATGATGTTTTGAAAAGGGGTAGCAGTCACCAACACCATGGGTGGTTGTGTTGTGATTGGTATATGTGAGATAATGGGTGTGGATGGGTATATGTTCTGGGTGGTTGACAAATGTACTGTAGATACTGCGGGTGCAACATATGTGGTAGATGTGGCAGTCATAGTGGGTATGGGGCCTAGTTGCAAAACTACTGGGAGAAAAGTAGGTGAGGGTAATGTGGAGCTAGAAGGGGTTGACGAGGAAATAGGGACAAGGGCCTGGGGGATAGATATGGGCATGCCGTATATAACCTGACCTGAGGCATCTCGAGTGGACAAGTGGGAAAGGTAGAACTGTGAAGCAACAAGGTTCTGATCAAGGAATCGTGTAAACTCCTTGTCGCCTGTGGCAATGGTGATAGGTTGGGTTAGATCCATGGGTGACAGGATGGAAGGTGGTGAAGGACTACATGAGATTGGTTGACAGCTAGTGTGGAATATGAGAGCATTTTTCTGGCTGTGAGTCAGCACCATGTGAACAAGTGCTGATCTGGTAGGTCTTTTTTCTAGAAATGACACAAAAACATAACAAGACAGAAAAGAATGAGGCTGGAAGGGTGAATTTTGTCAAAATTAGGAATATGGAAAATGAAACACAGATATCGACGACGGTTAGGCTGATCAGTGATGGTGGCTGGGAAACCGACGTCGGTCATAGAAATCAATGTCGGTTACTATAGAAAAACACCAGTTTCAGAAAATGAAATAGGAATGACAGACAATCCAAAGGAAGGGTTTCTGTATGATGGTAGTATCAATAGAACATAATGGAATATCTAGGAAATGTGTTAGTGCCCAGAGGGGCAAAAATCATAACAGAATGGTGAAAGAAGACTATCCTAGGAAAAGGTACCCAGAATGTCAGAAACTGACACCGGTTATGGTAAACCGATGACGGTCAGATGAAAACTGACGAAGGTCATTGGATTGACACCAGTTATAGTGAAATTGAAATAGATATGAATAAAAATGTGGTTATAATTTAAATTGAGTGGAGAATCAAACTTAGAAATATGAGAATGAGAAAATGGGGTCCAAGCACACTCAAACGAAGTCATAATACCCCAACTATGATGAGGAGTGTGCAAGGAAAAAATAAAAATGGAGGATGTGTCCTCTCACCACAAAACACAAACCAAGTAGAACACTAAGAAAAATATGATCCTAAGAGTGATCTTTCCTTTATGTTTGTTCATCTTACGCTATTTAGGACTGACTGTATGATCTTTAGAGGAGAGTTTTTGGTGAGGAAGGCTTCCTACGAAGAAGGATATCTAAAAGGAGAGGTTTCAGGTATGTTGTGGCGGGGGAATGCCGTCCTCTGAGATATGACTCGACATAAGTAACGAGTAGGGTGCCCACTGTACCATGATCGTGTGATCGCCTACAGCTTCTTCCGGCTGAGATGTTGTTTAAGAAAATATGTATTTTATTATTATTTTGTGATGTTTTGTAAGACTCAGAGAGAGAGAGAGAGAGAAAGTAATTTTCTACTATTATTTTTTCAACCATCAACTGGGCATGAATTCCAGCATATAGGTTTCCCTCATTTAATGTGAGATAATGCATCATACAAGAATGAAATGCATTTGATTTTAAGCCCAAATCGAAATATTAAATTCGATGACACAAAGGATGAACAAGAGAGAGTATGCCTTTCACTAATGCAACACTAATGAAAGAAAATAAGGGTTCTTTTTATAGCACCAAAACATAATTTGGTGAAAGAGTAGCAACAAATTTACACAGGAAATAATATTATCATATTGTATTCGGCGTACATTACAATCAATACTAAGGCTAATAAATATCCATGGAAATAGATAACTGACCTCCTACAAACTAGGAAGTCACACAACCAATTAACCTGTTAATATCATTATGGGTATAACAAAAATATATTGTTGAAACAATATAACAAACCTATATTATTAATAATGAGTTACAATGTAACTCATATTAATAATATTACAATATATGCACTTTTTAATAATGAGAGCACTATAATATTTTCCTTACATTCCCCCCCTTAGTGCGAACATGGGGAAAACCACCATCTTCAACCAAGCAGCATGTCACTCCGTAGCCTGCACATGGTCTCGATCCTCAACACCGACTGTGGGAACTACATCATCCAGGGACCGTTTAACCTATTAGATGAATACATGAATTGGGACCATTCAACCAATTCACATCAACCATCAAATCAATTTGATCAAGAACACTTCCTACAATAGTATTAATGGTATTATTTATCATTACGGGGGACACACAAGCACTGCACTACACATAGGAACAGGGATGCTCATCTGTACTTATTCATCACACAAGACACAAATATGTCACTAAAGTAGTTTGTGAACTCTGAGGTAGTGATGAACTCAAGGAAATTGAGTGTCCTTCTACCTTCGTTGCCTCCATCCTCCAATATACGTGTTGTTAACTCAGCCAGATTTGGATATGAAACTCAACTGTTTCAACAATTTTTATTATATCTTCCCTCCTGCAATGTGAAACAACTTATTTTTCAAACGTCGGGTAACACCGAAAATGCGTCCGTGAGGCAATTTTTTATTATTTTTCAGACTTGAATTTGACTCACAATGAACTTTAGACTCAAAACAACAATACAAATAATCCTAAGATCACCTATTTTCGATTTTTTAAAATACGTTTTCTACTCTTTTGAACTTGGAGTTCCAACATAAAATATACATTGACTTACACAATGCAAGGACTTTTTAAAATGAATCGACTCTTTTGACTATACAAGATGGCAATAGAAAATGGATGATAAAAATTAACTACTAAAAAGTAATTAAAGATTACTTTTTATAACAATGTTTTAACTTGAAAAAACTTGTTACGAAAACTTTATAGGATAACTTTTCCTTGATTGAAAACCCATAATGACATTCTAATAATTAAGACTCTTGACTTTGAACATTTTTCAACATTTTTCTCACATTAACACTATAATGACATACTAGACAAAGTTACAATAACAATAAAAATCATTCAAACCAATGAAATAAGGGACATACTTTTATACACAACAAAGTGTCCACAGCTGCATGACGAAGAAAATGGTAGATTAGGTGTGAAGTATGGTAGAGTAGACATGCGTAGATGGTAGTTTGCACACAAATTCAGTTGATTTAATATTCCATGGTATTGGCGAAGATCAATACAAATCGCCAATGATGATAGTGCGAGGATATGCCAACAATACAAATTGATCAAATCCGTCAATGGACAACAGGCTGGTTTGCATCCAAACGTGGAAGTGAATGGATTAAGAAAATAAAATTTCAACCTCATAGGTATCTCCCTAACACCAAACGTGGATTGGAAGATTTGGTCAATGGAGGTTCCGAGCCAAAGGATATACACAGCCCCCAAAAATAGGCATGGATCTCAACCAATGCGTAACTGTTTTACATGAGTGTTGAGTGAATTGTTCTTAAGAAACATATGATCTACAATTTTCACTTGTTCAAGGACATGAAATACATAGACCTGGAAGTTGCGAGAAGAATAATATGTTGATGTCATGAGCAGGATTTTCCACTTAGCAAATCATGCATGCAACACGTATTGAATTGGCTGCCTTAGTAATCATTTGAATCATTTGTGATTAGGATTCGGTAAATATGCCAATGCAGGCTGGGTAGTGAAAAATCCAATGCAAACTCTGAAAAATGCAAAAAATAAAACTCTAATACGTCACCAAGAACACCATGTTTAGTTGGATGGAAAGCCTTCCATAATTTCCCCTCCAACGCAAAGTCACAGATCTCTTTCGCTCAGATGCCAAATGAAAGTGTAGCAACAAATTTACACAGGAAATAATATTATCATATTGTATTCAACATACATTACAATCAATACTAAGGCTAATAAATATCCATGAAAATAGAAAAATGACCTCCTACAAACCAGGAAGCCACACAACCAAACAACCCATTAATATCATTACGGGTATAACAAAAATATATTGTTGAAACAATATAACAAACCTATATTATTAATAATGAGTTACAATGTAACTCATATTAATAATATTACAATATATGCACTTATTAATAATGAGAGCACTATAATATTTTCATTACATTCCCCACCTTAGTGCGAACATGGGGAAAACCACCATCTTTAACCAAGCAGCATGCCACTCCGTAGCCTGCACATGGTCTCGATCCTCAACACCGATTGTGGGAACTACATCATCCAGGGACCGTTTAACCTATTATATGAATACATGAATTGGGACCGTTCAACCAATTCACATCAACCATCAAATCAGTTTGATCAAGAACACTTCCTACGATAGTATCAATGGTATAATTTATCATCACGGGGACACACAAGCACTGCACTACACACAGGAACATGGATGCTCATCTATTCCTATTCATCACACAAGACACAAAGATGTCACTAAAGTAGTTTATGACCTCTGAGGTAGTGGCAAACTTGAGGACGCTGATTGTCCTCCTACCTCCGTTGCCTCCATCCTCCAATATATGTGTTGTTAACTCAGCCGGATTTGGATATGAAACTCAATTGTTTCCACATTTTTTATTATATCTTCCTTCCCGTAATGTGAAAAACTTATTTTTCAGACATTAGGTAACACCGATAATGCGTCCGTGAGGAATTTTTTATTTATTTTTCAGACTTGAATTTGACTCACAATGAACTTTAGACTCAAAACGACAATACAAATCATCCTAAGATCACCTATTTTTGATTTTTTTAAATACGTTTTCTACTCTTTTGAACTTGGAGTTCCAACATAAAATATACATTGAATTACACAATGCAAGGACTTTTCTAAATGACTCGACTCTTTTGACTATACAAGATGGCAAAAGAAAATGGATGACAAAAATTAACTACTAAAAAGTAAGTAAAGATTACTTTTTATAACAATGTTTTGACTTGAAAAAACTTGTTACGAAAACTTTAGCGGATAATGTTTCCTTGATTGACAACCCATAATGAAATTCTAATAATTAAGAATCTTGACTTTGAACTTTTTTCAACATTTTTCTCACATTAACACTATAATGACATACTAGAAAAAGTGACAATAACAATAAAAATCATTCAAACCAATGAAATAAGGGACATACTTTTATACACAACAAAGTGTCCACAGCTGCATGGCGAAGAAAATGGTAGATTAGGTGTGAAGTATGGTAGAGTAGACATGCGTAGATGGTATTTGCACACAAATTTAGTCAATTTAATCTTCCATGGTATTGTCGAAGATCAATACAAATCGCCAATGATGATAGTGTGAGGATATGCCAACAATACAGATTGATCAAATCCGTCAATGGACAACAGGCTGGTTTGCATCCAAACGTGGAAGTGAATGGATTAAGAAAATAAAATTTCAACCTCATAGGTATCTCCCTAACACCAAACGTGGACCGGAAGACGTGGTTAATGGAGGTTCCGAGCCAAAGGATATACACAACCCCCAAAAATAGGCACGGATCTCAACCAATGCGTAACTATTGTACATGAGTGTTGAGTGAATTGTTCTTAAGAAACATATGATCTACAATTTTCAGTTGTTCAAGGACACGAAATACATAGACCTGAAAGTTACAAGAAGAATAATATGTTGACGTCATGAGTAGGATTTTCCACTTAGCAAATCATGCATGCAACATGTGTTGAATCGGCTACCTTAGTAATAATCTGAATCATTTGTGATCAGGATTTGGTACATATGCCAATGCAGGCTAGGTAGTGACAAATCTGATGCAAAATCTACAAAATGCAAAAAATAAAATTCTAATACGTCACCAAGAACACCACATTCAGTTGGATGGAAAGCTGTCCATAATTTCCCCTCTAACGCAAAGTCACAGATCTCTTTCACTCTGATGCCAAATGAAAGTGCTGCAACAGATTTACACAGGAAATAATATTATCATATTGTATTCGAAATACATTACAATCAATACTAAGGCTATTAAATAGCCATGGAACTAGAAAACTGACCTCCTACTAACCAGGAAGTCACACAACCAAACAACCCATTAATATCATTACAGGTATAACAAAAATATATTGTTGAAACAATATAACAAACCTATATTATTAATAATGAGTTACAATGCAACTCATATTAATACTATTACAATATATGCACTTATTAATAATGAGAGCACTATAACGTTTTCCTTACATTTGTCTGAGACAATAGAAGGAAAGGAAGATTCCAGAGAAGAAATTTAATGTGTAAGCCTTTCAGAAGGGAAAAAAACATACAATTTTTACCTAAGAATGAAGAAAATACAAGGAACCTTAGATGGGTCCCACCAGGCATGCCAAAATGTTTCACCTAATTCTTTGTGTTTCTTAGAAAGTGACAAAACAGATAAGGGTAATGGGCTAGGAGGAATACATGTTTAATCTGGTTGAAGGTTGTTGCACGCTTATTGACTTCTTGATCCACATCTGACCGTGAGAGCTTCCTTTTGGCTAGGAGGAACTACCTGAAATAAACAACAAGACCAGCAAATAGAAGTCAAATGGTATATGTAGTGGACTGCCTAGTGTATGCTAGATCCGAGAAGTGTGATAATCCCTAGAAGGATGTTAATCCACTTTTTTAAACATACCATGCGGGAAATAATGTAAAAAAATAACATCCCACTGTAGTTAATATGATTTAGGCATCTCATATAAATACAATAAGTGAAATCTAATCTAGCAAGCTAGGTTAGGATCAAATACGGAGGTCAAAGTAAACTAGAACAGGTTTCTGTAGGTTCTACAAATGTCTGGTGAAGATTATAAATGATTATGGGTAGTTTGGGAGTTGGTATGTTGGTTGCTAGTCTATAATGTGTTAGCACAAACAGAGACCAATGCCGGTTTGTTTGACTGATGCAAGTTTAGGCTTGACTGCTTCCGATTAATGGTGACCGGTACCGGTCACTATAGAAGTGATGAAGGGTCAGAAGCAGAGGTCTTGGACTTCCTTCCAGGTTGGTGTAGGGAGATGAATGTGGAGTTTGTGAGGTGTGGGTAGGGTAGCAGGTCAAGGGTAGGTTTTGTGGGGTTTAGGTGAAGTTGGGGTGAGATAAGGGTCAAGTTGTGGTAAGTTGGTAAACAGTAACAATGACCAGTATTAGGTGAGTAGGCCAACGCCGGTATATGCTCGAACGATGGCAGTTTAGGGAGACCGATGCTGGTGACTGTGGAAAAATGGAAGGTGTTGCAGAACAGGTTTTGGATCCTCTTTTTGATTGAATAAAGGGTTGCGTAGGTGGGAATGAGATGTTAGATTTCTTAGACAGGGTTTTGAAGGGTTTTGGAAGAGGTATACGAGGATAGTTACCAGAGAGAATTAGTGAGTGGCTAGGAAATGAATAGCAAACCGAAGGGTGTAAATACTGAAAGTATCCAAAACAAAATGAACTAAGTAGAGAAGTGTATTTAATTGAATTTTTCTACTAGTTGACTATGAGTAAAGAGTGGAGACGATGGTTGGATATTTCTTCTGTGGAGGGTTACCAGTTGATAGGAAACTCTTGATTGAGCTTCTTGGGCTGTCCTCCTTGCTTGGTTGAATCAGATATTGGCTTGAATGGTTGTGGATGTCTGGACGTGAAAGGATGCTTGTTTTGATCACATGCAGCTCTGATCTCTCTCTGTGTGTACTTAGAATGTGCCAACCTCAAAATAAAGTTACCAAAGGGAATAAAAGGTAACCAACAATAGTTGTAGGTTGACCGGAGTCATTTTAGGGATGACCACCATTGGTTAGGGTGAGATACCCTAGGTTTACTAAGAATAGCATATCATGGCAATGATTTCCACCAGATCTACCTATTCACATAGGCAAGAGCAGGAGTTACCTTTTTTATGCGGGAATGTGGTTAGAGGGGATGTAGGAATTGATTTTTAGGGTTTTAGTTAGGTATTAAATAGTTATAGCAACATGCTAAGAATAGATCTAGGGTGAGGTGGCTAGGTGAGGTGGTGGGGTGGGTATTATCTTAATTAGGATAATTAAATAATAAATATTGTGAGGATATGGATTAATTTAATTTAATTAATATTAGTGTGGGGTGAAAGGGGCCATGTTTAGGTGAGTGTGTTTAATTTGATTATTTGACAAGGGTTCAAGGGGAGTGTAACCCAATTTTGGTGTCTACATCCGGAGCTAACTTTGTAGGTTCTTGAGCTAACTCCAATGGTTCCGAAGCTAACTAAAACAACTATAACTTTTGCAAGCAATCTCAGATAGAGATGACTCTTTTTTTGAACTTACATAATTTTCCAAGAGGAATCTAAATGTGAAATCATATTTGAGTTTAGATATATTGTTCATGATTAGTTCCAGTTTTCCCAATACTAGCATTATCTTTCCTTAGTGTCTGCATACATAAGACTTTACATATTTTCTCAAATAATCAATAGGATTAGTAAAAAAAAAAGGTAAAAAAATATTTCTAAAGAATGAATAAGATATATATCCTATATTCTATCTTAGGAAAACTGTAAGTTCCTAGATTACATTTAAATTCAATTTCAAAGGTAACTTGGAAGGACAAAATAATGGTAATTTATAGCCAATTTATGGCCTTATCATTGCCCCACACTTAATCTTATGCATGTACTCATGTATTACATTATTATCTCCTCTTCTTAGAGTCTTATCCACATTAAGGACATGTTCTTATGGATCTCCTTGTGATATTTTTTTTATCTCCTTTCTTTTACAACAGGTTCTTGTGTGGATCTCCTTCTGTTGCTTTTGATATACTTTCTTTTATAGCAGGTTCTTGTGTGGATCTCCTTCTACTAATTTTGATCCTTTTTATTTTACAATAGATTCTTGTGTGGATCTCCTTCTACTATTTTTTTATTTCTTTTACAGTAGGTTCTTATGTGGATCTCTATCTACTACTTTTGATTTCCTTTCTTTTACAGCAGGTTCTTGTGTGGATCTTCTTATGTTGCTTTTGATCTTATTTATTTTATAAAAAGTTCTTGTGTGGATCTCCTTCTGTTGTGTCTCATATTTAAAATCAAATTGCATACCTTGTGCTTCTTCTTATCTCCCACACTTAAGCTCATGCATGTCCTCATGCATATTGTTTATTCATGGTTGTCCATAGATTAGACTCTAAAATTCTGATTACAAAGAGGTACACATATTTTTCATATAAGTAGGGGAGATATGAATTTTATCTTGCCTTCCTTGGAGATCTTAAAAGTGGATCTAGTTGTAATAAAAAAAACTTACAAGAAAGATTAAAAAAAATAGTAGAACAAAATAACTTGATCATACCTCTAGTTGTCTTTGTCATCCTATGGTTAATATGGTAAAATAGTGCTGAGAAGAAAGCCACTAGGTAATGGTTGATTTCCTTTCAAGAAGAGTCACCCCCTTTTTCCTTTGATTGGCCAGCAAATTTTTTTTCTAATCAAAGTTTTTTTGCCTTTGATTGGCCAGCAAGCTGTTTTTCCAATCAAAGTGTTTTTTTATTTTATTTTTGTCTTTGATTGGCCAGTGTTGTCACCCATTCGAGAACGGTGTAAGATTTCAAAAATTCTAAATTTTTTGGGTGAAATTGAACAATTGGTGGGCCTGCATTGTGACCAAATGATAAGATCCAACATCACACCTTCATAACACTCTCTGAAATTCATTCTTATCCCTATGGTACTTAAGAGTACATGAGTTTCCAAGAACAATATCTATTAGCTCTGCATCTTCCGCCAATTCCATTTAGTGGGAGATCAGGTTATCTTAAGCACCAATTTGTTGTTCAAAGCTGAGATGATTGTATTACCCATTGAGTTGTGTTTAAAGGTCTGGACGTTCTCCTTGAGGATGTTGAATTGAGTGTGCGAGATATCCTTCACATCAAGAGACTAAGCTAGGACAAGATCTCCAAAGAAATGAGTCACTTTGAAAATACGAAATAGTTTGAAGAAGCATAAAATTCTCACAAGAACTGACTGTGAATTGGGGCCAAGACACACACAAATCAGGCCATGGAGTCATCAAAACTGAGTTGCAGGTTCAAGAGAGATAAAACCGAGATCTGCATTAAGAAAGTATCAATTTGATCCTTAGCAAGCTAAGTGTAAAAGGATCGTATTTTACATAGGAAAAGACATTCAAAGAAGTGAAAACATAAAGGCTTGAATTCAGAAAAGTGGGTTGAGTTGTTCTAAGAAAAGGCTGATCCATGCTAATGCAGATGATGGGAATGAGGCTGGGAGTTTGAAAGTTCAAAGAGGAATTTTAGTGGTGTTGAGATACACTTTCGAATCCAAGCAAGTCAAGTCGGCTCGGCCAGAAAAAGTGAACCAAGTTACTCCATGATCAAGATATTTAGATTTTGAGACTGAGACGTAGGCTATTGAAGACTTCCCATGGTATTCGAGGCTAGCTTCAAAGCCCTAGCTTAACTTATTCAAGCGTCTGATTCAAAACAATTGCAGAGACCAATAATTATGTAGTTGAGTGACTTGTGTGTACTAAGGAGTTAGCTAGATTTTGGATCCACCGAGCTATAAGATTGAGCTACTATAGCAATTCCATGCAGATAATACAGTGCACCATTGGAGAAATGAAATGTCAAGTAGGGTGAATTCAATGTTACGGTGATTAGTTCAAGCTAGAAATGCGAAAGGAGGGATGAATTTGTTCAAATCTACCTTGGAAGTGACGACTTGAGCCATGGCATAGGTATAGCCATTACCGAGCTAATCAGATTTAATTTGAAGTAATCAATGATCATTCAATTATGGTAGAAATGATGTCGAATGGCAAGGAGATATCGAGCCTGAGTCGGCTGAGGGAAAACATAGCAGGCTCAGTGGTGCAAGACTTAGCAAAGAAAACTAAGTTGAAGGAGGAATATTTGTGGCCGATGTAGAAAATCATGTCCCAGACATCCCAACAGCCCATGGGACATTGGTGTAGTGAAGAACCGAAATGGTTGAGTGAAAATAAGATGCAGAAAATGCAGAGAAATATGGTCTGAGTTGCCCATGGGCCAGTGGGGTGGCTAGGCCTATCTCTCACGCAAGTTTGCACAATAGGGGAAAAGTATTTTCCATCACGTTGCCATTAGTTTTGTCATGTCACCATTAGTTTTGACGAAAAAGGAAACAACGTATTATGTTGTTACCTATATAGGTAACAACGTAATATGTTGTTTTCTTTTCCGTCAAATTTCCATTTGAGGTTTTTAAAAAGGAACCGGCGCCATATGTTTTCATACGTGAGTGCGTAGTAGGATGGTGGGGCATGAGAAATAGGGCACGGGGGTCCCGGGTTCAAGGCCGGCTGGGTACAAGGATAGCATTAGTCAAAGTTTTGTGCAGGTTCGCGTTGACTGCAAACCTGTGTGATGGATAGGCTCATCGCAGTGGGGCGATGCGAACCCGAAAGGTTAAATATATTATCATTGAATGTATTGCGGGTCACTAGGAAGTCAATGAACCTCAAGGAGGTCAATGTACCAATTCAAACCAATGCAGGCAAGTCGAGAGTTTAAAACCTAAATGGTACTCCGAGTTCCCCACATAAGCATATCACACGCAGTGCATTAGGCACAGTATTTACATCGGCGTTGAGTAATGCATTGAATGAAGCCAGGGGTAGGGGTCTCCACATGGGGTATTCACCAATTTAATTGTAGACATAATGGTGGGCAAGTTCTCGCCAATATAAACAAGGCAGATCGGTCGAAAGGTATAAAGATGGGCTTGGTATATACTCAAAAGAGAGTCTGACGTGGAAATATAATAAATGATGCTTGAGGCCATGACAACTCAATAGAATATAAATAAGTTAGCATGTGGTGGTGTTTGGGGTAACCCAATGCAAGTAAGAAATTGCTAATACAAAAGAAATTGCTAGCTCGGCCGAGCTGGCAATGGATGTTTTAAAACAAATATATTTTCCCCCCTCATGCATGTAGAAATATTGAAGGATGATTTTTCAGCTGCCAAATTAATTCATAGTCCCGTCATAATGAAGTTGTATTTACTCAGATGATCATATCTTGAGAAATTCTCAACAAAATCACACAAGTGAAAACTCATTTGAACCATGGCTTTGGGATCTATGCACAACAGTCAATAAAATCAGGAATTGATACAGTTTCACTGGAGAATTTAATAGAAAACAAACTCAGTTTAGAATGGAAATTTAATGGTGATTGAAAGTGTAGCTAAATGGCATATGCATCATTCTCTCTGGCTACAAATTCTGGGAAAAAATGAATCGATAGTGAAATACTCACCTAAATATTCATCTAGTTGAAATATATTTAATTAATTTGTTCACCAAATTAATTAAATACTATACATCAGTAAATTGTAATGAAGCATTTAACTCAAGTTGAGTCAACTTGAGGTTGAGATTGGGGTTAGGAGTTGGTCAGGTAGTTTCATAACTACTTCAGAAGAAATATGCCTATATAAGGCTGCATTGTAATTAGGGAGATCTGGCTCTCCGTTTCTATAGGAGACTCTTTCATTTTCTATGTTTTGGGAGAGCCTTTCCTATCTGCATATGTGGCTGTAACTTTGTGTATAAAAATCAATACAATGTTTTTTATATGGTTGTGTTAATGATTTCCAATTACAAAATATGTTAAACTGCTTGTGATTGAATTGTTAATGTTGCTGGTCCTTCATGGTATGAATGATGCATAGGTGAATTAGACTTTTTGCCGATCATCGAAGTACATGGACTTTTTTCCATATCAACATATCCTGAGGGAGATGAAGACTTTGTGCCTCTTAGATTTTACACTCATTGTATTCCTTTCTATCTGATAGGGAAGTTCTCCTTTTGTGCAGCTCTCTACTTGCAATCTACACTTCTTCTTTCACATTCATTCCTCCTTTCTCTCCATATTTTCCATTTCTCAATTTTGCTGCCCTTTTGTGCTTTACGGTTAAAAACATCAAAAAATACAAAAATCATATCATACGAGGGAACTACCCGTCTCACAAATCAAAGGAAATTTCATCTTGTGTAAATGTCAACTTACCTAACTATTGTTGGTTTTCTGTGCAGTTCCGTTGGCTACTTGTAGTGACAGAAAATTCAACCAACAGTTTGTGGTGACTCCACTTTGGAATGAAATTCTGTCATGTTCATTCTCTTGATCTAAGAACCTTCCTAGGAACAAAGGTAAAATGAAAAACACTTGTTGGCCCACATCAGCAATGAGTGACATTGATGGGAATGATGATGGAGATCTCCTTATTCAAAGTTTTCAAGCTCCAGTCAGTTTAGAATACAACCAGTTTCTGCAGAATTTCTACGGAGGTATAAATCCAAGATTGATTTCAAAAACATCTGTACGACCTATTGAAGACAAGAAATTAAGGAAGGTATTTCTAGATTATTACCATATTTCTTATGTCAAGAAGGAAGCCACTGTCACACCTGTGTCATCTCTAAAAAAGAAACTAACAATGCAAGAAAGGAAGGAGAGATTGAAACAAATTGTTGCATGTGATGACCCAGTAATTAAATATTTGTGGCTTAAGTATCAAGAAAGTTCTGAAAAAGGAAGGAGAATGAAAATAACACCTGTAGATGATAAAAATTCCATATAGTGGATGAGAGAAGTACAAAGTATACAAAACTAGGTTCAAGGAGAAATCTTTGTGGCCGATGCAGAAAATCATGTCCCAGATATCCCAACAGCCCACAGGACATCGGTGCAGCGAAGAGCTGAAATGGTTGAGTGAAAATAAGATGCGGAAAAATGCGGAGAAATATGGTCCGAGTGGCTCATGGTCCAATGGGGAGACACTGACCCGAAAGGTTAAATATATTATCATTGAATGTGTTGCAGGTCACTAGGAAATCAATGACCCTCGCGGAGGTCAACGGACTGATTCAAACCAATGCGGGTGATTCGGGAGTTTAAATACCAAATGGTACTCAAGACACAAGGGCCAGGGAAATCTGAGTTCCCTGCATAAGCATATCGCCCGCAGTGCATCAGGCACGGTCTTTACATCGGTGTTGAGTAATGCATTGAATGAAGCCAGGGGGAGGGGTCTCCACATGGGGTATTCACTGAGTCGAATGTAGACATGATGGTGGGAAAGTACTCACCAATATAAACAAGGCATATCAGTTGATAGGTATAAGGATTGGATTGGTATATACTCAAAAGAGAGTCTGAGGTGGCAATATAAAAAATGATGCTTGAGGCCATGACAACTAAATGGAATATGAATAAGTTAGCATGTGGCAGTGTTTGGGGTAACCCAATGCAAGTAAGCAATCGGTAATACAAAAGAAATTTCTAGCTTGGCTGAGATGGCAATGGATGATTTAAAACAAATATATTTTCCCCCCTCACGGATGTAGAAATATTGAAGGATGATTTTTCAGCTACCAAATTAGTTCATAGTCCCATCATAAGGAAGTTGCCTTTACTCAGACGATCATATCTTGATAAATTATCAACAAAATCACACAAGTGAATACTCGTTGGAACCATGGCTTCAGAATCTATGCATAGAAGTCAATAAAATCAGGAATTGATATAGTTTCACTAGAAAATTTAATAGAAAAAAAACTTGGTTCAGAATGGCAATTTAATGGTGATTGAAAGTGTAGCTAAAGGGCATGTGCATCATTCTCTCCAGCTACAGATTGCGGGACAACATGAATCGATAGTGAAATAATCACCTAAATTTTCATCTAATTGAAATATATTTAATTAATTTGTTCACCAAATTAATTAAATACTACACATCAGTGAAATTGTAATGAAGCATGTAACTCCAGTTGAGTCAACTTAAGTTTGAGATTGGGGTTAGGAGTTGGTCAGGTAGTTTCATAACTACTTCTCTAAGAAATATGCCTATATAAGGCTGCATTTTAATTAGGGAGAGCTGGCTCTCTCTTTCTCTAGGAGACTCTTTCATTTTCTATGCTCTGGGAGAGGCTTTCCTATCTGCATATGTGGTTATAACTTTATGTACACAAATCAATACAATTCTTTTTATATGGGTGTGTTAATGATTTCCAATTACAAAATCTGTTAAACTGCTTGTGATTAAATTGTTAATGTTGCTGGTCCTTCATTGTATGAATGATGCATAAGTGAATCAGACTTTATTCCGATCATCGAAGTACATGGACTTTGTGCGATATCAACATATCCTGAGGGAGACGAAGACTTTGTGCTTCTCAGATTTTACACTCATTATATTCCTTTCTATCTGATAGGGAATTTCTCCTTTTGTGTAGCTCTTTGCTTGCAATATGCACTTCTTATTTCACATTCATTCCTCCTTTCTCTCCATATTTTCCATTTCTCAATTTGCTGCCCTTTTGTGCTTTGCGGTTAAAAGAATCAAAAAATACAAAAATCATATCATACAAGGGAACTGCCCCTCTCACAAAGTAGAGGAAACTTCATCCTATCTAAAGGTGAAATTTCCTAAATGTTGTTGGTTTTCTATGCACTTCCATTGGCTACTTGTAGTGACAGAAAATTCAACCAACAGCCAGCAAGTTGGTTTTTTGATCAAAGTTTTTGAATTTTTTTTTTCCGAAATGATAACATGAGAAGGAATAGAGAAAAATTTGATCCATCATCAGACTATATTCATCAAAGTACAACTTATGTAAAATAAGAAGCAATGCCTGAGATCTCATAAAAACCTCTTTGCATACTTGGTAACTCCAAGAAGATTTCCAAAAATTATGTAGACAATTTCTAGGTCTTCAAAGCCCAACTTGAATTGTACATTATCAGAATCATCATAGTAATGTTCAAATCCCAAACTAGTGATCTTAGGAGATGGATTGTATTATGTATTTGTGGGGCCCTCCAAAATTTTCCTTGGTAGATACTATTGGTGCACAAAAATCTGCATGCTGGTACCAAGAACAACTTTGGAAATTATTGTGGATGTTAGCATGAAAAAAGTGTTTGTCTTGATATTCACAATAATTGCTTCTTCATGTTATACAAGCATATACAAAAATGAAGAAATTAAAAGACATGAAAACAATTTTTTTTTAATGGATATGGTTCAGGGATTGAATTTTATTAAGGAATGAAAAACTAATTTGGATGGGTGGATTTATTATGAGTGAGTTTTTATTTTGGCTCTAATGAAATCTATGAATATGGATGGAGTTAATTAGAAATTCTACCACTTCATTATTACAAACTGGATAAGCCAATTTTTTTTACTAAGGTTATGTTTAATAAGGTCACTGAGTTGTTAGTTGATACAAGGAAAAACAATGGTAATTATCAAGAATGACATATGATATTTCATCAACTAGATCTACTTCCAGATTCAATATCATATTCTACCATTTCCAGATCTGAATTCTTTGTTCATACCATTATACCTTCTTGATCAAACATCACAGTCATTTTCTTATACACAGAGTTAGTTTATGGGGAGATAAATATTTACAATCTAATATTCATAATTGCATGAATGAAATTCTAATCTACTTGAAGGAAATAAAATTCTAAAGAAACTACTTACAAAATACTTCCTGTCACAGAATTTGTTAAAAAGTATTCTACTGTCACTAGAATATTCTTTTAGAGAACTCTGAATCTCCTAATAACACCGTGTCCCGGAAATGGTGCCAAAATGTTGAGGTTAGCCAATCCTCACCATTAATAATGTCAATACAGGGTTGGTGTCTGATGGATGTATGCATTAAGAGAAGATGATCTTTAGAAAATAACTCCTTTAAACACAAACAAAACTTGCATAAAATAAATCACACTTGTAGAAATAAAGTTTGCATGAAATAAATCACAGTTGCATGAAGGAAATCACACTTGTAGGAATTTAAACACACTTGCATAAATTGAAATTGCTGAATAGGAAATAAACATAATCAAACAAAACACCTGCAGATTTACAACAGATTGAATTTTCACAATATAAAGATAAAAACAATACAACAGAATGAAGTAAAGACAAATGAATAAACATAAACATAAATACATAGATCCATCTTCCTTGAAATGAGTGGCCAACTCATTCCTTGGAAGAGGATTTAAATCATACTTCTGAGATCTAAAAACTACATAATATTTGAGAGGAAAGAGAAGATCTTTATTTCTTGGGAGAAAAGAATTACATATCTCAGTGTGGAAGGTTGCATTTATAATTCATCCATCAAACCAACTCCTTATTTTAGGAAATACAATCTGATCTTATCTTTATTCCAATCCTAACAACTAGAATCTCCATCTCCATAAAATATGGAGAAAAATATATTATTGGAGTCAAATCTTATCTTGTTTATTTTAGGAAGATTTGTTCTCAAATCCTCTCCTTGCTTTCCGGTAACAAGAATCAAAATATTTTTATTCTCCTACATTATTGGAAGGATTTTTTTCCTCAAAAGATGATTTTGACCAAATACATTTCCCAGATTTTCAATTTGACTTTGTTGTTTTTGATTGTGGAAATTTTGATGCTTGTTTGATACACTTTTTCCTTGGACTGCAGTTCACTAAAAGTTAGATTTATCTTCATTGGTAAAACCTATAGTAAATATGAATGAGGTTTTTGTTAATAAAATTTCTATGAAAAAAAAATTCTCTCAAATTTTCCGTTTGACTTTTCTATTTTTATGGAACTTTTAGTGTTTGTTTGATACACTTTTCCTTGGACTATAGCTCACTAAATGTTATATTTCTATTCATTGGTAAAACCTGTAGAAAATCAAAACGAGGTTTTTGTTAAAAATATTTCAATGAAAAAAAACCTCTCTCATATTTTCTATTTGACTTTTCTATTTCTTTTTATGGAACTTTTAGTGCTCATGTGATACACTTTTTCTTGAACTGCAGCTTACTGAAAATTATATTTATGTTCATTGGTAAAACCTGTAGAAAATCTGAATGAGGTTTTTGTTAAAAATATTTCTATGAACAAAAACCTCTCTTAGATTTCCCATTGGATGCTTTGATTTTTCAAAATTCCTCAAAACTTTAATTATGTTGATGTAGGTTCCGGAGCTAACGTTACTCTATTGATGCAAGTTCTGGAGCTAAATCCAATGGTTCCAGAGCTAATGTTACTTTGTTGATGCAAGTTCTAGAGATAAATATAATGGTTATGGAGCTAACTTTACAAGTTCCAGAGCTAACTCCAATGGTTCCAGAGCCAACGTTGCAGGTTCCAGAGGTAGCTTTGTAGGTTTCGGAGCTAACATTACTCTATTGATGTAGGTTCTAGAGCTAACTCCAATGGTTTTGGAGCTAACATTAATTTTTTGACACATTAATATTAATTTAATTAATTAAATTAAATTAATACATATCCTAACAATATCTATTATCTAATAATCTTAATTTCTACCCCACCACCTCACCTAGACACCTCATCTAGCCACCTCACCCTAGATCTATTCTTACCATGTTTCTGTAACTAACTAAGACTTAGTCTCACTTACCTTAATGAGTTAAGACTTAGTTCAACCCTAAAAAGAACATTCCTATTATCTCCATAACCATATTCCCGCATAGAAAAAAGGAAACTCCCGCTTTGATCCACTAGAATAGACAGATATGGTGGAAAGGATTGCCATGATCTGCTATTTTTAGTAAACCTAGGGACTCTTGCCTTAACCGATGCTGGTCACCCCGAAACTGATGTTGGTCAACATGGAACCATCGTCGGTTAGCATTTATTCTCTTTGGTAACCTAGTTTCGAAGGTTGGCACATTATGAGATCAAGGAAGAGAGAGAGGAGATGCATGCAAGTAGAACCAGAGTCTTTTCATGTATCCAGACATCCACAACCATCATCCAGACATATCTTGAAGCATTGCACTCATTGTAGAGTTTTGGGAAGCACTACTATGGCACCAAGCACCATTCCTCCGATCAACTGTCACCTCCATCTAGCCATTGAACCTGCATCAAAATAAGTATTTTGTTAACCAACATTCATCTATTTCATTTTAGTAGGTTTTTTCACCTTTGTTATCAGTTTCTACTTGCACTCTCACTCCCCCACCATTTACCTCCATAAACATTTGATCATTCCTTCAACCACACCATTAAATCACCCATACATGACTGTTAGACACCTCTGAATATTTCCAAAACCTCTCCAGACCTAAACCAACTCTTTACCATCTTTGATTTAGTCTCAGACAAATCCTTAAATCATGAACTATTGAGTTAACTGATTGCAAACCCGTAGTAACCGTCATTGGTTATCTCTACACCGTCGTCGTTCATACTAAACCGACGTCGGTCTCTGTGTTTTATATCTTTGCTAATAACAGAACCAACCTACCTTCTACCACATAACTCAAACAGCCCAAAACTTGACCCTGACCAATCCCAGTACCCTGACAATTGCCTACTTTCCAGATCTGACCATAACCTAGCCTGTTATGTTAATATTTACTTATTGTACTTGAATGAGATACCTAAACCATATGAACTACAGTAGGATTTTCTTTGTTTCTCACATTAAATTGTTTTAAATAGTGGATTGACAACCATCTAGGAAGTATCACACTTCCTAGAGCTAGCACTCACTAGGCAGTCCACTGTCATATATCATTTAACTATTCTTTTGTGGTCTTGTTGTTTATTTCAGGTATTTCCTCCTAGCGAAAAGGAAGCTCTCACAGTCAGTATTGGATCGAGAAGTCAGAACAGGCGCAACAACCTTCAACCGACCAGTATAAATAGGTGCTCCTCCTCACCTATTACCCTTATTTGTTTTGTCACTTCTTGAAATGTAAAGAAAACGAAGAAAAAATTTGGCACGCCTGGTGGGACCCATCAAGGGTTCTATTGCATTTTTCTTCATTCCTAGGTGAAAGTTGTGTATTTGTTTCCCTTCAAACATTTTACACATTAATCTTCTTCCTTGGTAATATTCTCTTCTTTCTAATTTCTCTAAAGGACACATTTCTCTTAGTGCATCTTAAAAAGAATCATTCTTCTTGCTTTCTACATTTTAGTGAAATAGAATACCCTCTCTTGTTTATCATTTGCGTCATCGAATGTAATCTTTCGATTTGGGCTTAAAATGAATTGCATTACATTCTGATTTTTTACATTTAGCTCACATTAAAATGAGGGCAACCTATATGCTGGAAGTCATGCCCAGCTGATGGTTAACACAAAGAATCATAGAAAGCACATTCTCTCTCTCTCTCTCTCTCTCTGTGTGTGTCTTACCAAACACTACAAATTGAAATATACACATCTTTCTTAAACAACATCTTTCTTGGGAACGCATGTCAATGATCGCATAGCATAAGCTGAACACACAGTCAGTTCTAAATAGCGTAAGCTGAACAAAGATAAAGGAACCCAATTCACTCTTAGGATCGTACTTTTCTTAGTGTTCTTCTTGGTTTGCATCTTGAGGTGTGAGGATACGACTCCACATTTTTATTTTTCACTTACACACTCCACCATCATAGTTGGAGTATTACGACTTTGTCTGAGTGTGTTAGGGCCCCATTTTCTCATTCTCAGATTCCTGAGTTTGATCATTTACTTGATTTAAAACAAAAAACCCAATTTATTCATTTTTTTCTCAATTTCACAGTAACCAACATTAGTCTAATGACCGTATTATATTTTCATCTAACTATCATCGGTTAAACCTAACCGGTGGAAGCTTCTGGCTTTCTGTGTATTTAGCATGGGATAGCCTTCATTCATCATTTTGTTATGATTTTGGCCCTCTAGGCATCAACATATTTTCCTAAAATTTTATTCTTTTCTATTGGTATTAATATCATACAAAAACCACTTCCTTGTACTATCCATCAACCTTGTTTCATTTTTTGAAACTGGGGTTTTTCCATAGTAACCAACATCGGTTTCTGTGACCGACATCGGTTCCCCAGTAATCGTCACCAGTCAACCTGACCGTCATCGGTGTCTGTGTTTGATTTACCAAATTCTAATCTCGACCAAGTTCACCCTCCCAGCCTAATTCTTTTATGTCCTACTATTTTCTATGTCATTTACAGAATACAGTCTTCAGTACTTGCTCACATGGTGCTGACTCGTAGCCAAATTAACTCCCTCATATTCCACGCTAGTCGTCAACCACTCCCACCTAGTCCCTCACCAACTTCCATCCTGTCACCCATGGATCTGACTCAACCTATCACCATCGCCATAGGAGATGAAAATTTTGCATGACTCCTTGATTAGAATCCCACCGCCTTACAATTCTACCTTTCCCACTCATCCACTTGAGATGCCTCGAGTCAGTTGATATATGGCATACCCATATCTATCCCCCCTTCCCTTGTCCCCACTTATGCATCAGCCCCTACTAGCTCCACATTACCCTCACCTAAGTTTCCCCTAGTAGTTTCACAGCTAGGCCCCACACCCACTATGACTGCCGCATCTGCAACATCTATTGCACCCACAGTATCGATTGTTCCTTTATCGACCACCCAGAACATAACCCCATCCGCACCTATTATCTGACATATACCCATAGCAACACAACCACCCATGGTTTCGGTAACCCCTACCCCATTCCAGAACATCGTCCTCTCTATTTCACAGTCTTTTCCCCTATCGCTACTAGAGTCACTTCGACCATCCCACCTACATATACATACTATCAACAACCTCCCATTTCATTTGTCATTCATTCAAGGTATTTTCCCCCTATGTCAGTCCCTCATTCTCAACCTTCCTATTCGGCATCACCATACAATGGAATGCCACCCCCATCATATGTTCAACACCAACCCTCTTACATTACAGGAGGCACCCTTCCATCACATCCTACCAATGACCTCATCAAGTTAATGATGGAAAAGATGTAGACACTAGAAGCATCGGTTTCCGGATCATGCAATTCCCTCACCTATGATGAAATCTGTAATGATCCTATTCACCCATCCATTCCTATTCATCCATACCCCGTACATTGGGAAATGCCAAAATTCAACTGTTTCAACAACAAAGAAGACCCGCAGCAGTATTTGTAGTGTTTCAAACATGGGTGTTACCTGATTGCCCATGATGACTCTTTACTTATGAGGACCTTTCCCATGTCTCTGACAGGGCCTGCATTAGACTAGTATAGTGGGTTACCCAGGAATTATATCTACTAATTTAATTAGGTAGTCCAAGCCTTCTTGGATCACTTCTCGATCAACATCATCAAGAAGGTTACCATGACTGATCTCTATTCCACACAGAAATATGACGATGAGTCCATCACTGAATTTTTCGCTCATTAGCACAGCCTAATCAATCAACTCACATTCCAATTACCACAGACCGAGCTCATAGAGATTTTTACTTAGGATTGCGCTAGACATATTTCACCAACCCTGCAGGTGCATACTTTCCATACCTTTGACGAGGCATTCACCATGGCACGAAAACTAGAAATTCGGGCCATCGAAGAGAAGAAAATCTAGCTATAAAATGAACACATTGGATTCAAATCAAACGATTCTTCTTCTCCTTAGAAACCCCATAATAAATTTTCAAAATCCATGGGATCCGCCAACATGGTGGTACTCAAGGTCTGCCCCTCTCACCCATCAAACTAGGCCAAACCTTCTTCTAATCTCTCCCCCGTCCAAACTTTTCAATTCAGACGGGAAAAACGGAAATACACCCCAATTGGGGAGCCATATTCTTTTGTTTTGGAAAATCTTATTAAATTTGGTGCCATTACCATTCCACCTATAAAACAACACACTAGTTTTGACCTTGCTCACCCCATGCCTACATGGTATAAATAACATGACTTTTTCAACTATCATCATGTCAAAGGTCATAGTGATGGAAATTGCATCACTTTCAAGAACATTATCCAGGAAATGTTAGACAACGGAGATATAGTCTTGGATAACCCAAACGTAACTACCAACCAAAACCTACACATCTTCAAGAAACCATTCCCTAAGCATGCCCATCTTCCCACCAAACTGGTGAGGCCTCCACCAATGATAGCAATGTCCGTGAGGTCCATGCTATTTTCGATGACATACCAGTTGCGTCTCACTTGCTTCCTGTTCCCTCCATAGAGGAAATCCTAGCCCAAATTCCCCTACCTGCACAAGAACCTATTTCACCTACTCCTCCACCCACAGAGGAGCACCCTTCATCTTCTCCTTCACCTATGGAGGAACCTATAGTTAGCACCGAGACTACTTTTCCATTGGCCTCTCCAATTATGGAGCAGTCACAAATAGTACCTCTCCAACCCATGGGAGACACATGTCCATCCCCTACACCATTACAAGGAGACCCTACCCTATTGGCACTACCTTTCCAATCATCCTTTCCACCTATAAAAGATCCTTTAGAAATCTCATTACCTCTAGGTGACCATTCTCCATCAGCCTCCTAAGACCCTGCTGACCTGCTTTCGGCTCTCTTACTCATAGAGGCTGAAGCTAACCATTTCCATGTTTCTCAAACATATTTTACGGGAATTGATATCGATCCAAATCGGCCCCACTTACAGCAGTACCATTTTCATGCTTGGTTGATCGCCTGGATTATGTTGATAGAGCCTCACTTTGGGGATGTCTTCTACTCCCTACGTCAACCCAAATGCAGTTGTCACTCACCGATACTTCTACCCTCTACCCGAAGGTGTTTCAATTACTCAATCCACATGTGACTATTCATCTTAAAGCACCTTCTATTTCATCATCCTCACCTGCGCCTGACTCTCTTCTCACTACCTGACATACACCTATACACAAACACCTACCCACACCTACATAACCTACCATACCTAACCCATTGTCACCTTAGGGGTCATGCCGAAATCAAACATTACCCATCCTCTTGTCAAATTATATTTGGACACATCTTCCCAAACTTCCATTACACCCATTCCTATGCCTAAAAGGAAGACCCAACCTTCTAGGCTACATACAACAACCTCGCCTACCACACCTTTGTCACCTTCACCTATACCGTCCATCCTACGACCTCACCCCTTAACCCTAACCAAATAACCTCCTTCCAACAATAAAGCAAGAACCCATACAACCTCCTTACCATGACCAGCTAATATGCCCAAACGACCCACAAAAATCCCGCTATCACTCATAACCTTCTTACCTCCTATACTACCACTACCTTCCATAGCTTCGTCACTACCCATGACAATACCCTCTCTTCTACCCACACCTCTGACTCGGTCTATACCACCAACCTCTACTACTCTGTGATTATCCTCATGGGTAACTCATCCCCTCCCTCCATCTTCCTTTCCATTTACCTCACGCACTACTTCCTCATCTCTAACCAAGAAGTTATGACCGAAGTTGAAAACCCCAATGCCTATCATTGAAATGGCCAAGCCTATTACCCCCTCCATTACCATTTCTCCCATTGTTCCTTTAGCCAAGAAGGTACAACCCAAACCAAAGATGGTACTACCCCCAAATCCTGTCATTCAACCTTCCCCTCTTCAGAATCCCCCGATTATGGCATCTCTCACATCTTCATCACCCATTATTCAAACCAAACCCACACTCACCTCACATTGTGATCCACTGGCAGGATCATACACCATCATCCTAGCCAACCTCCTAGAAAATTATGTCATCACATTACCACCTCTTAGACCTTTCAACCCGCTCAAACCCAAACCAAAAGGGTTTGATGATGCTAAAGTTTGCACTTACCATCGTGTGCCAAGGCATGATGTCGAGAACTATAAGGCTTTAAAAACCACCCTTATCCAATTGTGTTCTCTTGAAGAGAATTTTGATGATGACGATCTTCTTGATGAGGACCCTATTCCACCTCTGCCAATCTCCCCGCACCTTCTTCCAATACCTACAAAAAAACCCACATCACCACCTCCACAACCCTTTTATCCACCCCCAAAATTTGAAATCAACATGGTCCGTATACGAGAGCTCGCAAAACCCCCACCTAAATGTCAATGTGATCTTCTCATCTCACAAGGCTTTTACCCTCCTCTAGGCTTTTTTCCTTCATATCGTTACACCCTTCATGGCAAGCCTTCTCCATCTACCTCTCACCCTCAAATCAACATGATCCAAGTTGCCACCTGCGCCCAGAAGGAAAAAGGCAAGGAAAATTAAACCAGCCCATCAACCAACCCTGTACCCAGCATACCATTTGCACCCACACCCAAGGTCATCATTCATGGTCCCACATATCCTATTTCCAATGGGGTCACGTACCACATGATGCTTAAACAATTACACAAATCCCCACTCAAAATGTCTTTATATGACCTCATTCAAACCTCTAAGTGACATCGACAGGCCCTCATGGAGGTTCTTTAGTCTATTGAGGTTTTACCAAATGACCCTACACCCATAGCCTCCATCATTACCCCTCATCATGTAGCCACTCTCACTAAATTGTCACCTTCCTCTACACATTCACCTACTCATCAAGTGGCCGCTCTCAGCTTTTCAGATGAAGAGATCACTCCTCTCCAATCTGATGACCCTGATCCTGCTCTTTTCATTTCTGTTTACATTGATAATATACATATACAACATGTTATGATCGATGATGGTGCTAGCATTAAAATCATCTCCTCCAATGCCTATAACCAAATGTGCATACTTGTCAAATGCATGCATAATAACCTAGTTATGTTGCGCTCATTCAATGATGCTATGACCTCTACCCTGGGTACCATCATCCTCCATGTCTATGTAGGTCCCCCTACTATCTCAAAACTATTCTATGTCCTAGAGGGGGAATTTCACTATAATTTGTTGCTTAGCTGACCTTGGATCTAAGCCATGGGTTGTGTTCCTTCGACTCTACACCGTTGCCTCAAGTTTGAACACGAGGGGCATAACTATACCATCCCGACCAACCCATCAACTTTCAAAACCTGTAATATGTTTTACTGACCCAATGACATTCTTGTACCCATTAAGGCATCTACCTCTATGACCACTTCTTCTTCACCCATAACCCCATCCACCGATGTCATGGCCACCTCTTCCGCACCTAAGTCTATTATCCCTACTGTTGCCACAACCTCCACAACTAACCCATCCACCTCCCAATTAACTGAGTCTACCTCTGACTGAACCCCTAATACTTCATCTATTCCAGCTACCCACAAATCGACCATCGATCCCTTGGAAGGTGTTTTTCAACACCTCACTCTGGGGGAGTATCGCCTATACAATGTCAATACATTCCTTACCCTGTAAGAGTATGAAAATCTTTGCCAACACCCTCGCTATGATCACTGCATCAGCAAGCATATTCTTTAGGGTCCTCCCCACCTTCACACCAATCTCACCTATGGGGGACTTGATACTTCCACCTATACACCCGAGCCACCATCACAAACTCGACCATTTTCCTCTCACCTCCAATCTCTTACCAATCGCCGCTTCACCCACACTTTCCTCCATTGTTGTGCATGGAAAGGTTTTGGTTTTGGATTTTATGAACAAGACCGTCATACTGTTATCCCAGGTACCACTCGCAAACACAACGATCATAGAGGTATCGGCTTTGCTGAAATATCTTCCAAGAAGGCCTACATTGAACTCATTGAGGATGATGACCCTTCTTTACCCCATCTACCACCTTCACCACCTTCACCAACGGAGGATGGATCTAGAATCCATTCCTCCTAACTTTTTTTTTTTATAAACACCATTTCCTTGGGACATTTGTCTTATCAACGCGATGATGAGGATCCCTCTTCTCTTCCCTTCCTGTATCCTTAAATGATCAAGGACGATACACCTTCTATTAATATCATTCAATGTCAAGATGATGAATCTATTCTCACCTACCTCGATGTAGAAGACTCTTATATTCACTGGTCATTGCCCTCTAAGATGCAAACCATGTTGAACGAATCGACTATCAAAGTCAATATCAACACTCAGGATGACCCGCACATTCTAAAGATTGGTCAATCTTTAGATGTTCTCGAGCAGGAAGCCCTTACTTTTTTCCTAAAAAATCATGACCATGCTTTCACTTGGTCCTACAATGATATGCCTAGTATTGACCCCAACATAGTGGTCCACAATATCGTAACCATTCCCAACACCAAACCCCTAAAATAAAAGCTGCGGAAAATGCATCCTCACATTACTCTTCTGGTTAAATAAAAACTCCATCACCTTCTCTCGGTTTCTTTCATCCTACCCATTGATTACCCCCAATGGATTTCTAACATTGTCCCTATCACTAAAGCAACAAGGGGACTACGCATCTGAATAGATTTCCATGACCTCAACCTTATTTTCCCTAAAGATGATTTACCTCTTCCAGGGATTGATCAACTAGTTGATCTTACCACTGGTCATGAGATGTTATCACTCAAGTTATAATCAAATATTACTTGCTCCGAAATATCAACATAAAACTACCTTCATCACCCCTTAGGGGACCTTCAACTATCGTGTCATGCCTTTTGGCCTTAAAAATGCTGGTGTTACGTATCAGTGGGATATGACTTATATCTTCCATGATATCATGCACCATATACTGGAATATTACATAGATGACCTCCTTGCCAAATCTAAACATTGGGCCAAACACCTCACGGTTCTAAAGATCATCTTTGACCACCTCATCAAGTATTGTGTTCACCTTCAACCCAAGAAATGTGTATTCGAGGTTCTCTCAGGGAAGCTCTTTGGTTTCATCATTTCCTTACATGGCATAAAAGTCAACCCTACTAAAGTCAAAGCCATTCTTGAAATTTCTCCACCCACTAACCTTCTCCAACTCCGTAGCTTACAAGGTAAGTTACAATCTATTCACCGGTTCATTTCAAAAATTTCCAGCGATTGTCAACCATTTCATCATCTTCTTAAAAAGGATGTCTCCTTCAAATGGGATGATGAATGACACAAAGCTTTTGAGGCCTTAAAACAATACCTTCTCTAACCACCCATACTCATTCCTACTAAAGATGACCAACCCTTCTACCTATATATCTCTGCTACGGATCACTCCTTAGGGGCCATGCTCACTCATCAAAACAAGCAACATAGAGAACAAGTAGTTTATTATATAAGTCATACTCTCTTGGACTATGAAACTAGATACACCCACACAAAAAAACTTTTCTTAGCCTTAGTTTTCATTTCAACAAAACTTCATCATTACCTACTCAACCACAAAACCTATGTTGTCACCAACACTGATCCTTTAGACTACATGTATTCCAAACCTTACCAAAATCAACATGCTGCACATTGGCTCATGCTTCTCATAGACTTAGACCTTGAATTTATTCACAAAAAATCTATTAAAGGTCAGGCCATTGCTAACCAACTCGCAGACACCCCTCTCTCCGGGAATCAACCCTCTAACTTCAATTTCCCCGATGAGTTCATCGCCACCCTCTCCTTAGATGATACCATTTATCATATGACCTTGTTATTCGATGGCTTTAAATGTCAACGTGGGGGAGGTGCAGGTGTTATCCTCATCCCCCTTGATGGTGAACCTATGCCGCTATCCTTCAAACTAGATTTTGATTGTATTAACAACATTGTTGAATACGAAGCATTTGTATTAGGTCTCCAAACCACCATTGCCTTAGATGTTAAATCTATTAATATCTTTGGTGACTCTCAACTGGTAGTAAAATCAGGTCAATGGTATTTACTAGTTCTGTAATGAAATACTCCAAAAGTATAAAAATCATGTTGATGCACTCTTGACCTCCTTTGATCGGTATGAACTACAAACCACTCCATGTTCCACTAACAAATTTATAGATACCATGTCCTGTCTCACCTCTCATATACCTACTTCACCCTCCGACTCTAAAATCTTAGTCACAGTATAAAGGTTGCATTCACCTTCTTATTCACACCATGACATTAGCTTTGTTGGAATTGTTGAACCTAGCCCACTTGACCTTTGGTATAAGAAGCTCGTAGACTACCTTTCCCTTTCCATCTTTCCTTCTAACCTCACTCGTAATGGACAACATGCCTTTCTCAAAAGGGCCTCTCATTATGTCATCATGGGTGGCCTTCTCTATAAACACAAATTCGACGGTATCCTCTTACGATGCCTTACGAGTTCTAAAATTCCTTATACCATCAAGGAAGTTCATGATGACATATGAGGGGGTGACTTTAGTGGTATCACTGTTGCTAAACACATCCATCACCTGAGCTATACTGGCCAACCCTCAACCATTATTTTTGTGACTATGTCAAATGTTGCATAAAATCCCAACAACAAGCTAACCTTCATCACACACCTAGTCATGCCTTACAGGTCACCCGTGACTTTTGGCCTTTCTCTCATTGTGGTTTGGATCTTGTCAGAGAAATCAATCCTCATTATTCCCAAAGACATTAATGGATCATCACTGCTACCGAATATTATACCAAATGGGTTGAAGCCATACCTCTCATTTCTAAAAAATCTGAGAAAATTTGTGAATTCATTAATCATCACATTGTTTTTCGGTTTTGTGTTCAGCATCTCCTCATCACTGATAACATAAAACAATTCATAAACAAAACCTTACAAAAAATCTGTGACACCTTTGACATTTAGCTCAGTTTATCAACACCTTATTACCCATGAACCAATGGCCAAGCAGAATCAACCAATAAAACCCTAAACAAAATTCTTATAAAAGTGGTTGACGATACTGGGAAGGACTGGCATACGCATATTCCTTTCACCTTGTGGGCTTACCGCACTAGTATTCACACTTCCACTACTTCCACTCCTTTTTATCTGGTCTATGGTACAGAGGCTTTCTTGCCTCTCGAAGTACAGATTCCATCTCTTCGTATCTCTCTCCAAGACATGCTTAATGATGACAACTTTTTCCAGGACCGTTTGGCACAACTTAAGTTATTAGGCGAACGTTGTCTTAATGCTCTCGACCATCTCCAAGTTTATCAAAAACATATCAAACGTGCCTATGAAAAACATGTCCATGAATGAATCTTCCAAGTCAGTTATCTCGTCCTGAAAGAAAATCAACATGTAACCAAAGAAAAAAAAAGTAAACGGGGAAAATTTGCTCCTAATTGGCTTGGACCATATATCGTGACTCATACCTATGGATCAGGTGCTTATCATTTGTCTTCACTCAATGGTAAACCCAAACCTAATCCCCTCAATGCATTACATATTTGACCATTCTATTGTTGACTTCAATTCCTATATAATTCTATGCCTATTTCATGCTCGTCCCTTGAGCACCATTCACCTCACTTATTCCCCATTTTCCTTATATGACTAAAACAAGAATCATGTGCTTACCCGTCACCTTTCTACCTTATCTTAAATATGAATACCCTAGATCTTATCATGGCATGATTATCATGTATATTTTTCATCTTTTTCAAGATGGAATCCCATGGTCGTTCATCACCTATTACCCCTCCATCATGGTTAACCTTTTTACGCTCCAGTTTTTCCTCCTCCAACAAGGACCAAATTTTTCTCTATAGTCTTGTCCATGATTTAAAATCCCAAAAATAAATTCAAAATGGGATCCAACTCCTTGAGTCAAACTTCTAATACAAAGATGACTTCCTCAAAAGGACATCTTTCTCTCTAATTCGCCGCTATAAATAGACTGTTCCCTCAAATGACAACTATATAAATCTTGCCATATTATATGTAGTCTATCATAAAAGAAGACTACTCTTGCAAAATAGATATATATATATATATATATTTCTAGAAGCTTCCCGCATCGATCAGCTTCACAAAGACCTCAAGGAGATAATTTACTCATCCCACATAGACTTCCTGCATCGATCAGTCTATCCAAAATAAAATTCAAAAGAAAAAGAAATTTTTTTCATCATTGACTTGCCTATCATGATCTTGGATCTCTTGCCAAATAGGCATGCTACCTTATACCATGTTATACTAAAACCAATCATTTTCACCTCATCACCTTTTTCATCCTCAATTCCTACCGCATCAAGGGACTTGCCGATGATTCGACATTCCATGATCATGTGCCTTTTTACACCTTTAGAATAATGAATCATGCAATACCTTTAGGGTCTTGCATTCACAAGCCTATCTAAGGTATGGTCAACCCGTTATGATCCTTACCAATTAGGTGGCTCTCTTGCCTCCTCTTATATTTCAAAATTCTTCATTACTTATTGATTATCCTATACAGAATTAACCGATCGACACCTACACTTTGAGAATTCCTATTTCACCAAAATTAACCAACATCAATCCTCCCTATGATATAAACTCAACCCTGCCCAAAATGACCTAAAATCAAACACGCCTATGACTTAGAATTGCTCATGCCTAAAAAGCTACCCACCCATTCCAATACCTCATCAAATTCTTCCCTAGCTTACTGGAGAACTACATCATCTTAAGGCCCCTTTTTTCCGGGGCTATGTAGGCAGCACTTCGAGGGCATGGGACCCTTGAAGGTTAGCTCAGCCACTCTCTTACCCTAACCAATTCCCCCCATTTTCCAATTCACATTCTACCTTGGTTTCCCAGTTTATATCACCAACTGGAAATAACAAAAAAACACACACCAATTAACACACATAACTACCAACCATTTTTCAACACATCATCATAACATTCACCAATTTATTATTTCATATTTCCACAACTACCAAAAATTGGGAAATTAAACCATACAATGCATACTCATCACCATTTGTTTCATTTCCAATAGCTTGGAACTTCAATCATAACCATCAACCATGACTCAATCCATGCCTAAACCGACCTGAATCAATCCATGCCTAAACCAACCTGACTCAATCCATACCTAATCCGACTTGATTCCATCATGCCTAAATTACCTAGTTTCCATCACATACACAAAATAACTATGGAAGTTACAAGCATACAAATGTCCACATCATATCATAATACTAGCATCTCTATAAATGAATCATCAAAATGTGTGTATCCATATATAGATGGATATCTCAAATACAAGTATCTCAAATATCTTTGATTTGTAGGATGGTATGAACATCAATATCTCAAAAAATATCATATACATCCTCACTATCTTCAGCACGCAGGCCGGTATGTCTATAAAAAATAATCAAAATGATGGTGTACGAGGAGCTCAATCATCTCTCCATATGATATCCATACCCATCTCATCTGTCTCCTCCTCCTCTCGTCTAACTCAGTGCCTGACCAACCTCTCTCCACCTCACCCTGATCTGACCTCTAGCAGCCCCGCCCCTGGAGCTGGCCTCTGTACACTTGTATCCTCACCCTGACCCTATCCCTAGGCTCGTCAGACCCCTGTACTCTCCACACTATGCGTGCGGTATCTTCTCCTCTCACTTGAGGCCTTCTATGCTCTGTAATCCGCATATGAGGGGAAATTGATACCTGTAGCCATCAAGTGATCCTGATAATAGCATGCCTCACCCAGGGCATACCTGAATTGTGCCATCTTCACTATCTATAGAGGTGTCATGGGTCTCATAGTATCCTCTAAGCTCTGCCTTGATAGTAAAGGTCTCTAACCCTATACTTGTCTAATGGTACCCATTCCCTAAGCCTGTGATGGTGCCTGTGCAGTAATCTAGGCCTGTAGGGCCACAATCTGTGCCTGTGCAGTGGCCAACTGGCCCTGCAACCCTGTGACATGTGCCTGAAGGGTGGTTACCTACCCCCCATCTCCAATCCAACCCTGAGCAGGTGTCTACCCCTATAAATATGTGACCTAGGCCTGAAGGGCCACCACCTGTGCCTGTAATGTGTCCACCTCTACCTGTGATCATGTCAACTATCCCTGTAAACCCGTAATCTAGGCTTATAATGCGGCCACCTATCCTTGTAGTGCATCTCTCTGGACTATGAGGGTGGTCATGTCTGGCTGTCCTGGCATGGGTGGTGCTACTCATAACTAGGCTTCAAACCACTGTCTATAACCATCAGTCACTCCTACATCATCAATATGCCTAGCCAGTGGCTCCTCCTCCTACCTTGCTGGTAGGGTCAATCAGGGTGGAGACATAGGTCTCTCCACGTCATCCCTCCTGTACTATGGAAATGGTGGGGGCACATCTTGGGGTAGGAATAACTACCTCCAAACTATATCCACTGGTATCATTTCGTGCTCTTCAGAAAGATGCCCCTCTATCCATCAGAGCAACTGTAACTCCTCTAGTTTCTTTGCCATACATTGGTATGAGGGATAACCCACATACGGCCTCCAGATGATATCTACACTTGATAGCCCCTCCAGCCTCTTCATGTAACTGGCTACATCATGTGTTTCCTGAGCTCCCTAATGCAGCTCCATCTAACTGGACACCAACCTCTTGAAATCAACCCATGACCGCACTGGTCCCAAATGCATCGGTCCAGGGAAACCCTATCGGATGAAAAATGTACACAATGTGCTCGTAGGGCCCAACAATGAAGAAGAAAGGTTCAGCACACGCTGAACCTCCGTAACTTCAAACGGGCCCACAACTCTCTGTATAACTGCACCAGGTAGGTTGGTTCCCAATCAAAATAGGTCTGGTCCTCCATCATATCATGGAGAACTCCCATCAAGGCCCATGGGAATCTCCAACCCTCTACATCTGGCAATGCAAAGTAGCACGCCACCTCCATAATCATCGACCACTAGCCTCTTCTCCTCCGGATGCGGGCCACGTACATGTCTCTCTATAGATAAGGATCACGTTATGGAACCTAAGATCATCCATCCCCTCCCCAAACACTGTCATCATCAACTCCTCAGATGCCTATGAAGAAATGGAATATACCTACTCTCCCACAATCGGTAGCCTTAGGATCCTATACATGTCCCCTAAGGTGACTGTGATCTCACCTATCGGTAGATGGGATGTGTTGGTCATAGAATCCCATCTGTTAATGAGAGAAACTATTATCCAAAATGAGCCCCTACTTATTTTAGCTAACTTGCCTTCATTCTTTCCTTCATCGTGCTTTGAATTCAATTTTCACACATTTCAAGCACTCAAAGGATTCTAGAAATGGCTTCATCAGATAGGATTTTTCTTCCCCTTTACAGAAAGGTAAAGAAGTCCTCCTAACTCCTTGTATTTTTTGAGTTATGGCTCAGCAGAGTTTGGAGAGAAAATTTTCCCAAGGTGGGCCCGCAGAGCTTGGGAGAGTTTTGTGCCAAATATTCTCGGGCTAGCGGTGTAGAGGAAGAAATTAAGAACTTGGTGCTTTTTGGGCTAAAATCACAAAATTCATTTGCACTCCCACGAGCCCACAAAGGAAAAGAAAAGTTTAAGGCCCGCAGCCAATGAAGTAACACCACGTGTCAAGGCGGGGTGGCGAGTGGCAAAAGGACTTCAAGTTTTTTGGCTTTTTTGTCAAAATTTCTCAAAGGAAAACTTGGAAGCGCATCCCAGCCAACCAACGATAGGGTGCCATGTGTCTAGAGAAATAGCAGGAAGTGGGGCGATGGAAGGATTTTTTACTTTTTCCTTTTTTGCAAAAGGCATAAGGGAAGAAATGGAACCGCATCTTTGTAGTGAATCAGAGAACGCCACATGTCATTTCAAGCACACGTCATCAGCACATGGGTGGACCATCGAGAGACTTTGGAAAAATTTGCATTTTTTCTCCAAAAGGTAAAATGTTTGTTTTAATCCCACCAACCAATAAGAGAGTGCCACGTGTCTTGGAGCAGTGGGGTTGTGGAGAATTTTGGGAATTTTTTCCAAATTTGCAAAAAAGGGGAAAAAGGTTAAATTTTGGCCCGCCAACCCGTTGTTTTTGCCCTTTTTTCCCTAAATCTTCAGAGGGCCATATCTTTCAATCCAGAGCTCAAATTTTCATGATTCTTGTATGAATGGAAATCTATTGAAATTCTCTACACGATGGACTCTCCAATTTTAAATTTTGATGGAGATTGATGGGATAAATTACAAGAAACATCCCTAACATGAAAACATTTGCAGAATCAACCCCCAACCACCAAAATTGATGAATTATGGTGCTTGTTTCTTTTCCAGCATGGCCAAATGCATCGAAAAATGGATTTATGAGGCTACCCATGCCATTTTGATGAATCTTTTTAGTGGTTTAACCTTCACTTAAACTTTCCCACGTTTCTCCTTCCTGGACTCTATTTTTCATCAATATATGCCAATTTTGTCTCATTTGTAAAGTTGTTGTTCATTCTTCTTCTCTGCCTCTCCCTTATTTTCTTCCCCAGGGTCTAAAATGGAGTTTGAACCTCCTCCCCTACTCTGTAATGTCATTTTTTCCTCTATCCCATAAAATGATGCACCGTGTAAATTATGAGTAATAAATAACATGTTTTTGTGATGTAATTGTCCATCCTGGGCTCATTTTCTTTGTTGTTTTCCTTACCTCTCTTCATTATAGAGTATTTGTGCATGTTTAGATGTTCATTACAGGTCTTGGAGCTATGTTCATGGAGTTTTGGAACATTTTCTATGTGAAATCCATCTTTGGTCTGTGATGCACTTGTCCATCCTTTCCATTGCTCGCCTCTTCTTGTTCCATGGAAGTTTTGATAGATAATCAACACTTTCCTTCTTTGGTGTATCACCGTTTTAGTGTAGGCTCTATTTTTCCTTGTTTTCTTCCTCTCCTTTTCTCCTTGGAGGTTAGATTAGGATTAGATTAGCTTGCTTACATTGGAATAGCTTGTGGCAGGTAGTTTAGGAAGAGGAACTAACCTTCTCTAGAGAGCTTTCCCCATTTTTAAAGGTCCAACATTTTGGGAAATCTCAATGTTGTGCAATCACACCAAATGACATTGCCTTAGAAAAGTAGATCCATAACTCATTTAGGGGTGTGTGAATTTGTACTAATAGTTTTGGCACACCCAGTGGGACCTTAGAGGTCTTCACTTTCATTATAACAAAATTGATGTGCATTTTTTGCAAGTTTTTAGCTTGTAAAATCCTTAAGATTGCACATCTGGCAACTCCATCTGGTCAACAACCCATCTCTGAAGTTGTAGACCTTCTTTTCATTCATTTCCATTCATTTTTATTCATCTTTCTTTCCATCTCTTTCATTCTTCTTCCATTCCATGAAGTTGTACAATCATGACTTCATGTCCATCGTGGAATTCACACTTACAACAGCAGCAATACATTCCACCTCCAACATGCTTCTCAAATCCTCCAAATCAGCATTATGAGTATATCCAAAATCATCATGCTTACCCATATGAGCAATATCAAAATCAGTTTGGTTATGGAGCTTATCAAGAACAAGGGTTTGCATATGATGATAATAGTTACATGGAAAATGCAGATCTATTAGAGAAGATCCAAAAAATGGAGGCTAACATGGTGCAATCTATGGCTACAACACAAATGAAAGCTTTCAGAATTGGTTACAGGGCACCTTGTCCATGGGTTGTCCCTTTTCCAAGACATTACAACCCTCAGGTGAAGCTTGACTTCATGGTTGAAATGCTTCCATTACTTGCAAAGTGGACTGAGGGAATAAAGGTATATGAGAAGAGTGTTACGCAACCTTGTCAATGGGTAAGTGCACCATCTCATAGTATTTCATTTTCTCCTTCCCAATCTCTTTCATTTCAGGAGGTTCAATTTTCAAGTCCATTATTTATTGTCCCAAATGTTGATTCCATTTCTCCATCTCCTAATCTTCCATCCCATCTCAGGTTCTCTGCCCGTTTCTCTTCCAAATCCAAGTCCCCTCCACAAGATCCAAAAGAAACACCTTCCCCACCACCACAAACAATTGCAAAATCTATTGCAACTCAACCTATCCCGCATCTTGCTTTCCCAAATCCATGTTGGGAAGATGAAGATCAAAAAACCAATCAAGGACAGAAGCAAGAAGAAGAGCCAAACAGATAAGAAAAAATTAGAAGCTTGCTAAGCTTGGCTCATAAGTTGGGGATTAAAAATATCCCCTTCATGGTTAAGCCAAAGGAGGAGGTAAAGGTTGAAGAACCAATGGTGGCTAAGGCTGAGTGTGTAGCAGTAGAATAAGATGAAGATCAACAGTCTATTTGTTTTAAGTGTAGTGTGCACGATGGCACTTTGTTTGATAAGATTATTGATCCAATTCAAGCCACACAATCAGCACAAGTGAGGGAAGAAGAAGTTGCTCCAACTCCAAAAGAGGAAGAGTACATTTGGGCTATGGAGGAGAACAATACAGTTTCAGAGGCTTTGAACACAGAGTAGGCTGCAGAAGAACCTTAAGTTCTTCCTTCTACTTCATCCTCTTCGAGCTATAACATTGAAGAAGAGTTTGATATTTCAAAATTCATGTTTTAGGATGAGGATAATCATGGTAAAAAAGTTGCATATCATAAGAACACCATGGACAAGGTTGAACACATACAACAGGTTACACAAGAATTTACAGATTTCTCTCCCACTTCATCTCTCCAAAAATCTGATTTTTTGGATGAGTTAGAGCTGACAAGCTTCATGTTTGAAGATAAAGCTCCACATGGTGAAAAGTATGGTGATTTGAAGGTCACCATACAAGAGGGAGAGACTTTTTTACAACAGGATAGCGAAGAGTTTGATTTCCTATCAGACTTAGAAGAAGAGTGTTTTGATGGAGAAGAACCCATGTAAATCACAGCATTTTCCATTCCATCATTCATCCTTCAACAACAAGAACCTGCTATCACAAAGGTGAGTTTTCAAGGATGGTAGCTTGCATTTTATAATAGCCTTGTGGAACTAGGGTTGGAAGATATTAATATTCCATTTTCTTCACTGGAAGAGAAAGGAAAAGATCAGAAAAGCTCCACCATCTCTTCCATGCCATTCACCCAAGAAGATCTACAAGAAGACTCCATTGTTGGAGTTAAATTTCAAAGAAGTGGGCACATTTACAGGACCAGACCTTTCACAATAAGGTACTTGTCTTCATTGGAGGTAAGGGAGAAGCCAAAACTGGTCATGCTTGCTTCTGAGTATAAGGATGAGTTTCAGAGTACCAAGGATCAGCTACAATACCTCTGGGAACCAAGTGAGCAGTAGATTGGAGAGGTATTTATTTTGTTTCTAGTTGATACCTTGATGGAGGGAGTGAAGAAAAAATTTGCAGTCAGCCTTCCACTCCTAATAACAGCCATGTTCAGCTCTAAATCATATACATGGCTATAAATTTTGAGGAAAGGAAGCTATTTCTCCCTGCCAGTTGCAGGCTTTGTTTGAGCTCCATTTTCTCTTGGTTAGAGTAGTGTAGGTAGGTTTGTTTTTAGAAGAAGAAGTGCTTGTGTATACTCTACATATCCCACTTGGGGTATGTATGATTTCTAATTTTTTACATAGTTGTTTGGTGTTGTTTTGGTTGCTCTTGCATAGTGCATCCAGTGACTTTTGGTGAAGATCAACTCCAAGTTTCAGTGGGTTTCCAAGTGGCTCAAAGGTCATATTTTCATAGTTCAGATCAAATTTGGTTATCAAGATTGACTCCATTCCCAATGGATGCTTCAAAAGGCCACTAATCATTCATCTAGCAGGCAGATGACCCCCTTGAGTCACCAAAATTGTTATCCAAAATGATCCCTTGCTTATTTTGGCTAACTTGCCTTCATTCTTTCCTTCCTTGTGCTTCAACTTCAATTTTTATACATTTCAAGCACTCAAAATATTCTAGAAATGGCTTCATCAGATAGTATTTTTCTTCTTATTTCCAGAAAGGTAAAGAATTTCTCCTAACTCCTTGTATTTTTTAAGTTATGGCTTGGAAAAGTTTGGAGGGAAAATTTTCCCAAGGTGGGCCCGCGGAGCTTGGGAGAGTTTTTTGCAAAATATTCTCGGGCTAGTGGTGTGGAGGAAGAAATTGAGAACTTAACGCTTTTTAGGCTAAAAGCACAAAATTCATTTGCGCTCCCATGAGCCCACAAAGGAAAATAAAAGTTTAAGGCCTGCAGCCAATGAAGTAACACCACGTGTCAAGGCAGGGTGGCGAGCAGTGGAAGGACTTCAAGTTTTTTGGCCTTTTTTTCAAAATTTCTCAAAGGAAAACCTAGAAGTGCATCCCCACCAACCAATGATAGGGTGCCATGTGTCCAGAGAAGTAGCGGGAAGTGGGGCGATGGAAGGATTTTAGACTTTTGCCTTTTTTTGCAAAAGGCATAAGGGAAGAAATGGAACCGCATCTCCTTGGCGAATCAAAGAATGCCATGTGTCATTTCAAGGACACGTCATCAGCCAATGGGCAAACCATCGGGAGACTTTGGAAAAATTTGCATTTTTGCCACAAAAGGTAAAATGTTGGTTTCAATCCCGCTGATGAATAAGAGAGTGCCATGTGTCTCGGAGTAATGGGACTGTAGAGAATTTTGGGAAATTTTTCCAAATTTGCAAACAAGGGGGAAAAGGTCAAATTTTGGCCCGCTGACCCATTTTTTTGGCCCTTTTTGCCCTAAATCTTTATAGGGCCATATCTTTCGATCCAGAGGTTAGATTTTTATGATTCTTATATCAATGGAAAGCTATTGAAATTCCTTACATGATGGACTCTTAAATTTTAAATTTTAATGGAGATTGATGGGAGAAATTACAAGAAACATCCTTGGCATGAAAACATTTACAGAACTGACTCCCAACCACCAAAATTGATGAAGTATGGCACTCGTTTCTTCTCCATCATGGCCAAATGCATCAAAAAATGGACTTGTGAGGCTACTAATGCCATTTTGATGAATCTTGTTAGTGGTTGAACCTTCACTTCAACTTTCCCACATTTCTCCTTCCTGGACTCTATTTTTCATTAATATATGCCAATTTTGGCTCATATGTAAAGTTGTTGTTCATTCTTCTTCTCTGCCTCTCCCTTCTTTTCTTCCCCAAAGTCAAAAATTGAGTTTGAACCTCCTCCCCTGCTCTGTAATGGCATTTTTTCCTTTTACCTGTGAAATGATGCACTATGTAAATTCTGAGTAATAAAAGACATGTTTTTGTGATGCATTTGTCCATCCTTGGCACTTTTTCTTTGTTGTTTTCCTTACCTCTCTTCATTACAGGGTATTTTTGCATGTTTGGATGTTTATTACAGGTTTTGGAGCTGTGTTCATGGAATTTTGGAACATTTTCTGTGTGAAATCCATCTTTGGTCTTTGATGTACTTGTCCATCCTTTCCATTTCTCACCTCTTCTTGTTTCATGGCAGTTTTGATAGATAATCAACACTTTCCTTCTCTGTTGTATCATCGTTTTAGTGTAGGCTCTATTTTTCCTTGTTTTCTTCCTCTCCTTGTCTCCTTGGAGGTTAGATTAGGATTAGATTAGCTTCTCTGCACTGGAATAGCTTGTGGCAGGTAGTTTAGGAAGAGGAACCAGCCTTCTCTGGAGAGATTTCCCCATTTGCAAAGGTTCTACACTTTGGGAAATCTCAATGTTGCGTAATCACACCGAATGACATTTCCTTAGAAAAGACGATCCATAACTCATTTGGGGGTGCTGTGAATTTGTACTAACAACAACCATCAAACTCGGATCACATGCTACATGCCTATAGCGTTGAATGCTATACAATCCTACAGATGTCACATAACTCCACTCCAGCGATGTCAAACTCCTCCGCACCTCAACTAGCAAGGGCGGCACCCGATCCCGCATCTGTAGCTAATCCCCCTCCTACATCCAACAAAACATATTATTGTCACAACCTCTCACACCAAACACACCCCTTACCCAATAAACCTCATCCCCAACCCTCATTACTTATTGTACATACCCTAATGATTACCCCTTGCTAGACCAATATATTCATACCCTTTATACCTATTCCCCTATTTTTCCTCTAATAAAACCTACCTTTACATCTCACGACATATCCTTACTTCTTACCCTTTCCGTTTACTGACCTATTTGCCTAAAAATCTGACTGATACCGGTCATACATGACCATCATCAATCACGTGTAACCAACATCAGTCACCTAATACTTGATCGATGCCGGCCAAATCTCACTAACGTCGGCCAACGCTTGACTAGTGTCGGTCAATGTCACCAAACCGAATACGTTAAAACACCCCTCTATTTTCCAATTTTTTTCAAATCTAACCTATACACCTACTCTACCCTACCCAAATATCACCTCTACCCCTCCTCATCTCTATCTACCCCACTTAGACCCTCCCCCCTTCCTCATTGCATTGATTTTAAACACAAATTTAATTATATTTTCCTACCCAAAAACCCATACCCACATCACAATTTTTTATTTCTATTTTGAATACGAAGGATCAGGATAGAATCTTACCTCGTCTCGGTGTTGCCAATGTGGTGGTATGATTGGCCGCTGAATCGGTGGCCCACCCGACCCATCTCCCGCCTCTTCCATGTCCAAATCACCAAATCTAATCCTCCTGACCTCCACCCAATCAAATCCTCCACACTAATCTCGTGGGCTTGTCTACCTAACTTGATCTCTCCACCTCAACGGGGTACTATCCCCCATACTTTCCTCTTGAAAAGGCACAAAATGTTTTGTGCTATGTCATTTTCCTAAAAGTCAAAAATCACAAATGAATCCATATTTTAAGGATTTTTATTTTTAAATACCCAACCAACATTGGTCAGGTCGTGCCCTAGTTAACTGATGACGATAACCCTAAACTACTTCTGGTTACCCACCTATTCACTTATGGCCCATTCTTCCTTATTTTTTGACCCAACTTATCTAACCCAACCACTATTTGACCTTACTCACCCTTATTGCACCCTACCTACAAGCCTACGATACCTCCAATGGTCCCTAATTGTATTTGGGAACTTGTTATTTTGCTCATGCCTCGGCCCTACCCATGTCATGACCTATATGCCTAGACTCAGAACAATTTTATTGACCTTTGACCCTATGTTCTCGCCATACCTTGTGACACCGTTACCCGTGTTATTTGGCCTAATGACCTTACCTTTCCTATTGTCATGATGTTTATCTTGAGCCAACCTTTGGTGTACCAGAACCTACCTACACGTTCCTGCACTTGACCTATATTTTTCTTCCACACCATATCCTATACCATGGATACCAAAATCACTTCAACCCTATTTGGATGAACCTATCGACCTTAGACAATATAGAGTTTTCAATCTCTTCAACTTGGTACTGTGCCACAGTTTATACGGGTGCATATGTTTGACTGCCACTACCTTTGACCCTTGTCCATTTATCTATTTTCTCGATTTGACCTTTATCCCCTTTACCCCATATGTCCACGTCTACACTCATGCCCACTTACCTACATTTTCATCACATCCAAATTTTATCAAACCACTCACCGATTTTGTCTTACACCTCATCAGTTCCTAGTTTAACGGAGATAACCTTCACCCACACATGGGGCAACCACATCTTATTTTTGTCAGTATCACTTACCAATTCAAGCTACGCAACAAAAAGGGGCAAAATGTAGACACCAAAATTGGGTCACACTCCCCTTAGTCCCTCAGCGAATAACCAACTCGAACATACCATTGAACCATGGCCCCTTCCACCCCACAGTAATATTAATATTAATTAAATTAATTCATATCCTCACAATATTTATTATCTAATTATCTTAATTAAGCTAATTTTTACCCCACCACATCACCTAGTCACTTCACCTTAAATCTATTCTTAGCATGTTGCCATAACTAACTAAGACTTAGTTCAACCCTAGAAATCAAATCCTATTATCTCTCTAACCATATTCCCACATAGAAAAAGGCAACTCATTATTTTATCCGCAAGAATAGACAGATCTGGAGGAAATGATTTCCATGATATACTATTATTAGTAAACCTAGGGAATCTTGCCTTAACCAATGCCGGTCACCCCTAAACCGACACCGGTAAACCTGAAACCATCGTGAGTTACCCTTTATTCCCTTTGGTAACCTTGTTTCGAAGGTTGGTAGATTGGTAAATTAAGGAAGAGAGAGAGGAGTTGCATGTAAGCAGAACCAAAGTCTTTTCGTGCATCCATGCATCCAAAACTATCATCTAGATAGATGTACAAGCATTACACTCAAGGTAACATTCCAGGAAGCATTTCTATGGCACCAAGCACCATCCCTCTGATCAATCGTCACCTCCGTCTAGCCATTGAACCTGCATCGTAGTAAGTATTTTGTTAACTGACATTCATGTATTTCATTTCAGTCGGTTTTGTCACCTCTATTATAAGTTTCTACTTGCACTCTCATTCCCCATCATTTATCTTCCTATAAACTTAATCATTCCTTCACCCACACCCTTAAATATCTCATGCCTAACTTTTAAACACCTTTTAGTATACCTAAGATCTCCATAGACCTCTCCATTTCTCTCTCCATCTCAATTTAGCCTCAGATCTGTCCTTACAACTAGATTTTTAATAAGTTTCTGTCACCTGATTGTATCGACACCGGTTACCCATAACTGTCATCAGTCCATCCTGAACTATCATCGGTTATACTAGACCTACATCGGTCTCTGTGTTTTACACCTCTACCACTAACAGAGCCAACCTACCTTCTACCACATAACTCAAACATCCCAGAACCTGACCCTGACCAGTTCCTGCACCCTGATAACTTCCTACCTTCTAGATCTGACCATAACATAGCCTATTATGTTAATATTTAATTATTGTACTTGAATGAGATACCTAAATTATATCAACTACAATAGGATTTCCCTTTTTTTTCTTGCATTAAGTTGTTTTAAACAGTGGATTGACAACCATCTAGGAAGGATCACACTTCCCAGAGCTAGAACTCGTTAGGCAATCCATTGTCATATATCATTTAACTATTCTTTTGTGGTATTATTTTTTATTTCAGGCAGTTCATCCTAGCCAAATGGAAGCTCTCACAGTCAACAGTGGATAGAGAAATCAGAACATGCGCAACAACCTTCCATCGACCAACATAAACAGGCATTCCTCATCACCTATTACCCTTATCTACTTTTTCACTCTCTGGAAATGTAAATAAAATGGTGAAACACTAACGTTACATGTTTCAAAGCTAACTCCAATGGTTCCGGAGCTAACGTTGCATGTTCTAGAGCTAACTTTGTAGGTTCCAGAGCTAACTAAAACAACTCTAACTTTTACATGCAATCTCAGATTGAGATGATTCTTGTTTTGAACTTGCATAATTTTCCAAGAGGAATCTAAATATGAAATCATATTTAATTTTAGATTTACTATTCATGATCAGTTCTAGATTTTTCAATACTAGCATTATCTTTCCTTATTACCTGCATACACAAGACTTTTCATCTTTTCCCAAATAATCAATAGGATTAGTAAAAAAAATAGATAACAAAATATTTCTAAAGAATGAATAAGATATACATCCTATATTCTATATCAAGCAAACTATAAGTTCCTAGATTACATTTAAATCCACTTTCAAAGGTAACTTGGAAGGACAAAATAATGCTAATTTATGGTCAATTTATGGCCTCATCAATGAGCATCAAAATCTAGTTGTTCAAAAATTCCTCTACCTATTACCATCATTGTAGCCTTGATATTCATGTCATGTTCCATTATTTTATTCACCCAACCAACTCTTTTCTCATTGATCTTAACTCCCGTGATAAAATCTCTAACACTAGAATGTGAAACTAGAACTCTAATGTGATTAGTAGCAATCGTACTCTTGAATTTTTAAGATCTCTCATAATAAAAAACAACTATTTATAAATGTGACTATACTTGAGTTCATAATGTTTTAGTGTTTAGCTGGAAAGGGCTACTAGATTCTCCATTTCTTATTCCTTCTGCTAAGTTAGAACAAATGCAATATTGGATTCGACTCCTTAAGAATATATAATAAAATATTTGGAAAAATCTAGGTTGATCAATGTAGGATCTTCATAAATATCTTGTTTGATTTTATCAAAGATTTCCTTTCCCTCATTTTTCCATTTTAACAATGAGTCCTTCTTGAGCATGAGAGTAATAGGCCTAAAAAGCTATGCAAATTTTGGAATGAATCTTCTAACAAATTTAATCTTCCATAAGAATGATTGCAATGAATTTTTTTAATTTAGAAAAGAGAGAGATAGGATAGTTGATATTCTTTCTTGATCAATATCAGTACCCTCCTTTGACGTAATGTGGCCCAAAATATTTTCTCTAGGAACTACAAAATTGCACTTCTTAGTATTGAGAGACACCCCAAATTCCCTACATCTCTCAAATAATTTCTCAAGGTGGATGATAGGATCTTGATTTTTCTTTGATAAAATAGTAATATCATGAAGATAGAAAAGGATAAACTCATTGATGTACCTATTGAAAGCTATATCCATTAATCTTTAGAAAGTTGCACCTACATTTGAAAAACCAAATGGCATTTTCTGATATGCATGTGTTCCCCATTTTGTTGTGAATGTGGTCTTATATTGATCTTCTTATTTCACTTTGATCTAATTGAAACTAGAATATCCATTAAGCATAGAAAACCTCTCAACTCTTTCCACAAAATATACTCCATTGAATGTAAAGGACAATGATCTTTTAGAGATGCCTTGTTTAAATCCCAAAAATCAACATAGAGTCTGATTTCCCAATTTTTCTTCCTTAATGAAAAAATATTTTACCCCAAAGTAGAGTATTTAATAGGAAAATTATCTTTTCCTAAATGATTTTGGAAAATTCCTTCCTCATGAGGGGTTATACCTTGGGGTTATCTGGCTTCTACTTTTTCATAGTTGTCTTGAAATTGGGATCAAGATCAATGGAATGCTAGACTATATTTGGATTAAATTATTTTAAATCCTCGTATTCACATGAAAAAATGTCATTGAACTTCTGACATAAGGAAATAAAAATTTTCTTCTCACTCTCATCACATACCTTCCCAAGTAGAAGTTCCTTATATGATGCAATTATGACTAGTTGGAAATCTTCTTGTCCTGTTGCAATGTTCTTCTCTGCACCTTTGAATTCATCACCTGGATTAAAAATATATGCCATAGTGATCAATCCATTTAGTATTTTTTTTTTCAGTTGAATGATCCGATCACCATATAATTCTTGCAAATCAGATTGCATTTTTAAGGAGAACTAAGCTTCACTTTGTATAAATTGGACAATTTTTTCATCACTGTCAAAAACCTACCGCCTAGTCTAATTTTCTGGGATTGAAGGCCTAATTACCATATTAATATTTTACACATATCCCTTGATCAAATCCTCCATGGGTGAGAATTGAGAACCAAGATCTTTCATTTTATTTTCTTCCTTGTTTAATATTCTAGGCACAACATGTAAGTTAAGAGTATCAAAATTTTCTAGTAAATCCCAAACTTTGTATTTGTAAGCCTTCAACAACTTGTTTTTTATAGCACACTTCCCTCTTACTTGGTGAATAACCAATTCAGTATCTCCAAGGACCTATAATTTTTTGATATTTTTATTCTCAATAATTAGTATACCATGCACCAATTCTCCATACTCAGCTATGTTATTAGAACATGTAAATTACAATCTATGAGACAAGAAAATTTTCAAGTTCACTAGAGAGATTAACACCAAACCTTCCCTGACTCCATTTTTACCTCTAGAACCTTCAAAGAACATATTCCATAGTCCAAGAATATCTTCCTTTAATTATTTAAATGGTGCAGATATAATGGATCCTTCTTCAAGAATGCAATAAGTGTCAAGACCAGTTTCAAAGGATACAAGCTCTTAGGTATAGAGATCAAATTTATGGTCTCTCTTATCCCATTCATCAAACACTAAATCAAGCATGGAAGGAGGAATATGCTTCTCATATAAAAATAATTCTTGGTCATGTTCTTCTTGTACTAAGAAAATTTGACTAAATAGGGGTGGGACTATATGAGTCAATATGGTAAGAAAATATGGGCTTGGCTTATATAGTGAATCTTGTACCACATATAGTTCTTAAAATCATATGATTCTAGTATAAAAGAATAACCACCTATTGTGGTAGTAAAATCTCTAGACAAGCAGATGGAAAATATAGGAGGTAATTCAATCACCGATATGTCATGGGTTATTGCAATACTTGGGTGGGTATGAAGTGTTAATTATAGATCTTTAATCACTCCCAACACGACTAAAGTTGACCCATAAAGTTACAAGACTCCCTTAGAACAATATTGTATTCAAGCCCTAGGATATCAGTAATTTTCTTGGGCATTACAGAGGTATTAGCCCCTAAATCAATCATATAATTATGAACCAAGTGTTTTCCCACAATTAATGACATGTAAAAATGAGGGGTCTTACAAATATTTCTTACTTGTTATTCCTTTTCTTGACATACATGAACAACACCACAATTCTTCTTATCACCACCATATCAGCTTGAGGAAGTTACTTGAGAGCCTCATATAAGAGGTATCATTGTGATGGAATAGCCAAAACATATTGCATTGTCACATTGACATCTTTTTTTCTTCATTTGTTCAATAGTATTGAAGGGAAGACCCATGGGTTTCTGCATCTGTGGAACATTTTTCTCTTTCTTCTTTTGTTGTAATATTGGAATAGATGGATTTGGTTAAGGAGTAACCTCGTTGTTCAAAACAGGCTTGACAAGAGATTGAAACACTTTATTGTTTCTTGCATTAACTTCTCTTTCTTTGCTAACAACATTCCCTTGATCAGAGGAAGAAGTAGATTATGATTATAGCATCCTTTTCTTATTATCTTGTATTTTCAGCAATGCTTACTTCAGGTCTACTAGAACTACCTACTATTTGATTGAGTGCACAAAAATATTCAGTTCCAAAGATCATGAGATTGACTTCAGGATTGGCCTCTTAGATTGCTTCTACATTTGAAATGGGTGCTTCTAGAAGTGACTCTTGTTGGTTTGTTGAACCTTGAACCATGTAAAATTGAAGATGCATTTCCCTTTCACAACTAAGTTGATTATGTGGAATATTTCATGGGAAAAAAAAATTAATTTCCCGAGCCATATTATTTTGTAATGGAAACAAATCTTGGCTTAAACTAGGAGCTGGAAGTGACTGGAGAGGAGGATTTTTTTCCAAAGGAAGAGGCACACTTTGACCTTGCCATTTTTTGTTTTTGTGATTTTTTCTGTGTCTCTGATTATACTGTTGATTTCTTTATGACTAATATCCTTGATTTAATCCTTAATTTGAATATTTTCCTTGGTTGGAGTATTCTTATATGATTGAGCTTGTTATTTTTCCAAGGATTTAACTTTGTTGGTAAAACTCTAGATTAATGCTTTCATATCCTCATATTCCTTTTGTTGTATAGAAATATGAGATGTAGAGGCAGAAGGGCTAGGTATTTTTTCAAGAATGGGAGCAATAGAGGATGATAAATTTGAGGGAAGTTTGGATAAAGGGTATGGTGGTCTAGAAGCTAGTTTCCTAGATTGTATTAAACTATTCTTGACTATAATTGTTAATGTATAGGATCCTGGGAAATGTTATACCTCCCATAGATTGGATCATACCATCTATATCAGAATTTAAATATTTTAGGAAATAAAGAAATGTACCTTTAGTAGTTGGTATTGTAGGAATTTGAATCCCATCCCACATTCTCTAGAACTTAAAGATTAAGTCTTCCATTTATTCATTTGGTGTTCCCTTGATGGTAGTCAATTTCTATAACAAAGATAGATTATCTCCCCTTTCTCTAAATTGTTCAAAAATAGTTGTGAAAAATGCATCCCATTTTTGAATTGATCTTACTCTCACACTTTTAAACCACTATAACACTTTTCCTTTGAATGAAGATGCTAGAATTTTCACAGCTGCATCCATATTAACAATTTCATGGATTGCACACACATTTTCAATGCCCTGGATGTAATCAAACTAAATTGGTATGATTCTCTCCTATGAAGAATGAATTTGATTTTGTGCAATGAGGGAAAGTGGACTACTACTAGTGAAATTTACAAAGGGATTCTATTGTTCTTTTTTTATCCTACCATTATGATTGGTCTAAGAAATCTAGTAGATTGTAAAAAGGTCCTTCCAGGTGCATATGTTTAAAGAGTTCTATTTGGTGGAGATGGTGATCTCAGGACATATCTTCGTATTCTTCCTTTACCTAGTGATATTTTTAGATATTCAAATATTCCTTCTTTTATTTTCCTAGACCATGTCTAGATTCTTCTCATGAATATGAGGCACTTTGACTGTTGTTACTAGTTGATTGAAACATTGCAGACACAAGATGTGTAGAGATGATCCTCCTAACGACAAATATTACTAAGCCACACACCAAATATCAGTAAAACACTACAATAAAGCTTCCAAAATTATCCCATAGGGCGTTCCAAAACTATTGGAGCTCAAAAGTGCACCTTGAAATATGATCATTGAGGATTATGAATATTGTCTCTCAGTTGTGGGACTGTGGTCTGAGACAAACCTCCGGAGAAGGCCACCTTCCTTGTCCTAGTTCTAATGCTACACTACTCCTACTGTTGGAAATGAAGTTGTCTAATCCTAAAATAACTCTCCAAGGGACCAAGGATAAAAGGAATTTCATAAATAAAACCTATACTAAAGGAGGTGATGCACCATAAATAAGGAGTGGAGAGGCACTATAAACTAGAAAATGAAGGTAAAATAGAAAGGAGAGAGAGTATATGGATGCAAACATCCTAAAACAATATTTAACCATCAAAATGAACAGAAGATGCATAAACACCTACAAAAATAATGAGAGGAATCAAAATTACAAGAAAACACAAGCCAGGATAGATTTAGAGTCACAAAACTAGTATTATATTGCTTTGGATGAATGCATAGTTTATTATATTAGAGATATTAGGAAATATTCACCATGAATACATTAAAATCTAAGGTTTGAGACCAATACAACAAATAAACTCCTTGGGAGAGAATGCACAGGTATTTCAGCAATATCTAGTTCAGTTTTCAACCATTACAAAATAATTTTTCATTACAACATATAGACAAAAGTGAGAGAGATAGGAGAGAAACCCAAAATTTGACTTGATATGTCAAGATTATCCTGTAAAATATCCCTGAGTGATCTCACACTTCACTGACCAATGTTATGCACCTTGTGGAAGAATTAAATATCAAAACCATTCATTTCTAGAGGCTAAGGAAATCCAAAAATGCAATTTCAGAAGAAATACTATATTTTTCCACTTTCCCTCATCTATCTCTATCAAAATAAAAATTTGAGGACTCCATGTTGTGGGGCTCAAAAATACCTTTCCACTGATATAAGATTATTGAAAAATTGTCAATCTAGTGAAAAGATATGGGCCTACAGATTTGTGGGTGTCATTTTGCCCATGTGGAGAAAACTCAGGCTCTGGGTAAAAAATGCAGGTTACCATTGTCAAATATTTCCCTTTTTACTAGAGTACCTTACCCCTTTACATATTTTATATTTTCAAACCCAAAATTATTTGAAAATCAGGTATTATAGGTGATCATGGAACGGGAGGAATAGGGGCTCGAGGATCTTTAAACTCCACCATACCCGCATTACACTCCTTCTCTATCTTATCCTTTTGACTTGTGGGCTGAAATTGGGTGCGAGGAATGTCTTCGGGGTACTAGGGTTATCTAGGTATTGTGGGCCTAGAAACACTAGGATTCTTACAATGCAAACTCCTCGCTACTCTCTAACTTGTTTCAGCTCTCCTTCACCTTGGTGCTAACTCTGTTAGTTGACCAAACTCACATCCCATCTTTGACTTTATATTGTGAATTTACTAGGATGTCGGGAACCTTATCTCATGAAGGAAATGGGTCCTTTGGGTCTCACGGGTGTGTAGTTCATGTAAACACTACAACGTCCACATTTCATTAGTCATGTCCCCCACATTTGTATTGGGTAGATCTTCAAGATGTGAGGAGAACACAACCTCATGCAACACGTTTCGTGGAAACCCTTTATGCCAGCAACCCATCCTTGACCCACATTACATTAGATTCATTCCCACACAATGTAGTACAACAAAATTGGGTTATTGGGGAACTCACAACCCACCAGTACTTGTTCCGTCTGGGCCTCCCAAGTACGCATAAGCCGCAATACACTATATTTGACCCTTTTTTGTAATATTTCTAATTTCCCTAACTTTTATATATTTTTCCTGGAGCCAAGGAGTTAGAGAAATAGGAATTACCCCTAACACCAATTTTCTCATTTTGACCATTTTCACTTAAATTTAGCTAAGTATAGGATTTTCAAAGCCTAGAAGAATGGGAATACCTCAAAATTTCTTATAAGTCCAAAAACATGGAGATTATTAATTTCTTCCTGGATTCATCATTGAAACTCCACCAAATGTTCAAGTCCAAATTTTTCCTTGTTGCTCAATTTTTACAAGGGTGCAAAAATAGACAATAGTACTCTACTTACACAAGTGGGAAAAGCTCATTTTCTCCATAGTTCTCTACATGGGGTGGCCGTTTACATCATGTCCATTTTCAAGATCCCAAGAAAAGTAAGGAATGCTATTGAAAACATCTAAAGAAGGTTTCTTTGGTTTGGAATTGAAGATAAAAATAGAATACCATTGGTGTCTTGGGAGAAGATCACAAAACCAAAAAGGTATGGAGGAATAGGGTTGAATAACATAAAAAAATATAAATAAAGCCCTTATTGCTAAGATAGGGTGGAGGATTTACAAGTAGGATTTTTGAGTGGAAATTCTATAGGAAAAACACTTGCTGACTTTTGGTAGAAGAAAAGATCTTCTAACTCCTACTAAAATTCCAACAGGATATATCTTCTGGAATAATCAATTTTAGTGTAAAAACCTCCTCTTTAAAGGTATCAGGTGGAATATAGGAAAAGTAAATGAAATAAGATTATGGAAAGATTCTTGGGTGGATAAGAAACAACTTGGGGAGAGTGAATCTTGGAATAATCTCAAATACCACTTTTGTCAAATTTATGGGGTGAAAGTTCAAAATTATTGGAACCTTGACCCTCAAGACACTAAGTGGGTTACTCTTTAACCTCCTGATTAATACAGAGGGCCAACCAGACCTTCTGAAGAACCCAAAAATAGAATAAAGAGAATTCTTATCCTCAATAGATTGTTGGAGGATGAAATAATTTGGAGTAATAAAAATTTAGGTGAGTATGAATTTAAATATGGGTATGATATTTCTTTCGAAGGTGAGGAGGAGAATAAATATTGTGTCGTAATCTAGAACAAATATCTTACACCTAATATTAATTTCTTCATTTGGGAATCTATGCTAAAAACAATTATGACAGTGGACAATTTAAGGAAATGAGGTATGATCCTCATCAACAGATGTTATATATGTAACGAGAATGATGAGTTTACTTATCATCTTTTTATAGAATGTAGGTTTACTTCCGAGGTAATAACCAAAATATTGAACATTTTTAAGTTCAAATTCCCCTCCCAGGAAGCTTAAATAATCTAGTAGAACAATGGAAAGTGACATTTGAACATAGAATTATAAATCTATTATGGAAATGTTCTCTAGTCCACACCATTTAGAGTATATGGATCGAGACGAACAACAAGATCTTCCAAAACAAGACTTCCAATATAGATAAGGTTGTTGATAGGATAAATCAAAATATCAGGGACACCAGTAAAATCCACCAAAATAAGTGAGAATACCCCTTGTCTAAGGATGACATCATAATTATTTAGGCTTTTAGGATCATCTCGACCAAAGGTGAAGAGAAGCATGGGAAAAAATGACCGAGCTAATTCTAAATGGAAACCACCTCCTATGGAATGTGTGAAACTTAACTTTGATGGGTTGGAAAAGATAAGTGAAGGAAAGGTTATGGGCTAGGCTTATTAGAGACCATTCTGGAGAATGTTTAATTGCATATGTTGGGCTATTAGGGGGTAATTGAAATAATTTTGTTGAATCATTCGATCTTGTGAAGGGAATTAGAATAGCTAAGAGGTTCAAGTACAAGAAAATCATTATAGGAGAATCATTGCTTATCATTAAAGACATTGAAGGTAAGTGCAAGTTTGGATGGAATATTAAAAATATAATACTTGAAGCCTGAAGTATGATGGAATATTTTAATGGTGTGGCCTTGTTCCATGTTTTTTGTGAGATAAATTCCAATCCATATGGACTCGATAATCAAGATAATGATTTGGAGGAATGTGGGGAATCAATGGGTCAGGTTTCTTGGAGCCACGTCAAATAACTAATTAATGATGAAAATCATAGCCAAGTAATAGTGCACAAGTGACAAACAATATAGAAGTTTCAAGTGGGGTGGATTAAGAAAGTTTAAGTGTTCCATTTCGATGAGAAAAGGTAAATTTTAATGTAAGCAGAAGAAGATCAGTAAACAGAGAAGTGGTTTGTGTAATAACCAGTCTGAGCACACCACTGGAGGGGAAAGACTAAGGATTGAGCCTACCTTGTTCTATTTGGTCAAAAAAGATGTTACCATATGGAGGTTGTTGCATAAGGGTGGCTTCTTCAAGTTTATCAAACACATCAAAGGTAATGATCTCGACCTTTCCATTGATTTTTCTAAAGCTTGGGATTATGGGAGGGTTAAATTTAGATTTTTTGAGATGTATTTCACTTAGAACTATATTGCATATGTTATGGGGATGTTGATGGAGGGAATTAATTTTTTTGAGGATAATAAACACATAAAAAAAAATTGACACTTTTTTGGCCCTAATGAAAGAATGCATACGTACGAAGATTGAATTGCTAGGTCCTACCTCCCTAAGAGATGGGAAAATGTTTGTAAGTTGGTAATGAAATATATGATCCTAGAGGGAAAATTTCACAAACTTTATACTCACTACCTATCTAGTTTGAACTACTTCCTCCGCAACCAAGCCATGAGCTTTCCATTTTTTATGTTGAGGTTCTTATCTATTTCCATTGCAGATTTCAAGGATGAGAAGGTGGAATTCCCTCTGCATCAAGTATTAATTATTTTGATTTTTGTGTGGAAATCCTTTCTTACCTCCTATCCCCGAGCCCACTAACTCGGATGAGGAGCCCTTGGATAATATCTTGAGAATGAATAAACAAAAGGAACCTGTGGGGATTGACAATGAAGGGGGGTTGTTGAGGTGCTATCTAAATTGAAAAAGGGGGAGACTTCGAAAGGGAAGGTCATTATAGTGGATCTTGAAGAACATATCATCAACTTTAGGAAGTCCAACATGGAGGTGTCTCTAGACACGCTGCTCAAGATTACTAAAACATATGATTCAAGATATAAGGGAATGGCACATAGAATCAGCTAACCAAGAAAAAGGATTAAAGTCCTCAAAGTGGACTTCATAATGTGGGAACAGAGGATCTCTATTTTGTAAGACCAATTAGCCAAACATGACATGTAAAAGAGGACCATGCTAGAACTTAGTAGCACAGATGATAAAGAAGAGGTGACTAGTACCAAGAATGATGAGTAGGAGAAGAATAAAATCCATGCACAGGAACATGATATTCTTAATATGGGTCCCCACTCTCGCACTTGGAGAAAGAAAAAAATGAAACTTTAGCTGAACCTTGGCAGACTGGTTTTTTGATTTTTGTGTTTTAATCCTCTAGGTTGTCTGTGGTTTTTCAAAAAAATATATCTACATTTATCTAAGGCTATTTTTCCCTTACCTTATGTTCAATTTGTGTGTTGGTCAAGATTTGTTTTCCTTATCTTGGTCGGAGCTAGTTTATAGGATGTTGTTTATCCTAGTGTCTTTTTTCTTGCTATGTATTGTGGGTTCTTTAGTCCCTCCAAAACCAAATTATTACCTAATCTAAAAAAAATTATTGTTCTAAAGATATTGATAAAAAAATTATCTTATGTCAAGTGAATTTTAAAAGGATGAAATTGGCTCAATTGGTATGAAATACCTAGAACAAAATTTTGGTTCTTTAAATGAGTCCAAACAAACCTATAGTGATTGGGATTTTGGGTCTTTTAAAATTAAGAATGATGCAGTAAAATTGTGTTTAAGTTATGTTGAAAATTTTGAGGAACTAAGATATTTTTTGAAGTTATAGAATGCATGTGAATGTGTTTCACTTCATTATGATAATCCCAAGTTTCACATTTTTAATTTTTTGATGGATGAACATAAAATTTGTTCTCCTCTAGATGCAACTTATGAGGAATTTGTTTAAATTGACCATGCATTGGAATGTAGGGGAAATTTTCTTGGTGAATTTTGATTAAACAAACATAGAATTTAATAGATTCCTAAATCTGATTGTAATGTAGTAGTAAATGAATAATAAATGAAGTATAGAATTTGACCCAAAAAATAAGCTCTTAAGATTTATAACCCTAATTGCATATGCAGAGATAAAACTACCTAGTTTATTTGCAGAGATCCTGAAGGTGCGTAGATCTAGAGATTTGGAAAATATTATGTACAAAATGTCACAATGAGGCCTAGAAAATGTAGAGATGTCAGAGTATGCTAGAATGGGGCACCAGTGGAGGGTCAAGGGCACCTGAGGTGTTGTAGACCTGTTTTGGGCACCCGTGACTATTTAGAATATCTGAAAATTAGTTTTTTCGGGTTGCGAGATATTCACTGGCCTTTTCTTCTTATCACTAGTATGTTGCACCAAGCTCACAAATGTCACATGTAAACTATAATAAAGAAATGACCTGAAAAAACCTCAAAAGACGCATCAAATACCAAAAATAAAATAATTTAAATGAGGGATCAGAATGTCCTTGGCTCACACACATTGAACTTACCACCAAGTGTTGCACTACATATCATACCCAATGTAGTTTTTTTTGTGTATGGAATTATGCCCTAGGTGTCTCTTATGTGTCTCACATTTGATAGTGAATAAGTAGCTAGGTATAAGAAATGTAAATAGATGTGTGCATGAAAGAATGAACTTCTTCTCCTATATGTGTATGCAAAAGTTTCACTCCCTTGCCCTTGTGTGTGGATGCTAGATGAATGCTTGAGTGCTCTTGTAATGGAATTTGAATGTAACCTTAAGTGGTGATAGCTAATTATTAGTTATTGGTCCCTTATTATGATCACATAACTTTATATTTATATGCTTCCCTTGCTTGAATTTTGTAATCAACCATAAAAATGCCAAATACTAAAAAGATAAGATGCACAAATGGCTATAAAATACCCAAATGATGTGAAAAAAGTAAAAATAGGTTGGGGGTGCCCAGATGGGATGAATGCACCTGACACTGGCGTCTTAGCTGGGAAATGGTGTATAGAGTGAAAAATGTTAAAGTGTGAAAAGACATACTGGGCCAACAAGAGTGTAAGATCAAAAGAGGAAATAGAAAGCAAGTAAAGGTAGCCAAAGATATGGGTCAATTCGTACTTTTCTTATTTATGAATCCTATAAATAGTAGTATGTGATCAGGACTAGATAGATACCCAAAGTACATGATTTAGTGTCTATTTTTTCCCCCACTTGATGTTTTTGAGTGAATGCTCAATAACATAAAGTAAATAAGAGATGCATACATGATAATCATGTAGATTGATGGCAAAAAACATGTCAAGAGACAAGGAAAAGTGTGGAGTGATAAAAAAATGTCAAGTGTGGAAGTTAGAGTAGAGAAAGTGAAAAATGATGATGATGATGACCCTAGGGTGAAAGTGTATGGGTAGATTTTGAGATTGTTCTTATTGTTGATGTCACTTATTTATTTGATGATGTGTGATTGATGTGACTACCATTTCCCATAAGGATGGACTTGCAAAAGATAATGATGAACAAGTAGTTAAATATGTATATGATCAAAATGAGTAAAACGTATGTAAAGAAATGTGTGAAAATGCAAAAGAATGGAAAATGTGCACCTGATCCATGATGAGTGAAAATTGTAGAAAGGATCTTGAAGATGATGTAGAAGAATGATTTTTTTGGGAAATCTCATGCCAAGATCGAAAGAAGTGTAGAGAGAAAAGTATGTAGTCATCCTCCATCCTTTAAATTATTCCCTAAGTGTGAACACGACTGCATATGGTATGTACAAATCCGATCCGTTTCAAACAATTTTGATCCAATGTGAAAGTAGAAAATGTAGTGTAGTGCATACATGTCAAATGTTGAAGGACTGTCTCTCCTATAAAAGTTGTTGTGTATACTACCAGAAACTGTGTTAAACTAATAAAATCTGTGTAACTTCCCCCTGGTCATAGGTGTCTAGGAAGGGCAGAGGGCATCCAGGAACTACTTTCAAGGTCTGTGTGCTAGTGTATGTGCTATGTTGAAGACCAAAGCCAGGTTCTGGGATATTGTTGAGATTGAAGAATTTGTTGACTTTTTGTTGAACTATATTTTACTGTTCCTATAGACTGATGTATGGGGCGACTAATTTACCCAATGATGCCCCCCTCATTTAGGGTGCATGCCATGTCATTAAGGAGTATGCGGCCTAAAGGAAGACCGACCACTGAACTAAAATTGATTCCCCATAGGGGGAGGGATTATGTTTGGTAGAAACCAAGGCACATGAAAAAAATTTGGATGGAAACAAGTGTTAGTGCAAACAAGATAAACACACATGTAAAAATACAAGATGTAAGCTAGTAGACAAGAAGACACTGTGTAAGCTAACACATAAGAAGACAATGCAAAAGAAGACAATGTAGAATATGAAAAGAGGGTTGCAAACATGGGACATCACTCATAATGTGACAGTAAAATTGAGGTTTAGGTGGCTGGAATCATACAAGTAATAAAAGAACAAGAAATACATAGGGAAAATCCCAAAAATAATGGCAGAAAATGAAAAACAAAGTAACAAATAGCCATAGAAGAAAATAAACTTGCAAATCAAATGCTACACATGAAGCACCCATTAGCATGTTAGAAATATTAAAATGTTTCTCAAAACATGTATAATCCAATATAGGAGTGTGCTATAAAAATGTAACAATAGCACTTGTAGTTTGTATGAATGTGGATGCCCCTAAGAGCCATTGTGGGACTAGTATGAGGTATTGCACCAAGCATCCATGCTTTGTGTATCAATCTATGTAAAATAATACGATAAAAAATAGAAGGTAAGTGAACATGTGTATATGGAAAGAGATCATGAGATAGAATATATCTATCTACCATGTGTAATAAAACGTACATGTAAGCATAAGAAAGCAAGAGTAAATGCAACTAAGATATGTAGTATGTTATCGATGAGATGTAATGGAATGTAGAGTGAGTGATAGGAACATTGTTCCCCCCCAGTGAATTTGGATTAGTATGCATGTGATGAGGTTCATTTATACATGCACCCTCAAAATTCAATAATGAACCATAAAACAAGAGCGCATCATCAAGAAAAGTTTTGAATTATGTGTTATAAATATATGATCATCAAAGTGCAAAGCATAAACTGTGCTTGAGTGAGTGAAAGATTTTGATGAGTTTCATTTTATATATAGACCCTAAGTAGTTGAGTATAAACCATGGAACTAGAGTTCTTCATAGGGTAATGAGTGCAACGTGTAAAATTATATTTAAGAAAGTAATGTCATGAATGCATAGAGTGCATATGATGTGTAATAGAAGTTGTAAGAAAGTGGTGTGCTGAATGTGCAAGATGTGTGAGAAGTGTAGTGTATGAGGCTCATGTGTATCATATCCCCTCAATTGTCAAGTGTGAACTAAAGCACAAGAGTGCGTCATTTGGTAACGATGATACAAGAGTGCACCAAGATGTGTATGATGTGTATGAGAGACTAGATATGAAGTGTATAGTATGTAAAACACATAAGAATAATAAAATGGGGGGAAGTGAGTTTGATTCCCCATAAGTGTGCTTTTGATGGAGATGTATGCAGCGACGTGATAGATATCTTACAATTGTGTGAGAGTGTTTTCTTTGTCATGATAAGAGATATGGCAAACATAATGGTTGAATGAAACAACAGTAAGACCATGTGAGGGTGGCATAATTTGAAATGTGTCATGTCCATTAGCAGAAGGAGTGGTTTCTTTTAAAAAATTAATCAGAAATTGAAGTGGAGTAGGATGGGAAGGAATATTGAATGGTGGTAACTTAGGTGGGATTAATGGTGCTGCAGATGACTTGATAGGAGAAGATGGTGGAATGGTTTTGAGAGGTAGTTGCATTCTTTGACATGGTAATACCATAGATGACTTGAGAGGAGGAGGTGCTATATTGATTTTAAGATGTGGTTGCTTAGGCGGATCTTTAATTTACTTAGAAATGATGGCATGATGCTCATTAGACAACGGACAATATTTAGTAACCCATTGAGATGTAAAAATTAGAGAGGACCATGTAACATGATGCTTTGTAGTCAATGAGATAAAACCTTGACACTCAAGATTCTTGATTCTTCATTTTAAATTATAGAAATTATTGTTATTATTCCCATTAATTTGATGATAAGCACAAAATGGGAGACCTTGATATTTTGAAAGCCAATAAGGAGGATAACAATGGGTAGATTGCAATCCGATTAATCTATAATTAAGAAGTGCAGTAAGAATTTCATGCTTCTTAGTATTGTGATCGAACATGAGAGGTGTTAGTAATGGTATAACTTGAGGCTCACTGATATGAGCACATGTATAAGACATAGAATGAGGATGTTAGTCTAGGATTTATTTTCCTAACTTTATTTGTATTATCCTATTAAGGATATTCCACCTCACTTGGAGTTTTCCTACACTTATGGGATATTCTTGCTTATGCATACCCTTTACTACACTATTTTAGGTGTTGGTTACAACTTGAATACACTATTCGAGGTGTTAGTCACCACTTGACTACACTATTCTAGGTGGAGATTGCCATGATTCTAGGAGGAGGTTATACATTAACCACCTATATGTACATCTCTTGCACTATTTTATTTTATTATCTTGATTTGGAGATAATTTTGTGTTATTGTAATTATATCTCTCGCATTTTCATATTTTTACAGTCTTGTAGGCTTGAATTGTTTTATCTTGGAACAATTCACGTATCAAATCATTCACCTGTGTAATCTTCTAACCACTATATCTAGAGTGCTTCTCTGATAGATGATGAGAATATTAACTATCATGAGTCTGATAAGTGTTCTTAAGATGTTGCATTTCAGATCTAAGAGATGTAATCGTGGATTCCATAGCTTGAAATTTATCTTAAAATAAAGAATGTAAAGCTTCAATAGACTTGTATATTCATTGATTGGCCTTAGAAAAAATAGATTCATCAGTGATATAATTGAAGACGTCACTAACTTGTTAAGGAAGCATGTTTATAGGGAGATACATAGTATCTCGGGTTTTATGAATATCTTATTTACAAGATGGGTACATTTGAAGCAAAGAGACTTGAGAGACTTTATGAGACATGATGGAAGAAAAAGAAGGATACAAGAGTAATTGAACATGGATTTACTAAATGATTTAATAAAAATACACTTTTTATGCTAAACCCGTAAATGAAATGTAGTAGTAAATAAATAAGCACTGAAGTACATAAATGACCTAGCTAATAAGTAAGATACATGAACAAACCCTAGGTACAAGAGGGGGAATAATATACTTAATTGATTCAAAATGATCCCTAAGATGTACTAAGTTGAAAAATTAATGAAACGGAAGTACATAATCTCATAACCATGATCAAAAAATTGTGCAACTATCGGATGAGGCTGGACACCAGTGCCTAGGAAGGTTGGGAATGCCCTGGGCTCTGTTGACCTGATCTTAGAACTAGTGGCTTGGTAGGTTCTCATGTTCTGAATTTTTCTAGGTCAAAAGGTTGTCACAAATATTCACTTTTATTCGCATGTATGTTGCAATATGATTTCCAAACCCACATGTAACCTACAAAACAAATGATATCTCGCAAAAACCTTAAAACGTATCCAATACCAGAAAGAAAATAATACAAATTAGGGGTCAAACTATCCTAAGTTTTCAAACAAGTGATCTTATGACCGAGCATTTCACTACATCTCATACCCAATGTAGTTTTATATGTGTGTGAAGAATTTTGTGGTTCTTGTGTGTTTCACACTTAGTAGCAAGAAATTATCTAGGTGTAAGAAATGTAAATAGATTTGTGCATGAAATAATGAACTTCCCCTCCGATGTGTGTATGTAGAAGTATAAGCCACTTGCCCTTGTTTTTGGATGATATATGGTTTTTTGAGTGCTCTTGTATTGACCTTTCAATTCAACCGTAGGTGGTGATAGCTAATGCTTAGTGCTTGGTCCCTTATTATGATCACATAACTTTATATTTATATGATTCCCTTGATTGAATTTCTTAATTAACCCTCGAAAGGTCGGCTACCAAAAATATAAGATTTGAAAAGAGTACAAAGAGGTCAGGGACGCCCAAAAGGGATGAGGGCACTTGCGCTGACATCTTAGTTGGGTGGTGGTGTTAGGAGGGAGAAATACCAAAGGGTGAAAAGACATACTGCGCCAACAGAAGTGTAATTCCAAAAGAGGAAACAAAAATCAAGCAAAGGTGGCCAAAGACATGGGTCAATCAATAATTTTCTTACTGAGGAATCATATTAATAGTAGTATATGATTAGGAATAGATAGATACGCAAAGCGCATGATTTAGTGTCTACAAATTTGAAAAAAAATCATTCATGCACATAATATTTAAGTTGTAGGGTGTTATAATTATATTCACACAAGGACAAATATGGATGTTGAGCTGGACCCTATTAGATATTATGAGTTTAATGACTCTTTGTTGATTAGAATTGTTGAGTAGAGTAAAGAGGTAGATGAATTTATAACTGATTCATGTTATCATATTGTTGAGGATGTAGAAGAAAAAAGTATGCATACGAGCATAAACTAGTTGCACATGGATTTTATTTATGTGACAAAATTAATAAGTTTTACAAAATTGGGAGTGATAATTATAAAAAATGTGTTACATTATGAGGAAGTGTCTCTTCTGGTTGCTGCGTTTTCCCACCCATCTTCTTCTACTACTAATTTTATTGATGTTGAGTATGAGAGATTTAGTTTTTTATTTTCATGAGTTTCTCTTTATTCACCTTAACACCACATACATCCACATATGCCTAATTTCCTTTTTAAGGAAAAATATGAGATATTTATTAAGTCCTTTACTTGTAACAGAAGTGAAACTCATACGATGTTGTGATGATAAGTTGTGTTGTGAACATGTATTAGTTTCAAACTATGACTTATTTGGTGCAACTACTAACAAACTATTGTTTAGTGGTGTGAAAGATACAAATAAAAGTGTTGTTTTTATCCTAGGATTTTTATTAGAACAAAGAGTTCCTTCCTTGTTCAGAGTGTGAAAAATTATATTTTGATGCTAAGATATCTAAGTACATTGGTACTAATAATTTTTGTTTTGGTATGGATACAATTTTGGAGCAGTAAGAGGATCACCCAAGTGAGAAGTCAAAATATGGTTTCTTATTAAAGAAAATTATGTGTGTTTATTTGAGAAGTTATCAAGATTGTTGGTAAAATGAGAAATTGAAACTTTACAAACCCACCATTTTTTTCCCCCAAATCTATTTCAAACCATATTTTATAAGTGTTGAAACTTGTGATGACAATGTTGGTTTTGAATATTCGTATTTGTATGTTGATGTTGGTTTTTCATGAAAGGAATGATAAGAATATTGTTCCAAGCCACGATCTCAGATGATAATAGCACACCACATTAGATTTGCAAAACAGAAGAGCTAAAATACCATATATGGAAATCCATCATAATTTATAATGCTCAATACATTACAATACAATGAATTGAATTATTTAATAAGAAATATGTACATATATGAGGAGGGAAGTGCAAATAATACCTAAATAAGTGGTGAAGAACTCCCACTAACTGATACTGGTAGTTAAGTTAACTTCAGAAGACTAGTAAGCTAACTCCACACAACTAGTACACCTAAGCAAGCTAACCCAACAAGTATAGGGCTAAAACAACTGTAAGAATTATCCTGCTAAATAAATAAAAGGATAAATAATAACCTACACTAACACCATCTCGTAAGCATATCTTAGGTGGGTGGAAAATAAGGTGGGTCCCGACAACAAGGCTTGATGAGGTACCCACATACAACAACTGGGAAAAATAGACATCACAATGTACCCAAAACTAGTAATAAAAAAATAGAGAGCGAAAAAATCCCGCTATAAGATATCCCAAGAATCTCAGCTCCAAAAACTCATAAAATGTTGAAGAATTTTGGTGCGCATTATGGTCTGAATCCACTACTAAATCATAGAACTAAAAAAAAATGACACTGAGCTTCACCAGAATAGCTCCATGCAAGGAGACTGTCAATGGAGTGATGTCAAAAGTGCAAAAAATACACCAAACATAATTTGATCAACTGCTACAAATAGGTGCACCATGATCTAAGAACAACCAAGGTAACAAGGCAAGGAAACAAGATCCAAATAAATAGGAGTTCCATGTTCCAAGAAAATCCAAGGTAACAAGGCAAGGACACAAAACCCGCAGAAGCACTATCAACACATAACAAGGAAAGGACATGAAACACAAATAATCAATATCAACACCATACTCTCCCATACTGCTGAAGGGGTAGAGTGACACCACAAATCTGTATGAGTTGCCAAAATCAGCTACTCAATAACTGACAAACTAACACTGGGCTTCACCAGAATAACTCCCCCATAAGAGAGACTGTCAACATGCCAAAAAATAAAGTGTTAAAAATACAGATCTAGAATATCTCAAAAAAAAAAGAGATATAAATGCATACACCTATAGATACAAGAATGCAACACCAAAAAGTTGAGCATGTTGGGCTCAACCAAAATTATGTCCACAAGTGATTACAACACCCTCCCAAATTTGACACTTTATAATTGATTGTGTGTAAAAATTACAATGAGAAAAAGTACCTTTTAAATTTGAATGTGTTTAAAAATGTCAGCAATGCGTAGATCTCGAAAGAAATGCACAATTTCAAAAAAAAATCACCTTAATCCAAGCTATAGATCAAAAGTTAAGAGCTCTAGAAGGTTTTGCTATTAAAATAATATTTTAATGCTGATCTTTTTTTTCAAAGGTACATGTGACACCGAACTGTCCAAAGGGTAACAGAGTGCATCCACACGATATAGGCTTGCGACCAAAGGATAAAAGCTTGCGCCCAAGACCTAAAATGTCTAGAGGGTAAATCATTGCATCTAAAGGGTACACATCAATATCCAATGGATAAAATAATGCACCTAGATGGTACAGATCTACGTCTGGTGGATAAAAGAATACATCCAAAATTGAAATATCCAGAGGGTAAAAGAATGCATCCAGAAGGTACATGCTTATATCTAATGGATAAAAGAATGCACCCAGAGTGTACAGATCTGCATCTAGTGGATAAAAGACTGCATCCAAAACCAAAATATCTAGAGGGTAAAAGAAAGCATCTGGAAGGTACATGCTTATATCCAATGGATAAAAGAATGCACCCAGAGGGTACATATCTACATACATATTTGACTATCTTAAAACATGGTCAAGTTTACAATCGATTCTAGGGTTTTTGCACCTTCCAAATCCAATGTCGGACTCTGTTTTGCATAAAAATTCATGCTGCATAAAATTGATAACAAATTCCAAATACATGAAAATAATAAACCCTTGCTTGCAAATAAAAACTTATAGATGGATGTCTACATGCATCTATTGCTCTGATACCATCAAAGGAATGATAACCAGATCATACCAAGCCAAGAACACATATACTAATAAAACACCACGATCAATAAGATGAAATAAATTTTCCAGAATAACTTTACAAAACCTTTGTAAACAAATGAACAACAATATCATATATTAAAATGGAACTCAATGAATTACAATGAGAATGGGCCTTGCTTATATAGGCAAGGAATAACAATATAAAAACCAGTCAAGGTCGTAGATCACACCATAAATCAAGGAAATAACTAGTCATCAAAGAACTAGTTAAGACCATAGATTTAGGAGAGAACTAGACATCAAAGATATAGACAATACCATAGATCAAGGAAAGAACTATACAAAACAACTTGATAATATCTCCTAATATATAAATAAGATAAAAGAAATATCCACATACATAAGTGGGTGAGGATAAATATAATAAAAGTAAATAAAGTACCTAGGTGAACATGAGCTAAGGTAAATACCTACTCTAACATTTCACTTAATTTTTAACTTGGATTAGAAATATGGGATTGGTGTTGGGACCCTATTGTAGCTTCCAAATCTTAAAGGCGCGTAGGCACGCACGGTCGGAGGAAGTGCGCAAGTTAAGGCACGTAAGGTAGGATTCAAAAATGGTTCTTGGAGAACCAAGGACGCGCACCCACAAAGCACAATTATGGACTTAACCGTTTTCAGCCTTTTGGAAAGAACACATGAAGAACGCGTTCCATTTGGATAAGGTTCTTGCCTAGCAATAGGGTGTCCTGGAAGGAATATACCTTGCGATAAGAAGATCCAAAAAGCTAATCATGACATGGAGAGGCATGCACCTGGGGCGACCCACACCTTGACACTTGGGGCCAGATTTGAGGTTGCAGAGGAGTTTGTTGGAGATCAGATTCCTATATATATGCATGCCCTTAGCAAAGAAAAAGAGAGAACCAGAGGAAGAAAGTGGAGCCCTAGAGAATTACTGCGAGAACTATTGGATAAAAGGGGTAGATAATTATAGGAATGATGTAATAAGGGAATGGGGAATGTAAATTTTTTTTCAAAAGTCTTCATGTATGGATCTAGATATGGTGCATGACTATGATATTCCCTTCTGTAATATTCTATAGTAATGCTATGAATGAATATGATAAGGTTACCACAATAATTGTATTAAGATCTTCTCTCTGTATTATCTGCATATTTCTATTATGATTTTGATCTTGTATAATCAGGAACCTTATTTGAATGTTAAGTCTATTTGTAGATTTACAACTTCCTAGTTCTATTAATTTTGTTAAGCGCTTTTACTTTTGATATGACTGAAAGGGTATTGAAGCTGTTCTGAGCTCTATAGCTTTTTCATGTCCTTTAAATCACTAATTCAAGATCATGAATGATGCCTTCCACTAAACTCAAAAAAAAAGAGACTCGGATCCCTCTCATGTGCCTCAGGTGAGTGCTCAGCACCCGCTGGGTGATAGGACAACATGCATGAGGTTCCCCTATTATTAGTGGGTGTAAAAATGACTACATCTTGGTTCCGTTGTCGGGACCTCTTTTCAAAGTTGTAGTGGAACATGGCATACATCGTGGTCTGTGTAAAAAGTGATGACAGAGCGCTTAACACTTGAAGGTGTTGAAAATTGGTTTAAAATCATGGAGGATGAGTTTTCTCAGAGATTCAGTATTGGACCAGAGTTTGATAAGTGAAGATGTGTGGAAGACATTCTCTATCATGAGTTATATGAAACCTTCTTCTATTGTTTCTCAGTAGAGTTATTTGAGTGGCTCTAGTCATATGCATCTAGGTCGGGGTGGTATTATAAATCACACCCTTGGAGCCAAGAAACATAATAGAACTTGCAAGATGTTGATCTAACATGGACCGATGCTATAGATCATTGGTGGAAGGGAGTATTGGCTAGCTAAACTCTGGAATACGTGAATTCCACGTATTCTTGTCTTAAAGTTGTTGAGTTTGAATTTTTGTGGGAGCCCAGAGAATCATTTTTGTAGGTTATCCCCCTACCAATCAAAATATTGATGGTAACCATGAGTTTAGAGGCATTCCCAATGGCTGGCTAAACCACTCTGAGTGCTTGGCGAGGAAGACAGGTTGGGGAAAGATGGCTGATATAATGATTGAAAAGGAAAGGGAGGAGATATGGATCAAGTATGGTGACGTGCGTGAGAGGGAGATTACGAGATAGCGTGAGGTTGCATTTACGATGGATCCATGGAGGCAGATGTTTTTTGGAGAAGAGTTTCACATGGAGGATGTGGAGCCTAAACATTCTGTGCTACCCCATCTTGGCAAGTGCAGAAGAGAGAACCCCTCAGCTTCTAATGAGATCCCGTCATGTGGAGAAAGAAGAGTCGTTTACATGCATCTGAACCCACCTAGCGACTGAACCTTGGCACTTGGTTTGTTTGAATGAGGGAAAAATATAGTTGATCTATTTGATATCAGTGGAAGTAACCAATCAACACCCAGAAGATACAACTTCTCGTTTGGGACTTCTATGGCTTCACACACTATTTTAGTATTTGGTGGAATGTTTGGACAAGGCATATATATATGTGGTTTTGGGAGTGCGTCAGGACGTGGTGGAGGAAATACGACTGGGAGTGGCACTATTTCACAAACTGTCAGCGTGTAATTCAGTGGGCCGACAGGGATGTTCGACGACAAACACAGCCAATGTACCTAACACAGGAGGATCTGGAGGTGGAAGTGGTGGAGCTGGTGGCTCAAGATCTAGTGGATCAGGTAGAGGAGGAAACATTAGAGGAAATCAAGGGACTGGGTCAGGAGGACAAGGGCCTCAGCCACCTCCTCAAGTATTTTTTGAGATGTCTCTACACTTACCAGATTACATTGGGATAGAAGATGTTATAGAGCATGTGCATAAGTGCGGCTGCTATGGCACACGAAGGGGATCACAATCCAAGATCGAAAGGCCAGTCAATTTACAACAACCTTGCAAGGATGGGTGCATAGTTGGTATAGAAAGTATGACCCTCATCAGACTGTTGTGGATTATACCACACTGAAAAATGTGTTCTTGGCAGAATTCCACATACTTGAGTTTGAATAGAAGAGCATCAACTCTCTCAAGGAAATCCAATAGGGAATGGCAGAGAGCGTCCAGGAATATGATGTGCACTTTAAAACTCTATTGTCTAAACTGTCTTATGATATCCACCCTTCACAACATGCTCAGTGGTTTATCAAAGGGTTGATCACACCCTTTAGGAGGGCTTTGTCTCATAAAACATTCACGGACCTACGTGAAACGTTGGAAGCTACTTTGCACGTTGAGGTAGTTGGTAGTGTTGACATTGGTGTTAGCCCATTTCTGGAGGCTCAGATCACTGCCATGGTTAAGCAGTTGGAGAAATTATCTTCCAACACAGTTCCAGAGACTCACGGTTGGATGTGGTGCACAAATTGTAATGTAGAAGGGCACATAAAGGATAATGGCGGGATATGTACTCGGAAGGTGGTACACATCGTAGTAGTAAATTATGAAATATTTCATAGAGACCATGATGCAAGTAGGTGCCCCCTTGTACATCACGTGGCCCACAAAAAAGTATCTTGTTATTACAAGATATGTACCTCAAACACACATGACACCAACGATTGTAGATTGATTGACCAGATTCATAAGGTAATTGATCTTGGTGTGTGCTAGACTGACATTGCCAACAATTACAAAGGAGATGAGCTCCACCTTCTTGGAAACTTTACGCACTTTAGATTTCTCCTCTTGTAATTCTTGCTGTAGTTGAGCGCTGATCATCTTTTCAAGGCTGAGTTCCTTTGTTAGCTTAACTATTTCTTCCTTCCTCTTCTCCATCAGGTCCTCTAAGAATTTAACCATGTCATTTCTGTAGAAGAGCCTAGCCTCAACTTCCATGGAGACTTTTTTGAGCACGTTACACACTTGCTCATCTTATAGTTGTTACGTGTTTATAATGGGGTTGTCCCCCTTTCCTTTAGATAGTGCTAGTATCACTCCTTGGTTAACCTCAAACTCGGGCTCATCAAGGTGGGAGTCAAATACCCATAATAGCAATTTTCTTGTGCGTAGGTATCCACTATCAGGATCAAAGGACTCCATGGAAATTAGTTCCTTGGTGGGCACAGTACTCTGGAAACGAACACGTAAAATTTTTTTGGGGTCATCAACATATCCCATCATTATTCTTCCCCCTCTTGTGTGTTTACTTCCCATGTGCACACCCTTGGAAATAGTTACTGAAAGAGTTGGGCCTTTTGTGCTACTTACACTTTTCTCCCTTTTCTCTTTCTTGAATTCACTGAGCATGAGCTCCGTACTGTGCTCCAATTCATCATCTAACAAGGCATTAATCACCATCTCCACCTCCCTTGTCACTTTCTCATCCACTTCCTCCTGAGTGAGCTTGGGCATATCTGTCTCCTTAGTACTTGCCCCCTCACTCGTTTCTTCACTCCATGCACCTTCCTCTTCTTGGGCACCCTTCCTCCTTACAAAGATGAAGGCATCATTTGCATCTTCTACTTCCTCTTCCTCTGAATCATGGACATCAATTAGCTCCTAATCTACCTCTAGCTCTTCTTCTTCATCATCATCTTTTTTGCATATATAGGCATTTCTATCATCTATATCCTCAGACTCTGGTTCTTCCATCCCCTCTTCTTCTTCCTTTGCTGAAAACTCCAGAGTCGAGGATGTGGTATTCTCTTCATCTGAGGGTTCCTCAGGGGATGGTGGCTTCACAGGTTCTGGGGTCTTTTCCTTGACCACCATTCTCTTCTTCTTCTAGACATAGGTACTTGTCCCCATGGTACCTACATTTTTCTTCTCCACCGCCCTCTGTTCCTCTTTCTCTTCCCTCTCCTTATGCTTTAGCACGGGCTTCTTTCTTCTAGTAGGGTCATCTGGGATGGATATCTCATTTTCCATGTACATGCCCTTTTCAAATTTTGGCCTTATGCGTAGGTAAATCCATGCAGCATTTCTCCCAGCAATAGGTAAGGTCAAGGGCCTTACAATATGCACATCTTGCGACATGTACCTTTCAACATACCCATGCTTCTCTGGGTAGACCAGCTTCTTCCTCATTTCCCTGTGCTCTCTGTCAAGGGTTGACAAGTTAAGGTCTAATTTCTTCGACTCCTTGTATCTGTTTACTCCCGCTTGGAAAAATTGGGCAGTAAATGAAAATGGTAGTTTGCACCATGGACTCCAGCTTCCATCGACCAAAATGAACCTGCCAATACAAAAGTGTTGGTAGACTGCGAACTCTGCTTCTCCTTTGGTCGCTGCAGGGAGTTGTTCAGGGATCCACCATTCAGCCCTGAATGCATTCCTAAGGCACATATACCATTCATCTAAGTGCACCTTTTGTACCCCTATCATTGATTCACATGTGTATTTCTGAAACCTCTCTATAGGCGAGGGATCTTCAGCAGGGTACTCCCACACAAACTTGTCGGATGCATCTGACACCCCGATTTCTGAGAACACAATTGTCAACAAAATGTTTCCAAATAGGATCTTTCCTCCCTCATCCATGATACTTATGATTCCATCTGTAATATATTGGGATAGGTTGTATATGGTTCCCTTTGCGACTTTCCTGTAGATATTCAGCCAGGGTTTGCTCACCTGGGTCCACCTTTCTTGTCCATTCAGCTTGGAGACTAGGTGAGTAGCCATCTTCATCACTAGATCGCTGATATCTGAGATGTTGTAGTACCTTGATCCATCTTAGTCACCAAAACTGAATCCTAAGGAAACAAAACCAAGATGTAGTCATTTTTGCACCCACTAAGAATAGGGGAACCTCATGCGCACCGACCTATCACCCAGTGGGCACTGGGTGCTCACCCGAGGTGTGCGAGAGGGAGCTGAGTCTCTCTTTTATGTGAGTTTAGTTGAATGCATCATTCATGATCTTGAATTAGTGATTTAAAGGACATGAAAAAGTTATAGAGATTAGAACAGATTCTATACCCTTTCAGTCATATCAAAAGTAAAAGCGCTTAACAAAATTAACAGAACTAGGAAGTTGGAAATCCACAAATAGACTTAACATTCAAATAAGGTTCATGATTATACAAGATCAAAAGCATAATAGAAATATGTAGATAATACAGAGAGAAGCCTAAGATGGCTAAAATTTACATTCCCCATTCCCTTATTACATCCTTCCTATAATCATCTACCCCTTTTATCCCATAGTTCTCGCAGTAATTCTGCAGAGCTTCGGTTCTCTCTTTTTCTTTTCTAAGGGCGCACATATATATAAGCATATGATCTCCAATAAACTCCTCTACAACCTCAGATCTGGCCTCAAGTTTCAAGGTGTGGGTCACCCCAGGCGCATGCCTCTCCATGTCATGATTAGCTTTTTGGATCTTCTTATCGCAAGGTATATTCCTTCAAGGACACCCTATTGCCAGGCTAGAACCTTATCCAAATGAAACACATTCTTCATGTGTTCTATCCAAAAGGTTGAAAATGGCTAAGTCCCAAATTATGCTTTGTGGGCATGCATCCTTGGTTCTCTAAGAACCATTTTTGAATCCTTCCTTGCGCACTTTAACTTGTGCACTTCCTCCGGCCGTGCATGCCTATGCACCTTTAAGATTTGGAAGCTATAATAGGGTCCCAACATTACCCTACACTTCACCTGTTCTCCGCCCTCGGGAACCTCTTCAAAGAATGCAGTACAAAAAGGAAAGGCCTTGCCTTGGAAAAGAATAGAGGGAAAGAATAAAGAATGGGGGTGAGAAAGAATAGAAGGAGAACTGCCTAAAGAAGAAGAAGGGAGAAATTCTGCTGCAGGTCAACCTCTAGTGTATACTATGTGCTGACTTCATCCTGTTCCCTCTTGCAAAGGTCGCCAACCAATGCACTCACCTCGTCAAAGGTTAATCTTTCCCCCTTTGTGTTTATGGTATCTACTGCCATTTCTAGTTCCTTAGCTTGATCTTCCAAGGCATCCATCTTCCTTGTAATGACCTAGTAGAGCTCTTTAAGCTGGGTTTTGATTGAGACCTGAAGGATCTCAATAGCTTCAGATTTTCTTTCTACTACAAAATCCCCATTCCCGGGATCATCATGGTTGAGGATCATTTTTGTGCACTATCCCCCTAGCAATCAAAATCTTGATGGTAACTATGAGTTTAGAGGCATTCCCAATGGCTAGCTAAACCACTTTGAGCACTTGGCGAGGAAGCCAGGTTGGAGAAAGATGGCTGATATAATGACTGAAAAGGAAAGGGAGGAGAGACAACTCAATCATGGTGAAGCGCATGAGAGGGAGATTGCGAGATGACACGAGGTTGCATTTACGATGGATCCATGGAGGTAGATGTTTTTTGGAGAAGAGGTTCACATGGAGGATGTAGAGCCTGAACAGTTTATGCTACCCCATATTGGCAAGCGCGGAAGAGAGAACCCCTCAGCTTCTGATGAGAACCCATTGCGTGGAGAAAGAATATTCATTGGCGTGCATCTAACCCCACCTAGCGACCGAACCTTGGTGCTTGGTTTGTTTAAATGAGGGAAAAGTATAGTTGATCTATTTGATATTAGTGGAAGCAACTGATCAGTGCCCAGAAGATACAAATTCTTGTTTGGGACTTCTGTTGCTTCACACACTATTCCAGTATTTGGTGGAATGTTTGGACAAGGCATATATATAGGTGGTTTTGGAAGCACATTTGGAAGTGGAGGAGGAAATACGACTGGGAGTGGCACTAGTTCACAAACTCTTGGTGCATAATTCAGTGGGACAACGGAGACGTTCAGCACGACAAACATATGCCCTATACCTAACATAGGAGGATATGGAGGTAGAAGTGGTGGAGCTGGTGGCTCAAGATTTAGTGGATCCATGGAGGAGGAAACACCAGAGGAAATCGAGGGACTAGGTCAGGAGGACAAGAGCCTCAGCCACCTCCTCAAGTATTTTTCGAGATGTCTCTTCACTTACCAGATTATAGTGGGATAGAAGATGCTATAGAGCATTTACATAAGTGTGAGCTGCTATGGCGCGCGAAGGGGATCACGACCCAGGATCAAAAGGCTAGTCAATTTACAACAACCTTGCAAGGAAACGTGCATAGTTAGTATAGAAAGTATGACCCTCATCAGACTGTCGTGGGTTATACCACGCTGAAAAATGCGTTCTTGGTAGAATTCCACATACCTGAGTTTGAACAGAAGAGCATCATCTCTCTCAAGGAAATCCAGCAGGGAATGGTAGAGAGCGTGCGGGAATATGATGCACACTTCAGAACTCTATTTTCTAAATTGTCTTATGATATCCACCCTTCACAACATGCTCAGTGGTTTTTCAGAGGGTTGATCACATCCTTTAGGAGGGATTTGTCTCATAAAATGTTCACAGACCCACACAAAGCGTTGGAAGTTGCTTTGCACATTGAGGCAGTTGGTAGTGTTGACACTGGTGTTAGCCCATTTCTGGAGGCTCAGATCGTTGCCATGGCTAAGCAGTTGGAGAAATTATTTGCCAACACAGTTCCAGAGACTCGTGGTGGGATGTGGTGCATAGATTGTAATGTAAAAGGGCACACAAAGGATAATGGCAGGATATGTACTTGGAAGGTGGTACGTGCTGTAGCAGTAAATTATGAAATATGTCACGGGGACCATGATGCAAGTAGGTGCCCCCTTTTACAGTGTGTGATCTGTAAAAATGTATCTTGTTACTACAAGATATGTACCTCAACCACACATGACACCAAGGATTGTAGATTGATTGATCAGATTCATGAGGTAATTGATCTTGGTGTGTGCCCGACTGGCATTGCCAGAAATTCCAAAGGAGATGAGCATCGGTATGAACAAGACGAAGATGGAGGTGCACGCAGGAGGGGATTTCATGGAGGATTTCATGACCATGGTAACCGCGGGGGAAGAAGTGAGTTCCCGCATGGAACATGCTTTAATTATGGAGCCACAAACCATTATAAGCATGAATGTCCAGATCTTCTACAATGATCTTGGTGTGGAAAAAAAACATAAGTATGAAGAGTGCCCAGAGTTATATGAACATATGAATCAGTAGCACCTGAAGGATAAGGGCAATACCATGGTGAGTATTAAGAATGATGATGTGTAATGGCTCCTGTGAGTAATACGTGAATCAGAACTAGAGCCTGTTATGGTAACAATAAGGGTGGAGTCCGCACATGCAAGGGAAGTGCCTAAGTAGAAACATTTGGTTTCAAGGGAAGAAGTAGTTATGGGAAGTATCAAAACCCAGTTCACCAGAAAGAATTCTATTAGGAAACCATGGATGTAATTCAAATTTTATAAGGGGAGATCCAATGTTTAAAAGAGAAAACTAGAAAAGATGAGAAAAGAAGACTAGTAGAAGCACCAAAGGATGACTTGGATGAGGTTAAGGAGGTGTGTAAACTACTAAGGCAAGAGAATTTTATTCTCCTACTAGGAGCATGGTTGAGAGAAAAGGTACCACGCACCGGGGAAGAACATGAAAGGTAGATCCTACATGCAAACCTCCCACCTCACAGCCTTGATTACGACAAAAAGATCACCTTGAACACAATAATGGATGGATGGCTACTTAGCAACATCCTCATTGACATAGGCACAGAGGTTAATGTTCTCACTTTAGATGCCTGACATCAAATGGGAAGACCTGCATTACAGCCATCTTCAAATGTGTTGTATATGGAAAATAAGACAAAGGTAATGCCCATAGGTGTTCTTAAGGATGCAACATTACCATTCAGGGGACTAAGTTCACTAGGGATTTTGAATTCTTGGCACTTGCTAAGGAAAATAATTTCCCAACGTTACTTGGGCACTCGTGGTGCTATAAGAATAATGCAGATCTCTAGTTTAACAAGGGGTACATAAGTTTTGAAAACAAGGAAGAGAGGGTGATTATACCACTTGCTGATGGAAAGTTCACACCCTATACTGAACACCTTGGAGAGGAGGTCCTGGAAATAATATATGTGCGCTCCATAAGAGATCCAAATACCATCCACCCTATAGAAGGAGTCATCCAATTTGATGATGCTCAATCTGTCAATAATACTACTAGTATAACATGTGATAATTACGTGCATGGAAGTTATGAATTGATTGGGTGACATCTAAATGGATCGGTGACTAGGTAACCTTGGCGCGTATAGTTCGACCCCTAGGAGGAAAGGTAATAACCAAGTATTTTGGGGTGTATACCCCGAGGTCTTTTTGAGAGAAATGGAAGCTCAATGGAGGGAGGATGAGCGATGAGGTATGCTGGGTTATTTTTTGATAGGCACAGTAGCGAGGTGGTGGGACGCACATAGCAAAAACTTGTTGGAATGGCGTGAAGTTAGAATTACGCTCACTATCTGATTCTCAAAGAGCAATATCCCCACCACTATCAAGGATTACAATTGAAATGAACATGCCTCTTCCCACATCCAGGAATGTGAGAGGATCTGAGGAGAAGGTGCAGAAGCTTTACCACCCTCCCTTTGGGTGCACAAGGTGCATTTGAAACTACAAGGTTGTGCGCACGCTTGGTACATCCATTCTGAAACTCACCGCTAGACGGGAAATTGGAAGGACCCATAAAGTGCCAGAAATGGAGACATTTTGGAGAAGGTATGAGTTAGTGCAAATTCACAGCACCCCCAAATGAGTTATAGATCTACTTTTCTAAGGAAAACTCATCTGGTGTGAATGCACAACATTGAGCCTTCTCCAAGGTGTGGGACCTTCCAAGGTGAGAAAACTCTCTAGATTGAAGCTAGTTTTTACTCCTCTGTTTAGGTGTATACATGCAATATTTATCAGAGGTTCTGATTCAAAATTCTTACTCTAAAATTACCAAGGGGACAGGATTGAGAGAAAACATGGAAATGAAAAACAAAACTAAGAAAAAATACAGAGGCGATGCATCAAAGGAGTGTTGAATTCCTTTCTTTAAAAAAAATAGACACAAGATCATGAAGAAACAACAGACAAAACATGCACAACATTTGCACAAATTACCAGAATGCAATGAAGAGATCAAGAAGGAAACAATACCAATGCTACATGAGAGGATTGGAAAATTGAATCACAAGACATACATGTATTGTCATGTTCCAGAATTTGATACAGTACATTGCAGATAGAAAAGAGGAAGGAAAAAACATGTTACAACCTCCATGGGAGGTCTTGAAACTCCTTCAAATCCACCTACTAAGGGGAAAATGAAGAGCTTGCATGAAGCAAGAACATCCAACCTTTTACAAATGAGCCAAAATTGAGCTTTTAATGGCGAAGCAGAATGAAGGGAAAGTGCAAAAAATGTTGGGTAAAATTAATTTGGGACTTAAACCACCAAAAAAATTCATCTAATGGGCCTATAAAATGATGAATTTCCATGGAAAATCCCATAATTTAAAAGTATATTTCTTTGCAGATCCAACAACAGAGGCCCATACTTCATTAATTTTGGTGGTTAGAGGAACCATTTCTACATGTTTTTGTATGTCAGAGACATTTTTTGCATTGTTTATCATATAAATCTTCACCAAAATCCAATATTGAACCCTCCATCAAGTAGATAATTTCAACAAGATTTCCATTGATATAAAGAACGTGAAAATCTAATCTCTGGATCAAAAGATATGGCCCTCTAAAAATTTAGGGCAAAAAATGAGGCAAAAATTCGGGATCGACAGGATGAAACTTTAAAATTTTCCCCATTTTTTGAATTTGGGGAATATTTTCCCTAAAAAGCTCCACCTTGCCTCCACCACTCCACTGCCACATGTAACTTCATCCCATTCACTCCGATGGGTTCAAATGGTCACTTCTTCTCCTTTGATTGAATTCAATGGAAAAATTTCCAAAAATTCTCCATTCCCCCTGCTCCGCTCTCCTAGTAACACGTATCACCACCTGGTTTGCTGGGTGGGGGTGAATGCTCTTTCAAATTTTTCCTTTGATGCCGCTTTTTTAGACTACTTTGGAAAAAATTTCACCAAACAGCTCCCCACACCTCTAACCTCTTCAAAAACATGACACATGTCATCTTCTCATCACTTGGCCGCGGGCCCTCGCTTCATAATTTAACTTTTGCGGCATTTTAACCCCACAAAGGGAAAAAAATGCTCCAAGTTTGCCCTCTACGGGCCTGTTAGGACACGTGGCGGCATGTTATTTCTCGAAAAGCTTCATCGGGCCTATGGGAAAAATCTCCCCTCTGTAACCATTTTACCAAAGTGTCCAAAAACTTAAAATTTTCGCCAACATGACGCACTGCTACCCCGCCATGACACGTGTCACCACTCTCATTGGCCGCGGGCATGTCTCAGGGAAATTCTTCGCTCCAAAACTCTCTTTCGAGCCATAACTTGCAGATTTACAAGGAGTTAGGAGGAAAAATTTTACCTTTCTGGAAAGGTGAGGAAAATTACCCTATCTGATGGAATCCATTTCTAAATTTTTTTTGAGTCCTTGAAGCATGTCAAAAATTCATTTAACTGCTATAAAAGGAAAAGGAGTAGGAGTTAGCCAAATATAAGCAAGGGGCTTATTTTGGATAACACTTTTGGCAACTCAAAGGGGTCAATCTACTTGCTAGATGAAGTGATCAACTAGCCTTTGAAGCATCCATTGGGCATGGAGTCATGAGTTGTAGCCTACAAACTGATCTAAACTTTGAAAAGCTTCCTCTCTGAGCCACTTGGAAGCCCACTGAACTTGGAGTTGTTTTCACCAAAATGCCACTGAAATGGACTGTGCAAGAGAACAAAACAGCAGCACCAAAAACTATGTACAAAATTGTAAATCATACATACTCCAAATGGAACATGCAGAGTGTGCACAAACACTTCTTCTGCTGAAATAAAAACCTACCTACTCTACTCTAACTTGGAAGCAAAGGTGAGCTAAACAAACCCTGCAACTGGTTGTGCAAAATAGCTTCCTTTCTTCAAAATGGGCAGCCATGCAAATGATTTGGAGCTGAGTCATGGCTGGTTAGGATGAGTGGAAAATCAATAAGAAGCTAGTCTTCTACGCCAAATCAGCAAGGTGTCAACTGAAAACAAATCCAATACCTCTTTTAGTTGCTCTACATTTGGATTGAAGAGGTATGGCAGCTGATCCTTGGTACTTTGTAGCTCATCCTCATGCTTAGAAGAAAGCATGACTAGTTGTGGCTTCTCTTTTGGCTCCAATGAAGCCAAATACCTTATTAGGAAAGGTCTGATCCATTTGATATGCCCATAGCTCTAAAATTCAACTCCAAGAATGGAGCCTTCTTGTAGACCTCTTTGGATGGATGGTGTGGAAGAGGTGATGGAATTATTCTGTTGTTTTCCTTCTTCCTCCAATGAAGAACATGGAAGATTTAAAGCTTCCAATCTTGATCCCAAAGAGATGCTATAAGATGCAGGCTGCTGCAAATGAATTCTCTCCTCCATGACAGTAGGTTCTTGTGTTTGGAATGTGGATGATGAAAGAGAGAATGGTGGAAACTCAACTAGTTCTTCTCCATCAAAACAGTCCTCCAAATCTGATAAGATAAACTACCTCATTGTTGTCCTGCTGCAAATGTCTCAACTTCCTCCATGGTGTCCTCTTGATCAACAACTTGTTCACCATGGTTCTCCTCATCTTCAATCATTGAGTTTGAAAGATCAAACTCTTCTTCAACAATAGAACTTGAGAGAGATGAAGTAGAAAGAAGAACTGAAGGTTCTTCTATAGCCTTGCTTTGTGCTCAAAGCCTTTGGATCTGCACTTTTCTCCTCCACAGCTGGAATGTGCTCCTCTTATTTTGGATTTGGAGTAGCTTCTCCTTCCTCTGCTGCTTGAAGACAATCTTGCTCTTGATTGAACTCTTCCTCTAGCATGAAGTTTTTCAAATCAAACTCTTCAATCTACTGCTCTAGAGGACAAGTTGGGACTACAAGATTTTCTTCAAAGCTTTCTTCCTCCATGGCTGATTGTGCAAATTGAATTGGATCAACATTATCTTTGGACAAAGTGCCAACATGGACAGTCAACTTTTCAAGAAAATTGAAACTGATTTGCTTTTTCTTGCTTTACTTCTGCTATAAAATCAATCCTTGTTTGCCACTTGTTCTCTCAACCTCCAACCTCTTCTGAAGGCTTAACCATCAAGGGGATCTTTGTTATCCCAAATTTGAGAGCCAAGCTTACAGAAATTCTAATTTTTTCTTCTTTGTTTGGCTCTTCTTCTTGCTGTCCTTAATGACGTATTTTTTTATTTTCATTCTCCCAACATGGATTTGGGAATGCAAGAGGAGGGGTGGGTTGTAACTCAATTGATTTTGAAATTTTTTGTGGTGGTGGGAGGTGAAACCTATTGTTTCTTTGGAGGAGAGGGGTGTTTCATTTAGCTCTTGTGGAGGGGATGATTGATTTGGAAGGAAAAAGGACAAAAGAATTGAGATGAGGTGGAAGACTAGGAGAATGGAGAAATGGATTCAACACTTGGGGCAGCATTCAGTGGGGAAGCTTGAAAATTGAAGCCCAAAATGAGATGGTACTACTTGAGGAATGGAAAGAGAAGAACCAGATGATGGTGTAGAACTTACCCATTGACAGAGTTGTTCAACACCAAGTTTATAGGCCTTTATCTCTACTGTCCATTGTGCAAGTTGGGGTAACATCTCCATCATGAAGTCCAGCTTCTTCCTAAGGGCTGAAGTGTCTTGGAAAAGGGCCTCCCCCATGGACAAGGAGTCTCTGAAACCAATTCTAAAATCCTTCATTTGAGTTGTTGCTCTTGATTGCACCATTTTTGCCTCCATATTTTGGATTTTCTCGACAAAATCAGCATCTTCCATTTGATTTTCTTCATTGCATGTGTACCCTTGCTCTTGATATGCTTCACAACCAAACTGATTTTGGTATTGCTCATATGGGTAAGCATGTTGATCTTGAATTTGATCAAAATGCTGATTTGAAGGATTTGTAAAACATGTTGGAGGTGAAATATATTGCTGCTGTTGTAAATGTGAATTCCATGATGGAAATAAAGTCATGATTGCACAATTTCATGGAATGGAAGAATATTGAAGAGATGGAAGGAAGAATGGATGAAAATGGATGGAAAAACAGGGTCTGCAACTCCATAGAATGAGTTATTTACCAGATGGAGTCACCAGATGTGCTTTTGAATATGCCTCCAAAGGCTGAATCCTTAACAGGAACACACCAACCTATCAAAAATAAGGTGGAAGACCTCTAAGGTCCCACCGGGCAATGCCCAAAAATATTTGTGAAAATTCATAGCACCCCCAAAAATGACCTTCATGGATCTGCTTTCCTAAGGAAAACTCATCTGGTGTGAATGCACAACATTGAGTTTTCTCTAAGGTGTGGTACCCCTTGCAAATGGTGAGAAATCTCTCCAGGTTGAAGGCTGGTTCTTACTCCTCTATTTAGGTGTACTTACCATGCAATCTATTGCAGTGCACACAAGGGTATTCAAAATTCTTACTCTAAAATATGCCAAGGGGACACAGTTGAGAGAAAATAAGGAAATAACATAGCCAAAACCAAGAATGGTGATACAGTAGAGAAGGAAAATGTTGAACATCTATCAAGGAGTGCCATTGAACAAGAAGAGGTGAGCAATGGTAAAAATGGACAATAGCATCATAGGCCCAAGGATGGATTTCACATAGAAAATGTTCCAAAACTCCATGCACATATTTTCCAACCTACAATGAATAGTCAAACATGCACAAAGACCTACAATGAAGAGAGGCAAGAACAAAAAAATGAAAAAAAAAGAGCAAGGATTGGACAAATGCAACCATAAAGCATGTTATTATCAGTTGCTCCAAAAGTTTACATACAATATCATTTGTAGATAACAAAGAAGGAAAAAAATTCCATTACAATCTCCATGAGAGGAGTTTGAAAACTCCATTTTTAAGTCCACGTGCTAAGGAAGAAAAAAAAGGGAGCTTGAAGGAGTAGATAAGATCCAACCCCCCTTTACAAATGAGCCTAAATTGGCTCATATCACAAAGCGGAATGAAGAAAAATGAAAAAACATGGGCAAATTTTAATTTGTAACTCCAACCATCCAAAAAATACGTCTAATTAGCCTACAAAATAATGGGTTCCCATGGAAAATCCCATACTTTGAAGTAAATTTCTCTACAGATCTAAAAACGGCCCATACTTCATTTAATTTGGGTGGTTGGGAACCATTTCTGTGTTTTTTTGCATGCTAGGGACATTTCTCCATTTTTCTCCTAGAAAATCTCCATCAAAATACAAAATTGGACCCTTCATCATGTAGAGAATTTCATGAGCTTTTCAATGACACAAATTTCTCAAAACTTTTAGCTCTCCATTGGGAAAATTTCCCAAATTTTCCCCATGCTTCATCGTCTTAGGTGCAACAAGTGTCACCCTCTAATTGGATTAGTGAGCCATGCACTTTTAAAGTTTTCCCCCTTTTTTGAATTTGCGAAAATTTTCCCAAAAAGCTCCACCACTTTGACCTCCACTACCATGTGGCATCATCTCATTGATCCCCGCGTTCAAACGGTCGACCTTACCGCTTTTTGAATTTGGAACACATGTCCAAAAATTTTCCATGCCCCCATTACGCCGCTCTGGGGACACGTTAACACCAAATTTCCAATTCCTCCTTGATGGGCATACGGAATCAAATTCTTTCCTTTGATGCCTTCTTGACTACTTTGGAAAATTTCACAAAATCTTACTCATGCTTCTGACCTCCACCAACAATAGGACATGTGGCGTCATCCGACTGGACACGTGGCGCCCTTGCTTCATATTTTACCTTTACACCATTTGACCACTATTGGGAAAATTTCTCTCCAAGGTGCCCCTGTCACTCCGACCCCCGCCTTGGATAGGACACTTGGTGGCATGTTATTGCTCGGTAGGATTCGGACCAAAATATCCCCTCTTCGCCACTTTGAAAAAAGTGTCAAAAACTCAAACTTACCCCCTCTGGCCTACCCATTCTGCCCCGCCATGACATGTGTCGCCATTCTATACTGGTTGCAGGCCTTCTCAGGGAAAATTTCCCTCCAAAACTTCTACCGAGCCATAACTTGCAGAAATACAAGGAGTTAGGAGGAAAATTTTACGTTTCTGGAAAGGTGAGGAAAAAACCTATCTGATGGAGATCATTTCAAAAATTATTTTGAGTACCTAAAGCATGCCAAAAATTCATTTAAGTGACAGAAAAGGAGAAGAAGGAGGAGTTAGCCAAAAATAAGCATGGGGCTTATTTTGGATAACAAGTACCAAGCAACCAGTTGATGAGGCATTGCAAGCTATCAAGCGCCTCACTCTGGGGGATTGCACCATGGTGGAAGATAGATTAGTAGACATACTTGGTGGACCTAGCTTGGAAGCGTGGTTCGAAGAGGAGGAACCAGAAGACATACAATTCGAGCACGCATGTGCTAAAAAAGAGAAAGGAAAGATGGTATACGTTATTGATGGAGAGGAGATGGAGAGCTTGAATGTCGACCATTTGGTTGGGATGTGTGAGGTAGTTGACAGTGTGGATGCATGTGTGCACACGTATCATGAACCACTCAAAACCAAAAAAGTCAACATTAGCTTGGAGAAGGAGCACAAGGAAGCTATCATTGGGGACTACTGGTCGGACAAGGAAGTATCAAAGATCATCGATCTCTTGCACGAATTTGAGGATTTATTCCCTTGCGGATACCATGAGTTGAAAGGTGTCCACCATTCATTAGGGGAAATGAGGATAAAGTTGAAAGATGGTGTGCGCCCAGTCAGGAAGAGGCCTTACAAGATGAATCCCAACATGCACATAAGTGTTAAAGAAGAGCTAGAAAAAATGATAGCATCCGATATCATTGAGGTTGTGGAGGAATCATAATGGATAAGTCCAATGGTGATCAGCATAAAGAAGGATGGGCAGATTAGGATATGTGTGGATTACAGGGAGTTGAATGTTGTTTGTATCATAGATCCTTTTCCCACCCCCTTCACTGAAGAGATTTTGGAAGGAGTTGTTGGGCATGAGGTCTATTCCTTTACGGATGGATTCTTGAGATATCACCAATTAAGGATTGCCAAGGAAGACCAAGAAAAGACAACTTTCACCACCTAGTGGGGCAGCTTTACATACACGGTCATGCCCTTTGGATTGAGGAATGCACCTGCTGTATTTTCACTCATAGTGGTACAAGAATTTAAGAACTTCATCCTCAAGTTCCTTAAAAGTATATTTGGATGATTGGACAATGTATGGATTGGTCAGGGACCATTGTGATAACTAGAGATTGATGTTTGAAAGATGTCGGTAGTTGAGGATTTCCCTCAACATCAAGAAATGTGTCTTTGCAACTCCTTTTGGAATGTTGTTGGGGCATATCATAAGAAAAGAGGGCTTTCTAGTGGATCCTGTGAAAGTTGTAGTTATTGTGGGATTAGGGGAGCTCACCAGCCAAAGCATCATGCAAGGATTTCTTGGACACACTGGGTACTATAGAAAGTTCATTAAGGGATACGCCAAGATTGCCACACCCTTAGAAATATTGCTCAGACATAAGAGTGCCTTTCAGTGGGGAGAGGCACAACAAAGGGCATTTGACACTCTAAAAGAAAGGCTTATCACCACACCTATTCTACGATTCCCATCATGGGATAAACCTTTCCATGTCCACGTGGATACTTCTAGTATGGTAATGGGAGTTGTTCTTACTCAACCAAGAGAGGGGATTGTTGATCATCCCTTGTGTTTTGCAAGTAGAAAGTTGACACCAACAAAACAAAATTATACAATGACCGAGCGAGAGGCATTGTCCATGATCTACGTGCTCCACAAATTTAGACAATATCTGCTGGGAACTCCCTTCATATTCTACACTGACCATATGGCCTTAAAATATCTAGTAAACAAAGTAGTGTTGCAAGGGTGCATATGTCATTGGGTACTTTTATTTCAGGAATTTGAATTCAGAGTGGTGGTAAAACCGGGAAGGGAAAGAAACAATTGTGGGCGCCCAAACTTAAAATTTTCCCTTTTTTAAATTTTGGGAAAATTTTCCCAAAAAACCCCGCACCCTGCCATCCCGATGCCACATGGCGCTCTTTGATTGGTTGATGGGATCGCGGGTCCAAACCTACCTTTAGCCCCTTTGAGTTTTTCATTAGGAAAATTTCCCAACTTTGCCCCATGCTCTGCTGTCCCGATGACAAGTGTCACTTCCTCATTGGTTGGCAGGAATACGTTTCCAATTTTTCCTTTTCCACATTGGCAGGCTTTCGGGTCATATTTTTCCCTTACGCCATTTTGACCACTTTGGCAAATTTTTCCAAATTCCTCTGTGCCTCCGACTTCTGCCTCCAGCTAGACACATGACAGCCTCCTATTGGTTTGCGGGCCTTCGGGCAAAAATTTCTCCTTCCGCCCTCGCCGAGCCCTTTGGCAAAGTTTTCAACTTACCCCCACCGGCCCGACCTCCACCGCTATGTGGCGCTTTCTCATTAGTTAGTGCGGGCTTCAAGCTATTTATTTTCCTCCATGGGCCCATGAGAAATTTTTTTCCTTTACGTCCCACCCACTACTGGTGATTTTTCCAACTTACCCCCGCTAACCCACCATTTTTCCCTGCCATGTGGCGCATTCTTATTGGTTGTGGGCCTTCCCAGGGAATATTTCCCTCAAAAACTGCGCCGAGCCATAACTTTCAAAATATTTGAGTTAGGAGGAAAATTTTTACTTTCTGGAAAGGTGAGGAAAATCCTATCTGATGGGATCATTTCTAGAATCTTTTGATTACCTAAAGCATGCCAAAAATTGCACATTAAGTGACACGAAAAGGAGAGAATGAGGAGTTAGCCAAAAATAATCAGGGGCGTATTTGGATAACAAGTACCAGCAACCAAGTTTGATAGGCCATTGCACGCTATACGCGCCCTCAACTCCCTGGGGGATTGGCATCCATGGTGGGAAGATAGATAGTAACATACTTAGGTGGACCTAGCTTGGAAGCGTGGTTCGAAGAGGAGGACCCAGAAGACATACAATTCGAGCAGCATGTGCTAAAAAAGAGAAAGGAAAGATGGTATACGTTATTGATGGAGAGGAGATGGATAGCGTGAATGTCGACTCATTGTTTGGATGTGTGAGGTAGTTGACAGTGTGGATGCATGTTGTGCACACGTATCATGACCCACTCAAAACCAAAAAAGTCAACATTAGCTTGGAGAGATCACAAGGAAGCTATCATTGGGGACTACTGGTCGACAAGGAAGTATCAAAGTCATCGATCTCCCTTGCACATTTGAGGATTTATTCCCTTGCGGATACCATGAGTTGAAAGGTGTCCCCATTCATTAGGGGAAATGATGATAAAGTTGACAGATGGTGTGCGCCAGTCAGGAAGAGGCCTTACAAGAGAATCCCAACATGCACATAATGTTAAAGAAGAGCTATAAAAATGATAGCATCCTATATCATTGAGGTTGTGGAGTAATCATAATGATAATCCAATGGTGCTCAGCATAAAGAAGGATGGCGATTAGGAATATTTGTTGGATGTACATTGATTTTGAATTTTGTTTGTATCATAGATCCTTTTCCACCCCCTTCACTGAAAGATTTTGGAAAGGATTGTTCTTACTCAAACAAGAGAGGGGATGGTTGATCTCCCTTGGTTTTGGCAAGTTAAAAGTTGCCACCAACAAAACAAAATTATACAATACCGAGCGAGAGGCATTGTCCATGATCTACGTGCTCCAAAAATTTAAGACATCGCTGCTGGAACTCCCTTCTATTCTACACTGACCATATGGCTTAAAATATCTAGTAAACAAAGTAGTGTTGCAAGGGTGCACTTTGTCATTGGGTACTTTTTTTCAGGAATTTGAATTCAGATGTGGTGTAAAACCGGAAAGAACAATTGTGTGCCGGATCATTTACAGGATTGATTCGGGAGAGGACACACAAAGTATCATGAACCATGATGGATGCTAATGATTCAGTTGTGGGCAACGCGCCCCCCGTAGTTAGAAGACATTGCTATTTTTCTGACGGAAGGTGTGGCAACCCGAAGGATGATACCTGTAAAGAAAAGGGGGGGGTTAGCCATATGCACCATCCTTCATGTTGATCAATGGGGATTGTATAAAATGGGCTACAAGGAGGTTTTACACTAGTGTTTATTATAACATGCATGCATGGCCATAATAGAGAGCCCATGTTGGGATTGCTTTAGGCCATTATGCGGGGAATGCACCATGCACAAGATCCTAGTCACTGGACTATGGTGGGAGATGATTCACCGGGATTACATTGAGTTTTGCAAGGCCTATGACCACTGCCAGTGCCTTGGCAAACTTGGAAGAAGGGATGAGATGCCCTTGTGCCCCATTGCTAGCGCGAAACCTTTTGAGAAATGGGCAATATATTTTGTCAGACAATCTCAACCAGCTGTTGCAGGACTAACTCATGGTATAATCATTACCTGTACTGATTATTCTGAACAAGGTGGAAAGAGGCCGTGCCTACTAAGGATTACACACTCGCATACTGCTAGAATTTTTTGGGAGACATTATCCAAGCGGTATGGGTGCCCATTAAGTTGTACAAGTGATAGGACACTCACTTCTTATAAAACCATCACATGATTCTATTGGTAAGAATTCATGGTAGCCCACCACAAGAGACACTTCCTGATCATCACTCAAGTAAATGGGATTGCAAGAATCAAAAAATCATTAGTCCCATACACTCGACTAAATATGTGAAGTGGGTAGTTAGTATTTATGGTCTCACAAGGTGTCATATTTCTTTAGGCATACATAACAACATATAAAAGTTGAACAACAAGGCCACATAATTCAATTGGTTTGGCATGGAAGGCAGTCTTGCCCCAGTCCATTCATGCTACTCTTTAGTATAGGCACGCAAGAGGGTTTGAACGATGAGCAAGCGCTGAATAAGAATAGATGATTGCTAAGTTTGGATTAAAGGTGCTCACTAGGCAAGATGGGCCAAACAACGGAAATGAAAAGAAAAGGCATGGCATACCACCATATTAAGAACACACAATTTGAGGTTTGGCCAGATGGTACTCTGCGATACATGATTCCAATTTTCTACGCCATCCTGACAAGTTTGAAGGTCATTGGTTGGGTACTTATTTAATTTCATACATCCTTGATTTGGGCATTTGTCAGTTACATCGTTGCTGGATCGACAAATTACTTGGACACTTCAATGGGATAGGCTGAAGCCTACTATAAATAATGCTTCGTGTGTTTGTAATCAGGTATTTTTGCAGTTCGTTTTAGAAATTTCCTTTTTATGCTTTTCCTTTTCTTGTATTGCCCTTTTGTGTTGTTTTGTTTTTGTTTTGCAACCTTGGGCGCCTGTAACCTTATTACTTTTTGACTTATGAATGCACATAGACTAGCACCTATTTTTTAGTGTGGGGTGAGATAAGGAAGAACAACTTGGAGTTATTCTGCTAGGATATTTGGGTCATGGAAAAATAAGGTTACATTGAAATTCCGTACAAAGGAGAAAAAGTGCAAAAACTGAGGTAGTCAAAAGCAATAATCATGAGATGGAAGAAGTGCCTTTGCATCGGTAACACATGCGTAAGAGTCTATGTCAATGGATGTTTTGCACGCCAGAAGGGTTGGAACTTTTGCGCAAGCGCGGGAGAAGAATAGATGACTTGATAAAGTTGGATGAAAGGTGCTCCCTAACAAGATGGAGCCAAACCACTGAGAAGGAAAAGTAAAAAGGCATATGCACCATGCCCTTCATGTTGATCAATGGGGATTTGATAAATGGGCTCAATTAGGTTTTACACTAGTGTGTATTATAACTGAATGCCATGGCCCATAATAGAAGAAGCCCATGGTGGGATGCTTGAGGCATTATGCTGGGAATGCAAAAACCAGCACAAGATCCTATCCACTCCCTGGACATGTTGGAGATATTCACCGGGATTCATTGAGTTTTGGCAAGGCCTATGAACCACTGCCATTGCCTTGGCAAACTTGGAAGAAGGGATGAGATGCCCTTGTGCCCCATTGCACCCGAAACCTTTTGAGAAATGGGCAATATATTTTGTCAGACCAATCTCACCAGCTGTGTGAAGGACTAACTCATGGTATATCATTACCTGTACTGATTATCTGACAAGGTGGAAAGAGGCCGTGCCTACTAAGGATTACACCACAGCCATGACTGCTAGATTTTTGTGGGAGAACATTATCAGCAGGTATGGGTGCCCATTAAGTTTAACAAGTGATAGGGACACTCACTTCTTAAATAAAACCATCATGATTCTATTGGTAAGAATTCATGGTAGCCCATCACAAGAAACTCCTTATCCACCCTCAAGTTAAATGGGATGCAAGGGATTTCAAAAAAATCAGTAGTCACACGATCCGACTAAGATATGTGAATGGGTATGTAGGACTTGGGATGACAAGGTGTCAGTAGTTCTTTAGGCATACAGAACAACATATAAAAGATTGAACAAGGCCACATAATTTCAATTGGTTTGGCATGGAAGCAGTCTTGCCAGTCAAATTCATGCTACCATCTTTACGTATAGCGCACGCAAGAGGGTTGGATCGATGAGCAAGCGCTGAAGAAAGAATAGATGAATGATAAAGTTGGATGAAAGGTGCTCACTAGCAGATGGAGCCACAACTGAGAAGGAAAAGTAAAAGGCATGGCATGACCACCATATTAAGAAACAACACTTTGAGTGTTGGCCAATGTACTGCTAGAATGATTCACAATTTTCTTCTACGCCATCCTGAAAAGTTGAGGTGCATTGGTTGGGTACTTATGTAATTTCATACATCCTTGATTTGGGCATTTGTCAGTTATAAGTGCTGGATCGAACAAAATTACCTGGACACTTCAATGGGAGTAGGCTGAAGCCCTACTATAAATAATGCTTCTTGGTGTTTGTAAATAAGGTATTTTTGCCAGTTAGTTTAGAATTTCCTTTTATGCTTTCCTTTCTTGTATTTCCCTTTTGTTGTGTTGTTTTGTTTTGCACCTTGGGCGCCGGGTAACCTTATTACTTTTGACTTATGATGCACAAGGAATGCAATTAGTTTTAGTGTGGGGTGAGATGATGAAGAAAAAATTGGAGTTATTCTACTAGGATGATTTGGGTGAGTGGAAAAATAAGGTTACATTGGAAATCCACGTACAAAGGAGAAAAAGTGCAAAAACATGAGGTAGGTGAAAGCAAGAATCATGAGGATGGAAGAAGTGCCTTTGGCACCGGTAACACATGCGTAAGAGTCTTATGTCAAGATGGATTGTTTGCACGCCAGAAGGTTGGAAATTTTTTTGCGCAAGCGCTGGAAGAAAGAATAGATGAATTGATAAAGTTGGATGAAAGGTGCTCACTAACAAGATGGAGCCAAACAACTGAGAAGGAAAAGTAAAAGGCATGGCATGACCACCATATTAAGAACAAACAATTTGAGGTTGGCCAGATGGTACTGCTATATGATTCAAAATTTCTACGCCATCCTGAAAAGTTGAAGGTGCATTGGTTGGGTACTTATGTAATTTCATACATCCTTGATTTGGGCATTTGTCAGTTACAAGTGCTGGATCGAACAAAATTACTTGGACACTTCAATGGGAGTAGGCTGAAGCCCTACTATAAATAATGCTTCTTGGTGTTTGTAAATAAGGTATTTTTGCCAGTTAGTTTAGAATTTCCTTTTATGCTTTTCCTTTCTTGTATTTCCCTTTTGTGTTGTTGTTTTGTTTTGCACCTTGGGCGCCGGTAACCTTATTACTTTTTGACTTATGAATGCACATAGGACTGCACATAGTTTTAGTGTGGGGTGAGATGATGAAGAAAAAATTGGAGTTATTCTGCTAGGATGATTTGGGTCAGTGGAAAAATAAGGTTACATTGGAAATTCACGTACAAAGGAGAAAAAGTGCAAAAACATGAGGTAGTCAAAAGCAAGAATCATGAGGATGGAAGAAGTGCCTTTGGCATCGGTAACACATGCGTAAGAGTCTTATGTCAAGATGGATTGTTTGCACGCCAGAAGGTTGGAAATTTTTTTGCGCAAGCGCTGGAAGAAAGAATAGATGAATTGATAAAGTTGGATGAAAGGTGCTCACTAACAAGATGGAGCCAAACAACAGGTTGTTGATCTTCTTGCTAGGGTCATTAACATACCCCATCATTGATTTTACAATCCAAGAAGGGAAAGGGTAAAGGCCAAAAGGTAAAGCTATATGAATCAAGAAGAAATATTCCATCCTGGATATAAGTTGAAGGTGCAATGGTACTAGGTCCTTATGTAATAACATAGATGGGGTTGATTGCTAGGTGTAAGAGTGGGAGCTCCCACATAAGATAGTTGACTGTGATGGAACTAAAATCACCTAGTCAACTTATAATCGTGAAGGAAATGGCGTTGGAACTGGTACACCTACCATAAATAAATGAACACCTGACAGGTTGTTTGTATCTAAGGTAGTTTTGCCATGGTAGTTTAGAATTTCCTTTTATGCTTTTTCTTTCTTGTATTTCCCTTTCGCGTTGTTGTTTTGTTTTGCACCTTGGGCACCGGTAACTTTATTACTTTTTGACTTATGAATGCACAGAGGACCGTACGTGTGGGGTGAGATGATGAAGAGAAACTTGGAGTTATTCTACTAGGAGGATTTGGGTCATTGGCAAAATAAGGTTACATTGAAAATCCACGTACAAAGGAGAAAAAGTGCAAAAACATGAGGTAGGCGAAGCAAAAATCATGTGGATGGAAGAAGTGCCTTTGGCGCTGGTAACATGTGCAAGAGTCTTCTATCAAGATGGATTGTTTGTGCACCAGAAGGTCAGAAAATTTTTCGCGCAAGGATTGGGCATGGGTGGAAACATTCTCACGTAAGGATTGGGCAAGGGTGGAAACATTTTTGTGTAAGGATTGGGCATAGGTGGAAACATTTTCGCGCAAGGATTGGGCATGGGTGGAAAAGTTTTCGTGTAAGGATTAGGTGCGCAAGGAGAAGTGCTAAAGTTAGGTTTTGTTTGAAAACACCACATTAAACATTTTCGTACGGTGGTAGGTAGCATAGCCTTAAATGATTAAAAATAGGAAAAGCTATAAATAGACGAGTGGGCATTTCATTATTTTACTTTGCGAACACAAGAAATGTGATTTTATTTCAAGAGCTATGGTTTCGAGAATCAACTCATGCGAAGGAAAATCCCAAGAACTTAAGCACAATCGGTCCATTTGATCTACAAACCAGAGTAGAAGTGATTCATGGGTGTGAGGAAGCACCGTGGTCAAAGGAGAAAAATCTGAGATTAGGGTTTATGTTCTAGGGCACGGGGCGCACGAGGAAAACATTCAAACAACTCACAAGTTAACCTAGGAATGAAAGCAAAGGGTGCAATGACGGCCATGAAACTAGTCGATAAACCTGTAGAATAATCCAAGAAGGGAAAGGGTAAAGGAAAAGGAAAGAAGAAATAAGAAGAAATACCCTTGGATATAAATGAAAAATGGTACTCAGAGATGCAATACTTGGATGGGGTTTTGCTAGGGCAAGAGTGGGAGTCCCACATAAGACAGATGACCGTGATTGACTACAATCACCGGTCAAGTACAATTGCGAAGGAAATGATGCTGGAGCTGGTGTGCCCCACAAATAAATGAACACCTGATGGGTTGTTGATTTACATCGACATGGTCAAGGTGAAAATGGAGAAGGCAAGGCTTCTCCAACTTTTCGAGTTGCCATATTTTGGGAAGCTTGAGCTCTTGTACCAATGGTTGATTACCTGCATACATGAAGACTTCTTCTGCTTCGTAGGGCACAAAATGCGCATAACTCCCCAACTAATTTCACGCTTCACAGGCCTAAACTATGAAGGGGATGCACTCGAAGATGACCTCCTAGATGAGGAGGCTATCAAAGAAACCATAGCATCCTAGGGATTAAAGAAGGGATCAAGGTACTACGATGTCTCAGATATCAGCGATCCAGTGATGAAGATGACCACTCACCTAGTCTCCAAGCTGAATGGACAAGAAAGGTGGACCCAGGTGAGCAAGACCTGGATGAATGTCTGTAGGAAAGTCGTAGAGGACACCATATACAACCTCTCCCAATATATTACAGATGGAATCATAAGAAGTGCAGAGAAGGGAGGAAAGATCCTATTTGGAAATATTTTGTTGACAATTGTGTTCTCAGAAATCGAGGTGCCGGATGCATCCGAAAAGTTCGTGTGGGAGTACCCTGCTGAAGATCCCTCACCTACGGAGAGGTTTCAGAAATACACATGTGAATCAATGATAGGGGTACACAAGGTGCACTTAGACAAATGGTATACGTGCTTTAGGAACGCATTTGGGGCTGAATGGCGGATCCCTGAACAACTCCCCGCGGTGACCGAAGGAGAAGCATAGTTCACAGTCTACCAGCACTTATGTATTAGCAGGTTCATTTTGGTCAATGGAAGCTGGAGTCCATGGTACAAACTCCCATTCTTGTTTACTGCCCAATTTTTCCAAGTGGGAGTAAACAGATATAAGGAGTCAAAAAAATTAGACCTTGACTTGTCCACCCTTGACAGAGAGCACAGGGAAATCAGGAAGAAGCTGGTCTACCCAGAGAAGTGTGTGTATGTTGAAAGGTACGTGTCGTAAGATGTGTATATTGTAAGGCCCTTGACCTTACCTATTGCTGGGAGAAATGCCACTAGGATTTACCTATGCATAAGGCCAAAATTTGAAAAGGGCATGTATGTGGAAAATGAGATATCCATCCCAGATGACCCTACTGGAAGAAAGAATCCCATGCCAAAGCGTAAGGAGAGGGAAGAGAAAGAGGAAAAAAGGGTGGTGGAGAAGCAGGATGTAGGTACCATGGGGACAAGTACCTACGTCCGGAAGAAGAAGAGAACAATGGTCAAGGAGAAGACCCCAGAACCTGTGAAGCCACCATCCCCTGAGGAACCCTCAGATGAAGAGAAGAACACATCCCCGACTCCAGAGTTTTCAGCAAAGGAAGAAGAAGAGGGGATGGAAGAACCAGAGTCTGAGGATATAGATAACACAAATGCCTATATAGGCAAAAAGGATGATGATGAATAGGAAGAGCTAGAGGTAGATTAGGAGCTGATTGATATCCACGATTTGGAGGAAGAGGAAGCAGAAGATGCAAATGATGCCTTCATATTTGCAAGGAGGAAGGGCACCCAAGGGGAGGAAGGCACATGAAGCGAAGAAAGGAGTGAGGGGGCAAGTACTAAGGAGCTAGATATGCCCAAGCTCACTCAGGAGGATGTGGATGAGAAAGCGATAAGGGAGGCGGAGAGGATGATTAATGATTTGGTTGACGAGGAATTGGAGTGCAGCGCGGAGCTCGTGCTCGGTGAATTCAAGAAAGAGCAAAGGGAGAAGAAAGTAAGTAGCACAAAAGGCCCAAATCTTTTAGTAACTGTTCCCAAGGGCATGCACATGGGAAGTAAACATGTGGGAGGGGGAAGAATAATGATGGGATATGTTGATGACCCCAACAAAATTTTGCATGTGCATTTCAAGAGTACCATGCCCACCAAGGAGCTAACCACCATGGAGTCCTTTGATCCTGAGGGTGGATACCCATGCACAAGAAAAATGCTATCATGGGCATTTGACTCCCACCTTGATGAGCCCGAGTTCGAGTTTAACCAAGGTGTGATACTAGCGCTATCTGAAGGAAAGGGGGACAACCCCATTACAAACATGCAACAACTTTCGGATGAGCAAGTGTGTAACGCGCTCAACAAAGTCTCCGTGGAAGTTAAGGCTAAGATCTTCTGTAGAAATGACAGGGTTAAAGTCTTGGAGGACCTGATGGAGAAGAGGAAGGAAGAAATAGTTAAGCTAACAAAGGAACTCAACCTTGAAAAGCTGATCAACGCTCAAGTACAAAAAGAATTACAAGAGGAGAAAGATAAAGTGCACAAAGTTTCCAAGAAGGTGGAGCTCATCTCCCAGGCTATTATCATGAAGCACCCAAACCTTAACCCTACCATACAAAAATATGGTTCCTCCCTAGAGTGTCTTGAGGACTTAACTCAGATCCTCACCATGGAAAGGCAGCCTTTGGCCTTGGAGTCGGTAGAGGATGTAGCTGTGCGCTTGTAGTAGGAGGACAAGTTGAAAGTCATCACGCTCATAGTTGAATACAACAAGGTGCTTGATGATGTAAAAATAGCTGCATAAACTGCTGGGTTCACATACAACCATTGTGCAGATCAGGACCAGGTGACAAGCATGCTGCTTGCTAGTGACGAGGCCGAGTTGAAGGACTTTAGGGAAAAGAATAAAGGCAATAGAGCAGAGAAAGAAAATATTCTAGCCAAAGTAGAAAGAAATTTTGAAGCTATTGAGATCCTTCGGGTCTCAATCAAAACCTAGCTTAAAGAGCTCTACAAGGTCATTACGAGGAAGATGGATGCCTTGGTAGATCAAGCTAAGGAACTGGAAATAGAGGTAAATACCATAAACATAAAGGGGGAAGGATTAACTTTTGATGAGGTGAGCGCATTGGTTGGCGACCTTTGCAAGAGGGCACAAGATGAAGTCAGTGCATGGAATACGCTGGAGGCCGACCTGTGGCAGAATTTCCCCATTCTTCTTCTTTAGGCAGTTCTCCTTCTATTCTTTCTCTCCCCCATTCTTTATTCTTTCCCTCCATTCTTTTCCAAGGCAAGGCCTTTCTTTTTTGTACTGCATTCTTTGAAGAGGTTCCCAAGGGCGGAGAATAGGTGAAGTGTGGGGTAATATTGGGACCCTATTGTAGCTTCCAAATCTTAAAGGTGCATAGGCGCGCACATCTGGAGGAAGTGTGCAAGTTAAGGCGCACAAGGTAGGATTCAAAAAGGGTTCTTGGAGAACCAAGGACGCGCGCCCACAAAGCACAATTTGGGACTTAGCCATTTTTGGCCTTTTGGACAGAACACATGAAGAATGTGTTATGTTTGGATAAGGTTCCAGCCTGGCAACAGGGTGTCCTAGAAGGAATATACCTTGCGATAAGAAGATCCAAAAAGCTAATCATGACATGGAGAGGCATGCGCCTGGGGTGACCCACACCTTGACACTTGGGGCCAAATTTGAGGTTGTAGAGGAGTTTGTTGGAGATCAGATGCCTATATATATGCATGCCCTTAGCAAAGAAAAAAATAACCCGAGGAAGGAAGCAGAGCTCTGCAGAATTACTGTGAGAACCATGGGATAAAAGGGGTAGATGATTATAGGAAGGATGTAATAAGGGAATGGGGAATGTAAATTTTGTTTCGAAAGTATTCATGTATGGATCTGGATATGGCGCATAACTACGGTCTCCCCTTCTATAATATTCTATAGTAATGATATGAATGAATATGATAAGGTTACCATGATAATTGTATTAATATCTTCTCTCTGTATCATCTGCATATTTCTATTATGCTTTTGATCTTGTATAATCATGAACCTTATTTGAATGTTAAGTCTATTTGTGGATTCACAACTTCCTAGTTCTATTAACTCTGTTAAGTGCTTTTACTTTTGATATGACTGAAAGGATATAGAAGCCATTCTGAGCTCTATATCTTTTTCATGTCCTTTAAATCACTAATTCAAGATCATGAATGATGCCTTCCACTAAACTCACATAAAAGAGAGACTTGGCTCCCTCTCGCGCGCCTTAGGTGAGAGCCCAGTACCCGCTGGGTGATAAGCCAACATGCATGAGGTTCCCCTGTTCTTAGTGGGTGCAAAAATGACTACAATTGGGTAGATTAGTATTGCTTCCAAAAATAATTTCAATTTTATTGGTCGTTGTCTTTTAAATCTATATTCACATTTTGGACTGGTAACATTAGTAATTTATTGTGGGTTTCATTTTGGAGACTTTTGCTGACATTTTATTTTTACATTTTGTCGGAAAAAAAATATTAGTTGAGAAAAACTTCATATTTCTCCACTCCAGTGAAGGGGTTTATTGAGTTAAAATTGAGTGTTCGTTTCTATTACATATATTTTAAATACTTGTAAAGTTTTTTGTCATCAATAAGTGCTTTACAGAACTAGATAGTTGGGGATTCTAGAGTTATAATCAGATTTGTTTTACAAAGTATTTCTAGTTTGGATTGAAAATGTAAAGCTTGGCTTTATGCCTTTGCAGTGTGGGGGTTGGATTGTTTATATCTCAGATGAAATGGTCTATATTTGTAAATTTTTCTAGGATTTCTTGATACCCATAGTGGGCAATCATCCCATAGAAAGATCTAATGTTGGAATGCAAAATTTTCCACCTCATTTTGGCGCCTTAGAATTTAAATTTTGGAGTTTGAGTGGTAAAATAAATAAATTTTTTTCCCATCTTTATGCTTTTAAACTCACCAAAAATGGGCGCACTTCCTTTCTCTACATGTCTCAAGGTTTCTAAAAAAGAAAAAAATATTTTGAGTAGTATTTGGAATCTATACATCTAGATAGTAGTTTGACTGTTAATTACCTTTGTTAAATAAGTTTTCAAGTTTAATGAGGCTAGGAAAAGAAACTCAATCATCGTTGGTCACTTGGTTCACCTTTTGTCACTTGGGTTTAATCACATATAAATGAGGAGATAGATCAAGATTGGTATTATAATTAGGGTGGTAGAAATGTTAAAGTCGAGCTAACACTCCAAAACTTCATTCTTTTTTCATGAGCTCAAGCCTGTTGGCATATTTCATTGTTTTTCCATCCGTATCTTCACATTTCCATGTTGTGTGACCTTACAAGTCTTAGATGACTCTTGGATTCCTTATCCTCTTTCCATGACATGCATATATACATCCTCTATTAATTGAAAAATTATCCAATGAAATTTATATTCTCTGTATTATGTCGTTGGTATTAAATGTCTCATAAAACCATGGGTTTTCTCCTTTCTCATGTTTTCTCACTCCTACTCTAAGTGTGGCATTGTTTACAACCTGTTCAATTTTGAGGACTACTGATTAATGCCATAATGGTTGTTTTCTTCTTTTGTAACGTTTCTCCCCACAACCATTTTAAATAAATTTTTGATCTCATTTTACTTTTCTCTTTCCCAAAGTGTTTTGAATTAAATGCTACTAGGACCTTAATTTTATTTCAGAAATTCTAATAAATGCATAGATACATTAGAGCCCTAATTTCATATTGACTTATTTCCTTCAAACAAGAGTGATATTAAAGAGCATACTATATTTTATTTATAAAACAACATATTGGAACACAATATTGTCAACCTCAATTTGGTCCCTTAGAGATAAAGTTTGGAGTTTGAACGGTGACATAACTATCATTTGTGTAGTTTATATATTTTTAAACTCACCGATAATGGGTGCAATTCCTTACTCTTCATGAGTGTAGGTTCCTCATAAATAATTTGAATGTTTTAAGAAATTTTGGACTCCTTACTTCCATATTACGGGTTGACTATTGAGTGCCTTTGTTATATAAGCCATCAAACTTAATCGGAATGAAAAAAGATACATGGCAGTCACTAGTCACATGGTTCACGTTTTTCACTTAGAATTAATCCCCATATTTAGGAGGAGATGTATTGCACTTGGTTTTATAAATAGGTTGGTCACAATATTTATGTGGAGCTAAGGCTCTATGGCCTTGAACTGAGATGAGCGTGTAGAGGATATGAGGGAAGTCCTATCATGGTTCATATGGACCAATGATTGTGAGTACACATAAGGCCTATCATGGTTCATATGGACCAATGATGTTGCTCCATGAGATCCAAGGTCATGGTTAAATCTCAAAGAAATAATAGTTGGCGGAATCAGGCTCCCGAGAATTGGAGAGTTTTATAAAATTGGATAAATATTGGAAATATTTGAGCTCAAGAATAACAAGTGAAAGGTCACTGAAGTAAAGAAGTGTTGGGTGAAGAAATAATATTTGTTGAAAGCCTTCTAACAATAACAACTAAAATATTTGTGGGAAAGAAGTTGTCCCAGACAAAGGCTTATGAAAAGGTGTTGTCAAAGAGCTACCACTGCAGTAAAGGCACCGACTGTGTAGTACCGACATGGTTGAATTATGTTGACTTGAGAAACAAGTTCTGGGGGGTTTCATATATATTTTAAGAGAGATGATCTATAGATAATTGTATATCCAAATCTCATTAGTTTTGTTTCGTTTATTTTGGTGGTAATATATAATTTTTTTTAAGACAACAATCATACTTAATTTGCTAGTTTTATGAATCTATACATCCAGATGACTCTTCATTGCCTTTGTTAAATAAGTTTCCAAGTTTAATTAGGCGAGGCATGACACACAGTGGTCATTGGTCACTTGGTTCACATTTTTTCACTTGGGATTAATCCCATATAAATGAGGAGATAGATGAAATTTGGTTTTTTAATTAGGGTGGTAGAAATGTTTAAGAGGAGCTAATGCTCCACAACCTAACTCTTTTTGCATGAGCGTAAGCCTATTAGCATATTACATTATTTTTCCATCTCTCTGCAGTTTTTGACATTGTGTGACCTTCTAAGTCCCAATTGACTATTGGCTTCCTTTTCCTCCTTCCACGACATGTATATATGCATCATTTTTTAATTGAATAATCATATAATTTAATTTATATTATTTGTATTATATCATTGGTATTAGAGCCATTTACCCTTGCGGCCGATGCATAGGAGGAAAGAGTAGTTTTTTTTTTTAGTGGACCAACATGAGAGATTATCAGATTCGTTGCTTTCTTTTCTTAGACATGCAATTTGTTTTTCTAAATCTTGCAATGACCTCCAGAAGGAGATACTTGACATGAGGAAGTATTTCAAAAATAATTATTTGGAATTTTCAGTTAAAGAGGCTTTAATTTGAGGAAACAAAATTTTAGTACAAATCCCAACTCCATTAATTCCATTATAAAGCTACATGAAAAACATATCCCTATAGAACACAAGAATCCAATCCATAAGGAAAATCTTATGATCCTGTGCAACAATTTGAGTGCATGTTAATCATGCCTAGAGATGCTAACAGTATTTCAAACAACCATATAGACATATAGCCTTTAAGAGACCTAAGTTAAGCCCAAGAGAGTGCCAATTTATACTTTTTATTTCTTAAAAGTCTCCAAATGATGAAATTCGATGACATAGTACATCAAGTACTGCGTGAGTGAGTCTTGTTCGATGTATAGTACCCAAAAGAGAAGAGTTATGCTAAGATAAGAAGGATATGATATAGATGACGAACATAAGAAAGAATGCCCCCAAGATCATCTGCATCCCACTCCTCAGGCATACTGGGCTTGCCTCTTCATCTACAATTTTGATGATAAGAGCACATTTAGTTGCATGATTTGAATAAATATAGACGACATCCTCGCCATAGGAAGCAAAAAGGACACATCACGACTATTGGATGTCACAGTGGTGTGTTGTCACTCATGTCAAATGTTTAGTGATGTCAAAGGATGTCCAAAGTTGTCCAAGTGTCTTCATGAGGTGTCAAGTCATGATGTCATGTGTTTAGGCATGGTCTAGGTGCATTTTCAAGCAAGTTGTGTGATTGAGTCCTCTGAGTCCTCCCAAGGTCATATGACAACTTCATAAGGTCAAATATGGTCCATGAGATGTGTGCGATGTGTTAATAAGTCTGTAACATGTTAACATTGTCAATTCATGAAGAGTAAGGTCATTCTAGACCTAGTCCTAGTCCTAGGTCAAGTAGGTTGGCATGGAAATGTGAGAAATGGATCAAGGAAAAGTAGGGAAAGCATGGCTGGAGAAGTATGAGCTGGCATAACATGCATAAAAGGAATATCAGGTCAATAATCAGGATTATAGGGCATGACAATGGTCATTTTGAAGATTTTCAGTAAAGACAAGACTAGTAGGCAAGTGAAGATGATGACACAAGGTACTATAATGCAAACCCATCATACAATGAGCACAATATGATGGTATATGATGTGTATATGGATTTAAAAGTACACAAAATTTATTACAAATAAAGACAAAATGATGCCCAAATGAGAGAGGGAAGAGCTTTTTAGAGTGAAATATGAAAAAGTGGACATTGGAAATCATGGAGGATGGAGTTGTTAAGGTGTGGAAAATTTTTGAGGAACAAATAATGAGTTTTGTTGAAGATATTCATGTTTTACTAAAATTGGGTTAAGGAAGATGGGATAAAACAGTGATCTGTCTTCTTAGCATTCATACAAATTTGAAAATCCTTCTTCAGATAAATCATAAGATGATTTTTTAAAGATTATTTGAAAATAGATCTTTTACAATTTTTTTGAAGTCAAATACTTAAGGGATAAGAAAGTTATCTTCTTTTTTCTATCACTGTTCAAACAATCATCCTAAAGTGATAGGTAAGAAACAAGGTTATTTATCTTCAAATAAATTTTGAAAGCTGATACAACCACTTAGGGTTGTAGAAGACTCCTTCTAGGTCAAAGTGATGGCATTTTTTATCTTCGAGTATGACTATACTGTACAAATTGTGCTCTGTTTTGCAAGTTTTTTTGTAACCACTCTTGTTTTGATGGTCCCAAGATGAATCTCCAGGTGTGAAATATTATGGATATCGTATATAGTCTCTCCTTGAAATGTTCCTATAGTGGGTGGTCATGTGATTGAACTTTTGTTAGCGAAAATCCTCCAAGTCAAGACTAGTCTATGGTACCTTAAGAACTAGTTCACACAAATCTCAACAATGTTTGTTTTTCATGACCATATTTCTTGAGTTGGCGAATGCACTTGATATGATAAGTGACACAATATTAGGAGCTTCTCTTAAAATTTTCTTAGAAGCTATGGAAATAGGTATACCTAAGTAGATCACCTCACTCTTGAAGACTGGTTCTTGATGCTTTTGAGTTTGTTTGTGTGTGCTTTGAAGATCATACAAATTGGGTTTGTTAGATATGAAAGGAAACATATTTTTTACCTATAGAGTTTCAAAACCTCCATGCTATCATTGAAATTTTCCTTTTAATCCTTGGATAACTGAGATACTTAGTGGCTTTGCTAAATCCTTGAAGGTGTAACATTGTACATTCAAAACTGAATATACCTTGCTCAAATGAAGGCTTCATGAATTGAATAAGAACATTTTTCCTCCTTATGTCAGTTGAAGGATTTTTACAAATCATAGATTGAATGTCCAAGCTATGATAAGATTATTGAAGACTCTTTCTTGTGTCTATTAAAGGGCCTCTATAACTGATATGCAGACCTTTATGACTCTGAGTTGAAAGATTTTAAGAAAAGCTAAATAAATGACTTCATGACCTATTTGAATATGCTTCAAGCTATTGTGATTTTTGTACACCTCCTTCATATATGATGACCATGAACTTATAGAATGATTTGAACTCATAAATCTCTCCCTCTTTAAATTTTTAAGGTTGTCATGACAAGTTCTAACACTCAGTGTGCTTCTAGGTGCATTGCTGAAGTTTTAGGACTAAAATACGAGTTATGAAGGATATAAGAATACTATAGAGCATCTTAGGACTTTTTATAACATTCCTACATGTTGAAGAAACCTTAAACTTATCCTTTCATGTGTATCAAGATTTTTCACTCTCCAGAGAATAAGACAAATATGTCTTTTTGAAGTTACAAATAGTTTTCTGAAGTAGAAAGGATTCTTGTGTCAGAAAAGTCTGAAAGTTAGGGGTTTTGAGAGTTACATTTTTTCATCAGTTACTTTAGAGAATCTGAATAAGGAATTGATAAATCATAACCTGTACCTGTAATCTTAGTTAGGTTTAATCATTTCTAGATGACAACTTTGTGTGATGGCATGCTTCCCCTTGGAATGAGCTCATGTGTGAGCATATGAATTGTCATGGAATTGAAAATGAAAATAATTTTTGAGGATGTATTTCCGTATTATATAAATATTTTCTAGTGCTTGAGGAAATGTTTTGTTGCAAAAGGAGCTAACTATGCAATAATATTAGGTGGGAGTGGATGCAAGAGTATGTATGATACTTTGGTTGATGACCATATTTTGAAGGAGTAAAAGGATATGTAAAGAAGATAAAATTACAGGATGTAGGAAATTATTTCATGATTGTATATTTGCATAAGGCTGAATACTTGAGAGAGTGAGTACTTGAAAAGATAATTCAAGGGGAGAATCAGTTTATCGTATGTGTATGAGAGAATATTTTTACAATAGTGTATGTAACATATTGAAAGAGAGAATCTTGAAAAGAGTGAATGTGTGGGAAGAGGATTGGTATGAAATATATTTGATGTTGATTAGCTAATGAGAATGAGGGTTAAGAGAGAAGAAGAATGAGATGATTTATTGGTCATAATTTTTTGTGTGACACGACCAAATTTAGAGTAATCAAAAAATTTAAAAAGACTAAGTGGTGGCTTAGCAGTCAGGGAATTGAAGCTTCCTTTAAGTGGAAGCTTATAGAAGATCAATTTGTAGCTTTGCTAAAATTTTGGGATTTGTGGCTTCTAATCAAGTGGTGGCTTGTAGAAGGTCAAGTGGCATCTTGACTAAATTTTGGAGGCGTAGCTCCATGTTGAGTTGATCCTCAAGAGTGAAAATATTGTAACATTTATAAGACATTTGATCAAGTTAGTTCTTTGGTTCCACTAGTTTTTTCTCCCTTTAAGGGTTTCCCACATTAAACTTTGTCTCTCTACGTGTTCTCTCATGTCTATTGGTCTTAAATAATGGTATGGTTTGATCATAGCTAAGTTAAGTGAATTGAATTATATTTCAAATTTTGAACAAGCAATGATTCACCCCCCCTCAATGCTTATAACTTCAAACAATTGGTATCATATCTTGGTCCTCTTGAATCAATTTTAATAGCTTGGAGTTGATCTTTGGAGAAAAAACTTGGGCACACTAGCTGAATCAGTTCTGAAAAGGAGGTATGATATTGCTCAGTCACCGAGTGATGGATTGAATAAGAAAATCAAACTTATAGAAGTTAATCATGGGAAATCCCTAAAAGATATGGAAGCTATAGTTGAAAGTGTGGAAAAATCACTAAAGGACAAGGAAGATTATTTGTTTAAGCATGAGGAAGAACTGAGAACCCTAAAGGATGAATTAGAGGATGCAAACAAAAAATTAAAGATTTATGGAAAGATGGTGAAGAGCACTGAAGTTATTGATGAAATTTTAGAAATTCAGAGAGTACCATGTGATAAAACAGGTCTAGGATTCAAAGGAGAACCTATGGAAAATAGAGAGGATGAAAAGACTAGTATCAACATGAAAATAGGCATGAAGATAATGAAGGAGACAAAAAAAGGAAGGCCTATTTTAGTTAGGCAACTAAATGCATCCAGGTATGAAAGGAATTTCAATGGTTACTTTTTTTCTTGTCATAAATTTGGAAATAGAGCTAGGGAGTGTAAAAAGCATGTTATAGATGAACATCCATGGAAATATTGTAGAAATTAGTACTCAAGAAACATAGTCTATTTCAACTATCAAGAGAAAGGTCATACTACCAAGTATTATCTATATGATTCATATAGTCAAAATTGGAAAGATGAAGGTCTGAGAGAAAACAATTATGTGGTGCGGTTTGATTTTCATGGACAAGGACATTTTGAAAAACATTGTTATGAAACTCCCACATATAGCAAAAAGATTCATGAATTCAATAGGAAAGGTAAAAATACATTCAATATGAAGGAAAAATCTAAGAATACGACCAAGTTAGCCATGTTTGAGAGAGACACTTGAAAGAATCAAGTGAATTACATATACAAAGTCAAGGAAACATAATTTAGTCTTGAAAAGGAAACAAATGAAAAGAAAATAGTATGGTCAGATCATGAAGAGATAAGACAATAAATGTCAGTCATAGGAGAAAAAATTCCAAGCAAGGTAGAAACAGATGATGAAATCCAAGAGGAAATCTTACCCCTAGCTATGGTAGAACAAATATATGAGATGCATCACATGTTATTATCAGGCATCCAATTAGAAGAAGAAGACATAGAAAATGAGGTTCTCACACCTAGAATTGCATCCAAGGAGATTCATAAGGTCTCAGGGGAAGAAAGAGATAGGATAGAGTCATCATGTGTTTTTTATGAATATATACTATTCTAAGGTGCTCCAACAGGCATTGTGTCCATTCTCTATCAGCATAAAGGGCATGTATCACTTGAAGGAAGCATGATGTGTTTTGAAAGAACTTTTTCATAATGTTGCTTCTAAACCAATTCTTCTTCATGATGAGCTTGATTAAAGTGATCAAGCTATGCATGTTAGTTCCTTTCTCAAAGTCTATATGCAAAGTTGATCTATGTAGAGTCCTTGAAAGTCAAGGTTGTTCACCCATGTAAAGAACATAGTTTTTATGTCACTAGATAAAGTGTCAAGGTCTGATATCATACATATTAGGTTTGTATAGAATTTTGAGTGGTGTTTCTTGAGTATCCAATTGAAATAAAGATTGATTTGTTTTTCATTAGCTTTTCCCCACCATATCTAGCCAAGTTTTCCAAAATGTCATCCCTTGTAGTGTGCATCCCCAATAAGATGTAATATTTTGAAAGCATGTATTATGATCATGATTTTTCACAAGGTTTTAAAGTGTTTCATGGTTTTCAAGAGTCCATGGTATGATTGAATGTACAAGAAAATATCTAAATTTTTCAAATGATCCACAAGATGTTGTCGGCACATTCCAACAAGATAAGAAAGTTTCATGCAGTATGTAAAGCTCTATAAATATGAACAATAAATGAGGCCACCTAAAATAAGGAATCATTTATGTTATAGTCATGAGACATTAAATTCATGATGATCCACTAGTTTTATGAAGCCTTGGTTGGTAATTGCACCTAAAATGGTCTATGCTCCAGAGGCCCGAGATAAATGATATCTAAGGTATTAAGTGTACCCTATTTTATAAGTTGAAAATTGATCCATATAATAGAGAGAAGTTTCACCAGCCTACAATCTTTGTTACAAGAATGTTTTACTAGGTACATAAATTTTGGAGTGATTCTAAGGCCTGTAGGTTCCTCTTAAGTCTTTTGGAAAGACTTTTGATAAGAAAATTTGGGAAATTAGTGGTGACTATGATGATGGACAGTTTGAATAACTTGAGGGAAAGATTACCTAGTTGAAGATTCCATAGCTCAATTCCTTAGTGGTCTGGGAGCTCATGATAATGTTATCAGGTACTAGGAAATCTATGGTGAATACAACAGTGGATGAAATAACTCCATTTTATTTTATTCTCTCTTCGAAGACATGAAAGTCTATCTCAGGAGGTAGATATGAATGAGGTATGAACAATCACTATCAAAATACTGAGCTTGGGTATGGTAATGCAGACCTCAGAGAGGAGTATTGGATCTTGAAAATGTTTCTAGAAGCTTGTCTAGGAGAAAGAAAATCTCTCAAACTTAGTGAATTCCTTGTTAGGGTTTGGTTGGACTCTTTGATTCTCAAAGGATAGAAAAGGTTCGAGCTAGCACAACTTTGTGAAGCTCATTCCTAATAGTTTGAATCAACTCTTTGAGATGGTTGTAGTTCTCTGTCATGGTTGACATTATCTGAGATGGTTGAAGTTCTCTGAGATGGTTGAACTGATCTATGAAGTCTGAATTCATTTTCAAAGATTAGTTGAAGTACTTTGTGACATGTCAATTTTTTGTTCTACAATTTGTGCTCCTGAGAAGAGATTATTTGAGAGTGTTAGAATAATTTGAAGGGTGATTGAGAATTTGATATAGTAAAGGGAGTGCAAAAACCTAGGGTGTTTCTTAAAACCCTAACATGGGAAAATGAGGATCAAAGATAGAATATTATCAAGGATGATGTATAGGAGTAAAGGGACCTAGAAAATGGTTCAAACATGTTATATTAAGGTGGGTAAAGATATTTAAGGATTTGAAATAGGTGTTTATTGGAAAAAACCTTATCTTATCACTATGAAACCCTAGAAAATGCTTCAAAACCCCATCCAAAAGAGGGACTTGAATTAGAAATGATTGAGAAGGAATTGAAAAATGAAAATTGGCATGAAGATAGAATGCCTAAAAGGGTATCCATAACCCTGATTTGTTTTACATAATAGTTCTTGCATTTCTCCTAGCTGTAAATTTTATATCTGTGAAGGGATAATTAGGAGACATTGTGTGAAATGGTAAAAAGAAGATAAAATATCAAAAATAGAGAATTGACTTCTAAAACTTTGTAATAATCTAAAAGAGAGAAAAGGGTTGACCTAGAAAAATTACCAACAAATCCTAATGGTGTATATTTTGTTAAATACCTCAAGATTTGTCATTTTCAAGGGCTAGTTGCAAGTTGAGAGGCCTACAAAGAAGGTAGGTGAAGATGATGAATTGCAATTTGGGTAAATCTCATTTAAAGAAAATAAAATATTCTTGATGAGTAATTTAAGGTATGTTCATGCTTCTTGTGATCACACAACTTATTTAAAGAAAAATGCATGTCAAACAAGATTGTGATATCACTGCTTCCTTAGACTGTGACTGAAAATAAAGTTCTATTCCAAAGGAAATATGTATGTTTGGTCTAGTAGTTTATTAGAGCCTTATGAGGGAATTGAGAGTCTGATATGCTTCAAAAAAACTTAGACATGATATGATTTGCCTTGCTAAATCTCATAACCCTATAAGAAAGAAAAGGTGAGAAATTGTATCCTCTATTCTTGTATAGTACTATTATGAATATAAGGTTACTGTTATATAATGAAAATCCCTCCTAATGCTTAATGAAGATATAAAACTCTAAGAATCCTTTAGGATCATGAAAGTTAGTGGAAGGGTATGAGATAAGTGCACAATGTGTAGAACAACAATGATATCCTATGCAAACTTGTAGGTGCACATTTGTAGTTCAATCCTTGAGTATGGATGGTACATTTATAACATGGAGACAATTATAATGTTCTCACTTGATCATGATATTCTAAGAAGAAAACATAGGAAAAGGAGATGCTAGTGGTCTAGGCATGATTGGTGTAGTTTGAGCCAATAATTAGGAATTGTTGCTACATACTATGAAGAACACTTCAAAAATTCTTCAAGACCGTAATAAAACTTGTGTCTACACTCTTGATGTGACTATCATGTTTAAGACCTAAAATATTGTGTTTTCAAGAAGAAATACATGGAGTATATCTAGGGGATCATTGAAGGAATGTAACATGTGTTAAGTTTTCTTCTAGAAGCTATAAAAATTTAGTCAAAATGTACTGAAAAATATTCTACAGGGATCCATACATACATTTGAGGACTAGATGGAGAGAATGATATGTTAAAGTCCTATCTGATTTTGTATTTTCAAGAATGGTCTTTACCCTTAAAAGAGTTTTTCCATATCTAGGGGATTTTAGTTTAATAAAAGAAAGGATTCTCTTAAGGTATGTACATGTTCTAATCAATGAGGAAATATAGAAAGAAGGAAGAGTGTACATGTTTGGCATGAGTTTTCGGTGGCACATGACAAGAATGTGATGTATGGTCAAAATGAAGAAAAAGTAAAGAGAATATCATGTTAGGGGGATCCATTTGAATGTTCAAGATAGGTCCATGAATCTCATCTGATTCTTGTTGGATTAAAGAAGGAAGAATACAGTCCTAGGAGGAGCTTGTGAAAAACTAATTGTACCTGCACTTAGTTTTTTCATTGGTTGTCATTGATTTTAAGTCAAGTAGTCAATTTAGCTTTGTCATAGATGTCAAAGGGGCTGAGTGCACCAACAATCATAAGAAAAAGTTCTAGTAGTTTTTAGTTTTGTTATTGGTAGTTATCATAAATGAAAAAAAGATAGATTGTTAGATGTCACAGTGATGTATTGTTGTTGATGTCAAGTGTTTAATGATCTCAATGGATGTCCAAAGTTATCTAGGTGTCTTCATGATGTGTCAAGTCATTATATCATGTGTTCAGGCATGTTCTAGGTGCATTGTCAAGAAATTAAGTTGTGTGATTGAGTCCTATAAGTCCTCCCAAGGTTGTATGAAGACTTTATAAGGTAAAATATGGTCCATGAGATGTGTGTGAGGTGTTCATGAGTCTGTAACATGTCAACATTGTCAAGTCATGAAGAGTCACATCACTCTAGACCTAATCCTAGTCCTAGGTGAAGTAGGTTGGCATGGAAACATGAGAAATAGATCAAAGAGAAGTAGGTAAATCATGGTTGAAGTAGTATAAGCTGTAATAACATGCATAGAAGGATTTCAAGTCAATAATTAGGCTTATAGGGCATGGAGATGGCCATTCTAAATCTTTTTAGTGAAGACATTACTAGTAGGCAAGTGAGGATGATGACACAAGGTATGATAATGAAAAAAAAGAATATAATAAGAAAATTATGATGGTATATGATGTTAATAGGGATTCAAAAATATCTAAGAAGGTGATTTTAGCACTTATATAGGTCTGTATAACACACATTCTTAGAACAAAAGACCAAATTTTCCCCAAATGAGATGAGGTAGATATTTTAAAAGTGAAATATGATAAATGGGAAATTGGAAATCATGGAGGAGGGATTTTTTAAGGTGTGGTAAAAATTTGAGCACCAAAGAATGAGTTTTGCTGAAGATATTCAAGTTTTACTAAATCCACGTTAAGGAAGATGGGATAAAATAGTGATATGTCTTCTTAGCATTCATACAAAATTTAAAATCCTTGTTGAGATAAATCATACGAGGATTTTTTGAAGAGCATTTCAATACATAGATTATGTAAAAACTTTGAGGTCAAATAGCTAAGGGACAAGAAAGTTCTCTTCATTTTTCTGTCACTGTTCAAACCCTCACCAAACACACATCCTGAAGTGATGGGTAAGAAATGACGTTATTTTTCTTCAAATAAATTGTAAAATTTTATAAAACCACTCAGGTTTTTATAATAATCTTTCTAGGTCAAAGTTATGGCATTTGTTTCTTCAAGCATGACTATACTGTACAGACTATGCTCTATTTTACAAGTTTTAGTGTAAGTTGTCCTATTTTTATAGTCCCAAGATAAATCTCCAAGTGCGAATTATTTTAGATATGGTTTATATGCTCTCCTTGACGTGTTCCTACTGTGTATGGTCATGTGAGTGAAGTTTTTTTTTAGCAAGAAGCCTCTAGGTCAAGACTAGTTTATGGTACCTTAATAACTAGTCCACACAAATCTCAACAATGTTTGTTTTCTATGAGGACGTTCCTTGAATTGGTGAATGCAATTGGCATGGTATGTGACACAAGGTTAGAAAATTCTAAAAAAAAATGTTGGAAGCTATAGATAGAGTTATACCTATGTAGATCATCTCACTCTTGAAGATTGATTCTTGATGCGAATGAGTCTTTTTGTGTGTGCTTTAAAGATCACACAAATTTGGTTTGTTAGCTATAAAAGGAAATAAGTTTTTGACCTGTAGAGTTTCAAAACATCCATGTAATCCTTGAAATGAGCCTTTGAATACTTGGATAACTGATATATTGAGTGGCTTTACTAAATCCTTGAAGGTGTAACATTGTGCATTCAAGAGTGAATATACCTTGATCAAATGAAGTATCCATGAAGTGAATAAGATAATTTTCCCTCCTCATGTCAGTTTAAGGATTTATAAAAATCATAAAATTCATGTCCAAGATTTGATAAGGTACTTGAAGACTCTTTATTGCATTTATTCAAGGTCCTCTATAAATGATATGCAGACTTCTACAACTCCGAGTTGAAGGATTTGAAGAAAAATTAAATAAATGACTTCATGCCCTATTTTGATAATCTTCAAACTCCTTTCATTTTTCTACACCACCTGCACGTCTTATGACCATGACTGTATATTGTGATATGAACTCATAAATATCTCCCTCTTCAAGTTTTTAAGGTTGTGATGACAAGTTCTAGCACTCAATGTGCTCCTAGGTGCACTGATGAATTTTTAAGACTAAAATGTGAGGTATGAAGGATATAAGGAGACTCTAGAGCATCGTAAGATTTTTTTTTTAAATTCCTACATGTTGAAGACACCTTGCACTTACCCCTGTATGTTTCCAAGACTTGTTCACTTGTCAAAGAATAAGAAAAATCCATCTTTTGGTTGTTACAAATAGTTTGCAGAAGCAGAAAGGATTATTGTGTCAGAGAAGTCATAGAGTTAGTGGTATTGAGAATTACATTTTTATTAGTTACCTTAGAGAATATTATCAAGGAACTGAAAATTTTAAACCAACACCTATAATCTATGTTAGGTTCAATCATTTCTGGATGGTATTTTTGTGTGATGGTATAGTTCCTCTTTGAACGAGCTCATGTGTGGGCATATAAATAGTCATGGAAGTGAAAATGAAAAGAATTTTTGATGATGTCTTTCCTTATGATATAAATATTCTCTAGTGCTTGAGGAAATGTTTTTATTGTAAAAGGAGCTAACTATGCAAGAATATTAGGTGAGAATGGATGCAAGAGTATGTATGATACTTTCATTGATGGCCATGTTGTAAAGTGCTCAATCTTTCAAGTATTCAACCTTCTAAAAATATATAGTCATAAGATAATTTCATACATACTACATTTTAGAGTGTGTGTATGCTAGAAGGTTTGTGCAGTAGTGTTTGCACTAGATTGAAAGAGAGAATCTTGACAAGAATGAGTGTGTGGGAAGAGGATTGTATGACATAGATTTGATATTTATTAGGTAGTGAGAATTAGGGTGAAGATAGAAGAATAATGAGCTGATTTAGTCATCACAATTGATTGTGTGAGACAACCAAATTCATAGTGATCAAAACATTAAAAAAGACTAAGTGGTGGCTTAACAATTAGGGAGTTGAAGCTTCCTTGTAAGTGGAAGCTTACAGAAGATCAAGTTGTATCTTGGTTAAAATTTTAGGATTCGTTACTTCCAAGTAAGTGGTGGCTTGTAGAATTTCAAGTAGCATATTGACTAAATTTTGCATTTGTAACTCAATTTTGAGTGGATGCTCAACCGTGAAACCTTTGTAACATCATAGGAAATTTATTCAAGTTAGTTTTTTGGTTCTAGTGGGGTCTTCTCCCTTGAAGGGTTTCCCACATTAAATTTTGTCTCTTTCTATGTGTGCTCCCATTTTTATTTCTTTTAAATTGTGGTATAGTTTGATCATAGATAATTTAAGTGAATTGAATTATATGTAAAATTTGTAACAAACATTGATTCGTCACCCCTCTTAGTACCTAGAACTTTCAACATCCACTCAACAAGATGATGACTTAGAAGAAGTACTAGAATTTGAAGAATAATATGATGATATTTTTGGGATACCTTTGTAAAAACAATGAAATAAGGAGGAGAATGTTGGAATATTCCATTCTTTCATAATTTGTCTCTTCACCTTTCCATGTCATGTGACCTTCAAGGTCCCAACTGAATGTTGGATTCCTTCTTCTCCTTCCATGACATTTATATGTGCATAATATTTTAATTGAATAATCCTCCAATGCAACTCACATTCTATATAATCTAAAATATGAGATGCAGAAGTTGAAGATCCGAGGGAAATTTGAGCTTAGGAGTTGGAATAGTCAAGGATATTGACTACATGAAGGCCTATCATTGATCCATGTGAACCAATGAAATTTCTCCCTTAGATCCAAGGTCATGGTGAAATATCAAAGGAAAAAATATTTGGGGAACTTAGGCTCTTGAAAACTCGAGAGGTAGATAAAATTGGGTAAGGAATGGAGATCCAAAACCTTAAGAGCCCAATAAATATTAGAATCCCGTGAAGCCAAGGATTCCATGAAACATGTGAAAGGTTACACAGTTCAAGAAGAGTATGAGCCTAATAGTATGAAAAATTACAAGAGCAAGGAAGGCCATGATTTTTGCACTTGACTAATGATGATGTTGTGTAGACTTGGAGGTTTGAAATATAAAACAAAGCAGTGCGACAACCTAACAATCCAATAACAACTTAGAGTGACTTAGAAAATACTGAAATAACATGATTGGTCTATGTGTAAAAATCAGGGGTCATTCAAACCTCAGGAAAATAAATAAAAAGTCAAGGAAATTTTTAGAGATAGGAAACCTTTTGACCAAGTGACCCCAAAAACCTCGATCCAATCCAAGAAAGACACATGGAACTTGTTAAGGAGGGAATTAGTCATGTGGATCACCAGTAAATGAGTGAAATGTGACAAAATCACTCTTAGGGTTATGTTTTATGGTATTTTTCTTGTTAACTATGTAAAAGGGCATATGATTCTTCAAATGCTCATAACTTTTGGTTTTTTCTAATCTTCAAATAAGACAAAATGGTACCATTGGAAAGATCATCAAAAGTGAGCTACACATTGGACATAAATTTTGGGTGAATTGATGAGATATTTGTAGTATATTTTTTGACATAATTATTAATAGCATCTACTAGCCTTATCCTTCCTCTCAATTAATTTCTCCATTCTTATTTCTTTAGCACATGTGGGGCCTCTCTTATGATTTTTAGATGATTGTGTACTTCTCAAGAACTGAATTAGGGTCATTGCATTTTTTAAGATTCTAATTGGTGTTTATTATCATCTTATCCATGGTGAAACCATTGGAGTGATATTTACATGCTCTCTTCTTTTCTATCATTGGTTCTCACCAATTTTTCATCTCCTCCAATACTATTTCTAGAATGTTCTAAAATTATATAAATTGATAAAGCATGTGATTCATCAAATCATCTTATACGATTGGTCATTCTTGGTCTATATTTATGATCCCTTTAGTAATTTATGCTATAGGTGTTTACTTCAACTTTGTACTATGTATGGAGTTATGAATAATTGTGAGAAATTTTAGATTGTAGTAGTCTAGGTTTAGGATAATAGTTGTGCATGTTAATGTAGTCATAAATGATAACCTTGGATTTTGAAGGAAGTTGTTATCATATTCTGAAGTGTTTTTAATCTTATTATTAGGATATACATTAAGTTATTAGGTGTAGATACTAGTGTGAATTCACCAAAAACATTGATTATAGAATTCTTGTGGAATTAAGGTTCCATTTTTCTCTTTAAATTGTCATATTCTATATTTTAGATTATGAATTGTAGTGGTCTAATGATTCTTTAAATCTATGTGTATGTGGTTTATGAATTGTTTGAATTGTGGGGAGTTGCACTATTCATGTAAATTAATGGTTCTCATTTTTTTTTTTTACTCTTTGATCTAATCTTTGTAGATTAGCCTAATGGACAAGGCACATATGAATTTTTAATGAGAATGCCCCCCTTTTCTTTATTTTCCCCTACCCCTTTGATATTTTTTTTTCTTAATCGTGAGTATCTTTAGAAGTGTCTTTGTTATAAATGTGTCTTACTACTTTCTTTAATGTCCTTTAGATATTTGTTATAAAACAACCAGGTTATGGATATCCTCGTATCTCTGTAATAGAGAAATTTGGGTAATTTTATTTCATTAGAAATGTGTGGCAATGTCAAAAGTGACACTTAATCTGGTGCTTAGTCATAGAGGTTACATTTACAACCACATCAAGTGTGTATTTAGGCTCATCTTTTGATAAGAATTGCTAGGGTCTCTCCCTTTGGCCTTACAGAACCAGAGGAGGGTACATGCATGAAGATGGGTTACCAAAATTATGTCTTAATTGGACATGTTTTCCTTGAAATTAAGGAACATGTACTTTTGTTGATTATTTGAGGTACTTATAATCAAAATTTGAACAAGGTATACAAGCATGAATTGTTGCATTTTGAGTCTTTTTTCTAATCACTACTTTTTTTTTGCAAATGGTGAGGTATATATTGCAGAAATTGTTAAAATTAAAATAATTACTCAATTTTTTTTGATAAAGAATAGTTGATAGCTGATTGTTCACCCCTCACTTCTTATAACATTATTTAGTATTTTTTTAAATCCTTATGTCAAAAGTTAGATAAGGTATCAAGTATGTTATGGATATTTATGTTAAAATATAATTGTAGATATTTAAATAAATTTTACCACTAAATAAGTCCTAAATCTGATTTGAAAACATATAGTTAAGCATTCACCCCACATAACTACCCCAAAATTATGATTTTTAAAATTTGCATAGAATTAGGTCTAGTATGTTTTTGTATATATATTTCAAATTTGGATGCATAGATTAAAATTTACATACATAAACTTAGACATGTATTTTATTTCAATATAATTCCATAGGAAGAAATATTTACAAATATTCAACATTAATATAATTATATTTATAAAAATATCAAACTTGTATCATTAGAAAGAGAAAAATGTGATCTTCCTTATAATCATGATTTTATGAATTTTTTGTATAAAATGCATAAAGTATTCCATGCTCAAAGTTGAAATTTGACATGAAAATCATTTCGTGGAAGTAAAAGACAAGCCCAATCCTTTGGCTCAGAAATTTGAGACATTCTCGAGCTTAGAGGGATGCTTTGGGAAAGTGAATATAAACAACACACATGTGTTATATAACGTGTGTGTTTTATATAACATGTACATGTTATTTTGTGTATGCCATAGCAACAAACATCCTAATTTCTCTTGTAAATTTATTTCAACATTCTAACCCCAATACATTATTTTCAATAATGTACAACACAAAAAAAAAATTCCATGCATTATTTATGCTTGAATACATAAAATTTTTTTTGTCCCCACCATTTTGACCCGAATTTTGGGTTCAATGAATGGTATTGTGTCCTAATCATTGTCCTAAAAACGTGAGTGGTCAATGCAATGGGTCAAAAATTAGAAGGGTTTGCGTGAACCCCTTTTGTGCGAAGTGCCACGTAGTGTACATTATTACCGCATATGGAATGAAAAGGGGTTCGTACGAAGGGGGATTCGTGCGAACCCCCCTTCAGGTGAAGCACCTTCAGGCGAACTCCTTTTAAATATATTGAAGGCGGTGTGGAGGATTTCACTTTTCCTCCACCTGCCTCCTTTGCACATAGACTCTATAGAGCCAACTTGGGAGATAATCTCATCCCCATGCCCACACTGAGTTAGAGCCCACATCCATAGTGAGTTGGAACCCACGAAGATCCCACATTGAGCCCACGATCATCCTCAGCCCCCCCAAGTATGTGATATTTTTTCTTTTTGTAAAATGTGGGTCAGAATAGCTAAACCCTAGCTAAATAGCCAAATGAAATCGTTGTTTCCTTAAATGTTGAAAACAAAACAAATTTACCCCATTTAATCTCTTGTATCATGACCAAGCTTCACAAATTTCATTTTTCATTTGGCATGATCAATACTTTGTGGTCTTCTTTCAACATACTTATTAACATGGAAATTACTATCCTTAGGAACCTAGCAAAGAAGTCCTACCTATTATAGTTGAAAAGAGTGTTCATTTTACATTGAAAGAAATGTAATTACGCAACTAATTGTTGATTATTACCTGGAATAGAAGAATCTTGAAGCAAGTTAATATATATATAACCACTATTTTTCTATTTTCTTATGGATCCTTGTATAATTAGGGAAGGATGCAGCATAAGAGTGTACTACTAGTTTATACAATATCCAAAAACCAATTTTACCCCTTGAAAAAGAAATTCGAGTAGACTTTTATCTGTTTTAAGGGTTCACAAATTTAGGTGTTCATTGTGCATCACGAGTATGTTCTGGTCTTCTTTCAATGTGCTTATTAGGTTATAAATTACTAGTTTTAGTAACCTAATAGAGAATTCATACCTATTAAGGTTGAACAAAGTGTTCATTTTTCATTGAATGTTGGATACTGTTAGAAGCACAGGAATACTAAGAGGGGAAGGGTAAATAAGTATTCAACAATTTTAAATTTGTTTTCAATTTTTTTTTTCACACTTAATAAGATATTCAAATCTGAAAATAAAATGAGAGCACACACAAAAATCAAATGCACATAACACCAGATATATCGTGGTTCACCCAGTGTGGGCTACATCCACCAAAAAGAGACTATTTGGATCTACTGTCCAAATCCAACCAAAATAAAATAGTGTTTACAAAGTGTGAGCACCCAGTCACAAAAGACACCAATCTCCAAGACTAACACCAATTCATCCCTTGAATGCAAACACCACTGACTATACAATCTCTGATTCGAAGCACTAACGTCTGGAGACTCCAATCCCCAATCTGAAGCACCCACTCAAAAAAATTGGCAATAAAAATCAATAATATTTATCCTTCTTTATTTTTTGTCTCACATAATCATACTCACTTAAGAGATTTGCAATATCAACTCACATACATATCACTCTCAAAATTCTCTCTCCTTTTTTTCGTACATCAAAATATGCACACAAAACTTTTTTATATATAGGAAGAAGGAGAGGAAATACCACTTATGGTTTCGCTAAAACCATGTGCCCATACCATGGGCCATTTTTATTAAAAAATGCACCATATTTGGAATGAGAAAACCACATCACTTGGCAGTTAAAAAATATTGAATATTTGCTCCAAATAGCAATATTATTTTACACGGTCAAGTGTAACTCATATTTTTCAATATATACACATGAACAACTTCCCTTACACGTCCTTAATGCTCCACATATGATAGAATCCTCCCCATAAGGATATATTCTCTCTTTAAATTCAATTTTGTAACTCCTCCATGATTTTATAATCAATTTGGAACTCCTCCATGTCATAACTCATCACTAATGAAAATGTAACTTCCATTTTTAATCCAAACATTTATCATGCAATAAGTAACATCCATTTTAAATGTACCGCATTCAAAAAATTCTCCATTACACATCCCACCATGGGTTGTAAGATTCCTTGGCGATGTTGAATATTAAAATATAAAAAATTTGACATCATACTAATTTTGACATGGATAAATATTTTATGAACACTAATGTTGTAATATTGAATATTAAAAATATATTCAAACCTCAATATTTCCATCAAAACTAATGTTTTAACTTTGACATCAATGAAAAAATACTCAAAAACTCCCCCTTTGTAAGTTAATCCCCTGCTAAAATTAGTCGTGAAAACTTGTTTGCTCTAGAATCCAACTTTCTGCCTCTAGGATCTTTTTGTACTAATGCATTGTACATGTTCTATGTGACTCTCCTCCATGCTAAAATTCTCCCCATTTGACATCAATGGAAAAGGTAGAACTGAAATTTTCACCTCAACCTGTACTCGAAGCTAAATATACTGCAACGTGTAGCTCCGCCTATCTCCATACTCCCCTTGAGATAGTCAATGAGTAAGAGTGACATAAATCACTCCTAACTTCTATCTGAGTGACTCAAAATATGAACCTTTGGTATGTATTTTGCAAATATATCAGATATCTGATCCTTAGTCCAAACATATTCCAATTTAACCTGCTGATCTACAACTTTCTCTCTCAAGAAGTGATACTTAATGGGAATGTGCTTTGTCATGGAATGCATGACTATATTTTTTTAGATGTTAATCACACTCGTATTATCACAAATAATGGAAATAGGATGATCATACTCTACCTTCATGTCCTTCAACATTTTCTTCATCCAAAGCACCTGAGTCCAACATGCCATTGCTGCAATATACTCTTCCTTTGTTGTAGAAAACTAAACCGAGGATTGTTTCTTGTTGAACCATGACACTAATATGTGACCAAGATAAAAAGCTCCCCCACTTGTACTTTTTCTGTCATCAACACTTCCTTCCCAGTCTGCACTTGTGAATGCTATGAGAGTGAAATCATCATTCTTTGGATACTATAAACCATAATCCAATGTACCTTTCAAATATTTGAAAATTATTTTCACTGCTACCACATGAGTTTCCTTGAGTGTAGCCTGAAACCGTTAAACTAATCGAATAGCCTGCATAATATTTGGTCTAGATGTTGTGGTATATAACAAGTTTCCTATCATGGACCTATACAAAGTCTAATTAGCATTAGGAGACTCATCATTATTACTCAACTTTCAACCTGTAATCATGGGCGTACTAACTAGATTTCAATCTTCCATTCTAAAATTTTTCAACATCTCCTTTATATACTTGGTTTGTGAAATAAAAATTCCTTGACTAGACTGCTGAATTTTTAAACCAAGAAAATAAGACAACTCACCAGGCATATACATCTCAAACTCCTTCTACATCTCCTCTGTAAATTCTTTGCATAATCTCCTGCAACTGCTTCCAAAAGTAATGTCATCCACATAAACCACAACTATCACCTGTTGTTATCCTTCTGTCTTGATGTACAAATTGATATCCTCAATTCCTTTTCTGAATTCATGTGCCTATAGGTACTTTTCTAATCTATAGTACCAAGATCTAGGATCTTTCTTCAAGTAATAAAGGCCCTTTTTTAACTTGCATACAAAATCTGAATTTTATGATAGAATGGAACCTTCTGGTTGCTCTATATAAACTACTTTCTTTAAGTTTCCATTCAAGAAAGATGATTTTACATCCATTTGATAAACTTTAAAATTCTTGTAATAAGAAAATGCTAAGAACATTCTTGCCTCCTCCATGTGAGAAATAGGTGTAAATTTCTTCTCAAAATCAGTCCCTTCAACTTGTGAGTAGCCTTTGCGCACTAATATGGCATTGTTTCTGACAACTTCTCCTTCTTCGTTTATCTTGTTTCTAAAGACCCACTTATTACCAATAATGTTCTTATCCTTTGGCCTTAGCACTAACTCCCATGTGTCATTATTTTCTATCTGATTAATTTCCTCTTCCATGGATTTTATCAAAAAATATCCTTGTTAGCTTCATTAAAACTACTCGGTTCAACTTTTGAAAACAAAGAAATGTATACCTCTTGTGGTGCACTTGCTAGTCTCCTCCTTGTCTGCACTCCAATATATTTATTTCTAATGATTTGATCTGTTAGATGATTCTTCTAAATAGATCTGAATGGTTTCTTCATGTCTTCTAGCTCAAATTCTTCTTCTTCTACTTCTTTTTATTTTTATTCATATTTCTCAGATTTTATTTATTCATCCTCTTTTTGCACCGTTGAGTTTCTTGATTTCTTCTTCAGCTTCCAGTCATCAACTTTCACATTTATACTTTCCACTACTTTCTGTAGTGTCTTGTTATAGTACATGTAGGCCTTGTTTCTTGATGAATAACCAAGGAATATGCCCTCATCTGCTCTAGAATAAAATTTTCCAAGCTCATCTTCATCATCTCTCTTAATGTAGTACTTACTTCTGAACACTTTGAAGTGTTTCATGGAAGCTGGTCTTCCCTTCCATAGATCGTATGGTCTTTTTTCTATATTTACTCGAATTTGTGCTTTGTTTAGAATATTTACCGAGGTGTACACTTCCAATCTCCAAAAAGCATCTTGTAACTTGGACTAATTTAACATTATTCTTTCCATTTCCTACACTGCTCTATTTTTCCATTCAACTACACCATTCTATTGTGGTGTTCTTACTACCGACAACTGTATTATGATTCCATGCTCTTCAGAAAACTCATAAAATTCATTAGACATATATTCACCTACTTTGTCTGATCTCAAACACTTGATCCTAGTGTTTGTCTCATTCTCAATAAAAGCTTTAAATTTTTTGAATTGATCAAAAGCTTCTGATTTTTCTTTTAGAAATGCAACCCATGTAATTATAGTAAATTCATCAATTAATAACATAAAAGAAGAATCATCTTACAAGATTTGTGTTTTTGTTGGCCCACAGAGATCAGTATGAATTAGCTCTAATGGCTTCATTTTAGATTACTCCTTTGTCCTGAATATTACCCTTGTTTGCTTCCCATGTTGACACTGTCTGTAGATAGTACTTTGTAGTTTTGTAATCTTGCGTAATTCTCTCACTGGTTGTTTTGAGATGATTTTCACCATGTTATCAAAATTAATGTTACCTAATATCTTATGCCATAACCAAATTTCATCAATTTGACTCATGCAACACTTTTCTCCCTTCACATCAGTCAACATGTATAGGTTTTTCCTTATTATATTTGTATCTGTAACCCAATTACCTGTATCCTTCTTTCTAATTGCACAACTATCAACATAAAATGTGAGTGTATAACCTTGATCACACATTTGACTAAAACTCAAAAGATTATGTTTCAGTCCTTCAACAAGTAAAAAATTTTCAAATTTAGCTTGACCATTTCATTTTATGTTACCTGTTCCTTTGATCTTGGTTATAATGTTATCTCCAAACTTTATTGTACCTCTGCTGACCTTTTTCAGCTTTAGGAACTTGCTTCTATCACTTGTCAAATGGCTGGAACACTGACTATTAATGTACCAAGGTTGTTCTTCATCTTGTGCATGGAGCGCCGTTTGTACCAACATAGCCTCTTCCTTTTCTTCCTCTTTTCTCTTTTGGCACACTTTCTTATTTTTGGCTTTCTGTATGATCTAATTTTCCTCTTTCTCTTGCTTTGACTTTTATGTAATCTTACTCCTGCAAAATATTGCTAGGTGGTCAACTTGGTTGCATTCATAACATGTAATTGCATGCTCATTCAAATTTGACAATGCAGAAAAATAATTATAGTTTCTAGCATGAAAGTTATGATTCCAACTCTAAAATCGTGATCTACAGTCCATCATCTTATGACCAAAATTGTGACAGGAAAAACAATAACCATGAAAATAATACTTGGTCATGTAAGGTTACCTGTGATAAGATGAACTTTTAAAACTTCTTATTGTCACCTTCTTCCACTTGTTGTTTTCTTTTTTGTTGTTATGTGGAGGATGATCTTCTTTTTTGTTGTTGTTTTATCCTTTATTGGAGCCTTTTAGGGAATCTGCATAGCTGGATTTCTTCACTAGTTCTTTGGTCTCTTTCTTTTCTACTTCATTGAATCCAATACCACCTTTGGATGGTTTTTGTTTCTGTTCACTCAAAATGTTTCTCAACACCTCAGAAATTTTTTCAAACTTGTTCAATTTTTTTAGTTTCCTATCTTAGTGTGAAAATCTCTACCTCCAATCTCTCACATTCTTTTTCTTTTGATTTCAGATCTTATCTGATAACTTCCTCTATTCTTTTTGCCTCTTCAACTTGAGTCTTTGATAAAAAATAGTATCTTCACATTCTTTGTCAACATGTGGATTTTTCTTTGCTTCTTCATACTCTTGAAGTTACACTTTTTAATTTAGGGTCTTCTTTTTGAGTCTCTTGATCTCACCCAAGGCACAGATGAATTTTTCTTCCAAGTTTACCTCACCTTTTTCATCATCTACATCTTGAGATTCTACTTTTCCATCTTTAACGGCCATAAACAAAAGTTCTTAAAAGTCACCTTCTAAACAATATTCCTCTGAGCTATCATCTTCTCTGGTGCATAGACTCTTCTTGTTTTGGTTCTAGTTCTTCTTCTTTTAATACTTCCTTTGCTTGAAATTATTTTTGTAGAAAGGATTTCCTTTCATTTCTTGTACATGATCTTCATCATCACTTTCAATTTTTGCATGGGGACATTTAGCCACAAAATGTCCATTATAACCACATTTAAAAGGAAGTTTACCTTTGTACTTTCCAGATCCTCTTTTCATATTTTTCACCAATAGGGATTCTTCTTCCTCATCAGATTCATCATCTGATTCAATCTTCTTCTCATTTCCGTTATAAGATTTGAAATTAGATTCTCTTTTTCCTAGATTATCTGGTTTTGTTCTCATCTCATAAGTTGTGAGTATTCCATGTAACTCATCCATTTTCATTTTATCTAGATCCTTAAGTTCTTTAATAGCTGAAACTTTATCATCAAATCTAGGAAGTAGATATCTTAATAACTTTTGTACTATTTATGGGTCTTCCATCTCTTCACCCAAGCTTTTGATCATGTTTATGGTCTCATCCATATGGAGTAGATATGTTGCAATTTTATCTTCCTCCTTCATCTTTAGACTTTCAAAATTTCTTCTCTGTGTCTGAAGCTTTTCCATCTCTACTTTTGAATCTCCTTCATATAAACTATTGAGATTATCCCACATCTCCTTGGAAGTTTTGCAAAGCATAATCTTTACAAAATCTGAATCTACTACACCACACAAAATATCATTCATAGCTTTAGCATTATTTTCACATTCTCTCTTACCAGTCGGATCTTTTAGTGGAGTTGTTGGTGTCGTATAGCCATTCTCAACTGAATGCCAAATATCATGTCCAAGAGAATTCAAATAGGTTCGCATCCTTATGCTCCAAAATGCATAGTTTGATCCATCGAACAACGAAGATTTATTTATGGAGAATCCTTTCTGAGCTACCATCATGCTTTCTGATCTACCTTCTAGCTATCAAGCTATACATAAGGAACCTACTATGATACCAATTTTTAGAAGGAAAGGAATAATGAGAGAGTGGGTGAATCAGTATTCAACAATTTAAAAAAAATCAACTTATTAATTTTTTTCGCACTTAATAAGATATTCAAATCTGAAAATAAACTGAGAGCACACACAATAATTTAATGCACATAACACCAGATATACCATGGTTCACCCAGTGTGGGCTACATCCACCAAAAATATATTTCTTGGATCTACTGTCCAAATCAAACCGAAATAAAATATTTTTTACAAAGTGTGAGAACCCACTCATAGAAGACACCAATCTCCAAGTCGAACACCAATTCAGCCCTTGAATGCAAACACCATTGACTATGCAATCTCTGATTCAAAGCACCAACTTCTGGAGACACCAATCCCAAATCTGAAGCACCCACTCAAGAAAATTTGCAATATAAATCAATAATATTTCTCCTTCTTTATTTTATCTTTCACATACTCAAACTCACTTAAGATATTTACAATATCAAATCACATACATATCACTCTCAAAATGCTCTCTCCTTTTTTTCGTACATCAAAATGTGCACATAATACTTATTTATATATAGGAAGAAGGAGAGGAAAAACCACTTATGGTTTTCCTTAAAACCATGTGCCCATACCATGGGCCAATTTCCTTTTAACAAGTGCCATATTTGGATTGAGCAAATCACATCACTTGGCGGTTACAAAAATATTGAATATTTTCTCCAAATAGCAATATTCTTTTAAAAGGTCAAGTGTAACTCATATTTTTCAATAAATACACATTATCAACATCCCTTACACATCCTTAATGCTCCACATATGAAAAAAATCCACTCCATAAGGATATATTCTCTCTTTAAATTCAATTTTGTAACTCCTCCATTATTTTAGAATCTATTTGCAACTCCTCCATGTCATAAGTAATCACTAATGCAAATGTAACTCCCGTTTTTTATCCAAACATTTATCATTAAATAAGTAACCTCCATTTTAAATGCACCTCATTAAAAAAATTCTCCATTACACATCCGACCATGTTTTGTAAGATTCCTCGGTGATGTTGAATATTAAAATATTAAAATTTTGACATGGATAAATTATATTTTACGAACACTAATGTTGTAATATTGAATATTAAACAAATATTCAAACCTCAATATTTCCATCAACACTAATGTTTTACCTTTGGCATCAATGAAAAATACTCAACAGTAACATAATTACCTATGCAGTACTTACCCCTTTACTTAAATCTCTTGTATCATGACCAAGCTTCACAAATTTCAGTGTTCATTTTACATCATGAGTATGTTGTGGTATTCTTTCAATGTGCTTATTAAGTTGGAAATTACTGTTTTTAGGAACCTAGCAGAGTAGTCCTACCTATTATGGTTGAACAAAGTGGTCATTTTGCATTGAATGTGAGCAACATAACTACATACGCAATACTTACCCCTTTGCTTAAATATCTTATATCATGACCATGCTTCACAAATTTTGGTGTTCATTGTGCATCACCAGTATGTTGTGGTCTTATTTCAATGCACATATTAAGTTGGCAATTACTATTTTTAGGAACCTAGCAGAGCATTCCTACCTTTTATAGTTGAACAAAGTGTTCATTTTGCATTGAAAGAAATGTAATTAAGCAACTAGTTGGTGACTGTTATAAGGAACATAAAAAACTTGATTAAGTTAATATATATAACCACAATAGTCTAAAGTAACCTAAGAGTTCAGTCCTATAACTAAGAAGAACTTTTAACATCCATAAGGACAATTGCCAATTTTAAAAATTAGTTACAAATTTGACTTCAATCCCCATCTAATGTAATTGCCCCTTTACTTAAATCTCTTATATCATGACCAGGCTTTAGAAATTTGGTTGTTCATTGGGCATCATGAGTATGTTTTGGTCTTCTTTCAATGTGCTTATTAACATGTCAATTACTATTTTTAGGAACCTAGCAAAGTAGTCCTACCTGGTTGGCAATCTACTAGTATAGTTATCAAACTTATCAAATGCAATTGATATAACTATACATATGTAGTTTTCTTAGCTTTGGAACAATAATTAGGTAAGTAAATATTAGTAGTAGAGATTCGATAGAATTTGGTTTATATTTCACAAAACAAATGCACTTCTTTATTTTAATTCTTTAAGGATACATTTACATAAATAGAGAATACATTTTATAAGTGTTTGTACTTCTAGTCATGTTGAAAAACTTCATCTTATCTCCTAACATATTTCATTTATTTTTTCTCAAATTGGAAAATGCCTTCAAATCCACAGTAAAAATCTTGGATATAACTTGAATGTCTTCGAATTCAGAATAAAAACTTTGATATAGCCTAAAGTGAATGCAACAACGATGTTCGACTGAATAAAAGCATGTGTAACGAATGCAATGAAAGATAAAGGCTAGAAATACAAAAAACCGAAAGAAATATGCGTAAAGAATTGTGCTAAATAATGAAATAGGTGGTATTATAGTCCTTTTAATGTTTATGCATATATATTTCTAGCTCATGCATAGAATAACTCTTTGACTATTCTCGTATGCCAATCACTTCCAATTTAGAAAATAAAACAAAGATTCAAATTATATTATTTAGAAAACAATTTTTTTTTCCATCATTGGGGAGAAAATAAAGTCATGGCTCTCCCCTCTGAAATTATCAATCCATCTTTAGATATTAAGTGCTCTGATACCAACTGCTAGAACTTGGTTTAGATGTTACCAATTTTTTAAGAAAATCTTTGAGATATTGTTATACAGATAGAAAATATTTTAATAATTACTTTACTCCTACATTTGTTGAGTCAAATTTCATCTTTATCTCCTAATTTTTCTCAGTCCTTTATTCTCTCACTAACACTATCTACATAGATTTATCCTAACATTCAGGTATGAGTTGTAATTAGAAATTCACAAAATAGAATATAATATTACTTAATTACTCACACTTTATAAATATTATCAGCTCATATAAGTAACCATTTGAGTATGAATACAATCTATTATTTGTAACAAAATATACTAAATTTAAAAAAAATTGTATGAAAACTTAAAATGTTTTATTTATATAATTTATATAGGGATCTGAAAATTTTAAATTCAAATCTTCTTTCATACATGGTCTTCGAACTCATTGGTTTATTTACTCTTCTTTGTATTTGTTATTGTTATACTTCACTAGATACAAAACATTAATTTTCTATACTTAAAGAAATCAATGCAGCAAGGCTTACTTGATTTGCTGAATCTTGTAGGTACTTGGATAGGGGTATTTAATGAAGGTGAAAGAGAAATTAAATAGAGATTAATTATGACATTATATATTTTGGCAACATGTCAAATTAAAAATTATATATCAACCCACTATAAATTATAGTTGAACATAGTGTTCATTTTCTATTGAAAGAAATGCAATTTAGCAACCAACTACCGACTGTTACCTTCCTTCAAGTTGTCTTCTATGTAACTTGTTGCTAACTCATGCATTTTTTGGGGTCATCATGATCAAGTAAGTAGTTTTTTCTTCCATATGTCAGCTTTGTATTGCTTATTTGTGGCTCGGTTAGGTGTAAGAGTTTACTCATGTTTTGAATGCTCCATCTATTTGATTCCTTAGATATACCTCACTGGATTTCTCATTAATTTTTGATACATGTTAATAAATTTTTTCCCTTAGTAGTGACTTTAGCAATGACTTATAAAATGTATTTTCTATGATGTATCTCTTTCATGTACTTTGTCTTGCACTATGCCATTTGAGGTTGATTTAATATGTGATATTTATAATGCAATAACTTAGATTTTACATTATTCATTGAAGTTTGATTTAGGCTTGACCTATATGAGTTGAAGAGTCTCAAGAATCAGTTACGAGTTTCATATTATACATATGTAAATCAATTAAGGGAAATTTTTATGTTATCTAAAATTTTGTTAGAACAGAAAAGTAACTTGAAGCTTTGTATCCAGTTTCATTTATAAAATACAATGAGGTTTATAGAAATTTATATCTCTAAATTTATTTGGTGATGTCATTTATATTTTATATTATTGACTGTATTTTTTATACCTTTCACACAATAAAAAATTCCATTTTTTAATGGTAATTCTTTGTTAGTGATTTTTTATTGCAAATGACAATAAGATATACATTTTCTTATTTTCTTCATTATTTGCTTTCAAGCTTGAAAATCATATTTCTATTTTCATTAAAATAGGAGAATATCTTAAGAGAATATTTTCATTAAAAGTATTCTAAATTGAATTTTACTTTCATTTTTTAAATTCATGGCTTCTTTTGCTCCTAATCTATTTTAGAGGACCGAATTAGAGATTGCAAAATTGCAATCTATTCTCGAGGATCCAACTGTAGTTAGGAACTATAAATCCCATTGTGAAAAAATATTAGTTGATCTTCAAATAATAGAAACAAAATTGAAAAGACACAACCCATTTGATTCTGAGTCAATACATGTTTTTATAGATTCATTAAAATCAAGTGTCTCAGGAGATGTAGGATATAATGAGATTCAGTTATGACTTTTTGATAAAGAAGTCATTAAAAGGTATTGTTGGAGTTTTTTATGCAAGAAAACTAAAATCAAGGGCATATTATGTAAAAAAATGTTCATGTCCCCTTTGTGCATGCTTGATTTATCCTAGATTTTTGGCCTCTCAAGGCCAATTTCTGAATAATGACCTATTACCATTATATTTCATATTGATGCTACATGTCGAGGTTCACCTAAACCTAAAGGTGAACTATTTAGACAACCCTAGTTATTACGGGAAGGGGCGTGGATGTAGTAGCCACAGGGAGCCATATCAACAAGAGGGATATCATGCAATTGTTGACATGAGGAAGCTTGTATAAGGCTACGACCATTCTTATTAGGATTTTAGGATATCACAGTGCTTGTCGTTATGAGTGCATATGAGGGTGCTATCGAGGGCCTTTCGAGCATTGCTCATGAGACCCAATTGATCTCTTTTGACCGTGTGGGTCATTACTTTGAGTGATGTGGTACTAGCAGTAAAGTTTCTAGTAATAGCAGTGATAAACACAATGAGGTATACACTCATACAAATTTGATTTCCCCATATGACTTCGAGGTGGTTACAAATCCAAATCAGACATGTTGACTAGGATGCATCATGGTTTTTAACTTGTTGAATTTATATTAGGTGATTGCATGACATTACAATGTTCCACTATCAGGGCTTCTAGATTTTATAGAGAAAAATTGTAGTGTACCTTCTAGTCAGGGTTCTACTCCTGCTGCTATAGTCTGACCCCATGTTCAACACATTTATGTTCCAATGTGTGAAAATTGAACATTAATTTAATTAAAATTTATTTTATTTCATCATTAATTTCGAATCTATTAATATTAATATTGAACATTTACTTGTATTTTTAGGATTTTGCTCCATTATGTGGTGCTTCACAACCCACAAAATTTTCCCATATGACATACACACAACTCTTGACTGAGCGCAACATGGATCTTGATGTTCTAGGCCTAATTCAACTTGTCTAACTTGGTGAGTTATTTGTTGGTGTTGAAGGTCGTGGGTGGTAGTCCCATATATTTGGAGACTCGTTCCAAAAAGATATATACATGCAAAGATAAATTTTTTTTATTAGAATTAATATTTAATCTAAATTGAAATGTGTGAAATTAATCAACTTTATTTAAAATACTTATTTGTCAATTTTTTACATTTAATTTATTTTGTTTCACAAGGATCTACGGGAAAGAGATCTACACATAGCATAGATAATCCCAACATCCGTCTGGGGATAGATAGTGAGGTAATCAATTATACATATATGTTATATGATGTATTCAATTAATCAAGAAATTGTTGTAAAATTTTGCTTATAAATTTTAATATATGGTATGTTATATATAGTTTATGATGTGTATATTTATTTTTATTAACATGCAGGGTGCAACAGAGCCTAGTGAGGTGTCTGGTACTTTCCCTAATACATGGAAAAGACTTCAATAATACATGTTGTACAATCATTTACATCATGTACATGTATATTTATGTGTTTACATGATATTTTAGACATGTATATATACTCATTAGACATGATTTTTATATTTTGATATACAAATTAGACACATGTGTATATATATTCATTACACATGATTTTGTATATTTTAAATATATTCATTAGACATGAATTTTATATTTTGATATGTAATGTAGCATAAAATTATAGAATAAGAAGAATTTAGTTTGTAATATAAGTAGCAAATGATAGAATTCCCTCTAAATGTGTTATTTCATTTGTTTTGCACATTAATGCTCACAAAAATTGATCTATCATGAAGAACTTCAATGTTGTAATACTTTGTTGTATATTTTAATTGACATTATTCCTATATGGATTATTCTCTATAATCATTTCTCTTGTAAACAACTACAATTTGTTTTCGTCATCAATCTATAAATTATAATAGCTTAAGGAATTTTTTGTATTTACCACTACTATTTGGGTTTTATTACTTCCTAAAGGTATTAAGCATGATATTTTGGATTGGATATTATTTTTAATAATCCATGGTTTTTTTATATTACTTGTATTATTTAAGTTCTTCATTGGCATATGCAATGTGTTGATTTTTCATATAACTATCTGTTAACTATTGTAGTATTTTTCATGTTGTAATTTTACTAAATAGAGGTATACCCTCAAGTGATATAAGGAAAAGAAAAAATGAAAGATCAAGATGATTATGTATCAAATACAAAACACTACCAAATAACTTCCTATGTAAATTGGGATCAAAACTAGGTGTAGTGCGTGTGGCTATTAATATGACTCCTGAATAAAATGGATTTGTTGTAGGTTTACAATCAAGCATTCAAAATAAATATTTTAGCTCAAAGAAAAAGTATTTGTCAAATGGATATCCTATTAGAAGTTCAAGAAATATGTAGTATTAAAAAGTTATGCAAAAGTCCCAAATTTTCATATTAGATTACTCCACCAGGTTTTGTTTTACATTATGTATCATTGCAGAAGAACTACATATGAGAATCAAATCATCGATTTAGATAAAAAGTATCAAAATGTATTATTGGTGTATCTTGATATATAATGTATGGTTTTAAAATCACAATGATTGAATCTATAGCTAAAAAATAAAGTTTCCATCTTATCATAACAAGCTCGAGGAGATTATTTCTCACCATAATGTGAACAAAGAATACTAGAAATATGAATAATCCTATGAAATAGCTAGATACACTCCTTTTATATCTTCTGATGATGATCATTATGAATAAATGTACTATTCAAGTTCATTTTATGCATTGTTCATCCCATTAATGGAGATAGTGAAAGAAGGCATGAACAAATTTATCTCAAGAAAATATGGGAAAAGTTCTACGAACGGTGAATTCCTTAACCATGCGATACACCACTTTCTACAATAAAATACTTATATATGTCAATAGAATCATCTAATATGTATTGGGTCCCATAAAATCACTTCAAATAGACCATATTTCATCCCTTAGGAAGAGAATCCAAAGCCTAAGTGTCATTATACATCAACAAAGAATACTCCTCTACTATGGATTCTTGAACTCTAGTATTCTTGTCACATCTAAAACATTATGTGGATATTATGAAATAACATCAATGATAAGGAAAAATCTATGTCTTTGAATACATGTGAGGAGTGTCAGAAAGATCCCCTACAAAGGAACTAGCCATTTTTAGAGTAGCATGTACCAAAATGGGCATATATTATGTAGTAGAAGGTGGAGGTGGAGGATGAAAAAAAAATGCAAACATCATCATTAATAATATTTGAATCATAAATATGTGAAGACATAGGATTTCTTTAATGATAAAATGTAGATGAAGACTCGATAGAGGTGGAATGCTCATCAAACTAGTCATCCCTTTGAAACAAAATTTCATGAGTGATAGGATAAAACAATTCATAAGCCTTTACATCCTCAAAATATCCAAAAACATGAGTAGTTCACTCTTATTCTCCATGGATATACATGTTTCCTGAAGAATAAGTTCCCAATCCTCAGTAACACAATCTAAGAAATCATCAAGTAAGGTATGATATCAAGCCTCATATTGTGTCATGTTCAACTACTACTTGATTTTTAAAAATATTTCACTCTTATACTTAAGAAAGTACTTAATTTTTAAAAAGAGTTCACTCTTATAGTTCAAGTATCCAAATCCTTCATGATAATTTTTTCTCAATAAGTCAACATGAGAAATTAGTATGTTCCTTAAGAATACTCAAATTAATAAAACACATAGAATTTTGAGCTATGATCAACACCATCATAGGAAATCACCACCTCTATATTCTATAAATCTCTGATAAAAACATTATGATGAGAAAACTCCACATTCTTCCCATTTATATAATAAAAAAATTGATATATGGAAAGAATATTGTTGGAGATACGAGGGAAAATAATTACATCATTAATGAACCCATTTGTAATCTCAATAGTTCTTGAAAATGAAACATTGAAACGTTTATTGTTTCCAAATGGTCATATGTGAAGTTATATTATGAGTCAGTCAAGTGAAAAACTCATATTAAGTTTTTGATGTTATAAGACTCATTTGAATATTGGATACAATTATTTGTACATAAAATAATGCATGAGATAAAAGTTCCTTTCCCTTTAAATTTTTAGAGTATGAAGACATAAAATATTAAATGTGGGATGTATTCAATCTTTAATAAAATCCCTCCTCAATCTTGTAATAATTGATTTTGATTTTATTAAAGAATGAGGCATAAGTAATAATTGTACAGTACAATCATGTATAATCTTAAATTCATAGCAAGAAATAATCAATAATGTGTAATAGGAACTTTTAAGTGTAGTAATAAGAATCATCACATACATACATAATCATAACCCCATCTAGTATAAGCTTAATTCATAGCAAGAAATTTTAATCCATAACATATATATAGGACCGGATGTTATAAATTTTAATTTATAGAAAGAAAGTTGTCAAATATGTATGCGAAAGTGACAAATAAAACAAAGAAAATATTCCATTCAGAAGACATAGATATAAAATATTATAGGTCCTTCTATATAATACCAAGTGGCTCAGCTTGTTTTTCAATGAACTGTAAAATTTTTTCATGATCTTCTACATCTAGTCTTAATTTTTTGTGTTGACCACTTTTAGTCTTAACCTGATGCAATTATAACCCAGTAGCAATTATGTGATGGGTGTAATGATACACCTTTTTATACGGTTTATAATCAACAAAGTGAATCCCACTTTATAGGGCTTTTACTTGTTGTAAATATATCCCTGCACTACAACCGAGCCAATATAAAGTGTTGTCTCCTCACTTGTTATTTCACATGTTAGCTTTGTTATCTCTTCTGTGCAACACAAGAATTAGTACTCCACTTTCTCAATATTGTCTTCTTCAGTAATGACCGTAAATACATCACCTTTAACAAAATGCAAAGAAATATTCACTGATCTATATACTATAAATTATACATATAAATTCAATGATCAAATTATACAATCCTTCTAAATAAACCATACCTTGTTTAACCAGTCTAGATATGTGGTCATAATCAGGGGAAATCAAGGGCATATATTCATAAATATAATCATGATCTAATCCATATGTGTCATCCACAACTAAAGGAACTTTCCTCCACTCATCTACATACCCATGTTTTGGACTATTGCACTTTGAATATGATTTTTTCATGCATTCATAAAAAAATAAGAATAATCTCTTGTACATATTGTCATGTTATTAGTATCCACAATATTCAAAGATTGCAAAGACCTAGAATTATGAATCCTTTCACATCCACGTTTTGTTCTTCGATCAACACATGATTAATCATGTACAAAATCAATTAAGTTTAAAATAAACATGAAAATTAAGAAACAAATTATAACTTGTAGCTTGTAATCAATTTCACATCAAGATAAATATGTTTTAAATGAACATACCATAATCCCAAAACACTATATGTGGGGTTGAAGCATGTGAGGTTGAATCTTGAAATGAAAAATGATTCTTACACCATTCAAAAATAGTGTGGGCATCAAACAATCGATCTCCACCATAATCAAAGTTTTGTTTTTTTAGAGTACATTTAATGTATGCACCCAGACCATCATGTTATCCCTTCCCATGAACACTCTTAAAAAAACTCCATAAATGAGGTATTTTTTGATGACGATGAAAGTGAATGAGTGAAAGGAAAGGGTGAGAGGATTTGAATTGAGATGTGTAACTATCTGACCAAACAAAATGTTGATCTATTTGTACTCCTTGCTGATGAAGATATTGAAAGAACAAACCAAAACAATGATGCACAAAGTGTATGTCATGTTCCTTGTCATCACTTACATAGAAGTGATACTCCTTGATCACTTGATTCACTTCTATACTTTCAACCCCATCCAAATCCAATTTTGCATGCCTATAAAATACTTGAACCATGATAGTAACATGATCAGTATGATAATATTATTTTTGAATATCCTTTTCATGAGGAAATGATTAATTCTCAGTAAAATCAACCATGGAGATTATGGAACCAATACGGAATGTGTCTCTATTAGTCTTGAATTGTGTAGTCTTCCACTTTGCATAGTGGGAATGTTTGACTTATAGACTAATAAAACTTCAAAAAAATTACATGAATGCAACAATGAGGATTTCCTCTTCTACCAAATCCAACCTAGTTGCATTCTTTCCAAGTCATGTTGAATATTTTATGTATTTGAACCTACAAAATAAATACATAATGGGAAACTTGTTATATCCATTTGCAGTAAACATAAAAATAATTATAAAAATTTAATAATATTTATATATTTTATTTATTTATTAATCACCTCTTGCAAGTCACCATTTGGATTGTGTCCAAGTATTCATTTGTTTCTGGAAATAATTTCAAGTACCCACACTTGTCACAAACACCTTTGATGTAAGCCATGCGATTATCGACATGATCATTGGTTGTTGTGCAAAGAATAGAAGCTATCAATTCCCTCACACCTATAGGGGCAATTTTCTAAACCATTTGATGTTTCTCGTAACTTTATATACACTTGAAAAAACATACATTTTGAAATACATATAAATTTAATCAAATTTCTAATAATCCTATAAATAAAAGCACACCTCAATGTATATGTAATATAATTATTTGTGTACCTGATAGTGATAATCAAACTCAATGTGATAGCAAACACAACATGTTTCAAGGACTTTATTAGGTCACACATACCAAGGCTTCAAATTCTCAAACATTTATTTTCCAATCTTAACATTTGGATGTTCTTTAGTAAACTTGATGTACATCTCATGTTGAGTTATTTCAAGCCAAAGTTTTATATGTTCATCATAGTTAATGTGAGATATCCTGTGTTTTAAAACATCCCTCACATTCGGAGAAGGACGAGTCCTCTCAATCCAAAATCATAAACTATTTTTCACAATATTATCCTAAATTTTATCAGAACATGGATTTCTACACATTAGGGCCTAATTTACTTCTATAGTACAATTATCCAATGTCTTCCTCCTCTTTGCATACCTACTGACTGTCTTTCTAGATACACCCAATACCTTAGCAGTAGCGGTAACATGATGATTCTTTGTCATATCTTTACTGACAAATGAACTTAATATTCCTCTGCGAGAAATAATCTTATCAAAAGACCTAGTTTTTGTACCCAAAGAACTTATTCCTTTAGACACATTCACAAAAAATCTTCTTCCATACAATTTGAATTTTCCCTTACAAAATCCACAGCCAAAAATTATAATATTTTCTTCATATTAGCATGTTTCAAGAATGTAACCAATAAATGTGCTCTAATAACTATAGTCAAATTAACAAATTCACCATATATTATCTCTACACTTTTTCTATTTTCTTTCATGATAGTGGTTATTGTTGGAAAAATTCTTCTAATTTTTTGAAATCCATCTTCATAAAGTGTTTCACATTTTTCTTGGGAAGTAATTCCATAATTTTTTTATCACTTCAGCATATTGTTGTGCATCATGAGCTATGTCCATTAAAAAAAAATTGCTAAAAAATTAACATACACATGTGATTACACCATTCATGAATGATTTAAAATATATATAAGATCTTGTTTAGAAACATGAATATAAAATATTTTAAGTTCATAAATAGTATTATCTAGAAGGTAAAATGCTCTTCTAATTCATCAATTCCTCCTGGATATGAGTACAAAAATGATTTTTATAGTATTTGTTTACCTAAACTTGATAGGATTTACTAAACAAAAAGAAGTTATAGATTAATTACATGCCTTTAAGCATAACTTTGAAGGGAAATACATACAATTTGAGGAATATGAATAAATTTCCATTCATTGCGATTTTTTCATTTTTAATAAGCAATTAAAAATATGCGAACACTGTGTGAAATATAGGACTAAAAGGCTACAACAGATAAAATTAGACACATGTAATCGATAACAGAGTTCGATGTAAACACCCACACCTTCGGGTCCATGTAAAAGAATGATATATTAAAAAATAATCCCAAAATATTACAATAAAGACTTATAGACCTTCTAACAATTGTATGAGATTCTACCTGTAGAAATAATAGCAGTCTCTTTTTACCAATTTGAGTAATTCCTCTCCTATCTCCCACAATCCTTCCTTCTTGTTCATAGTTATTGGTTCTCCCTGAATAGACTCAAACAACCCCCTTCTATAGTTTTTGTTGTCGGCTTGGTGTAACGGTTGGTCTCAACTTTTAACATGCAAAGGTTCCACGTGCAAATCTCACTTCCCCTTGTTTTATTCCCTTTTTGGCTATTTTGGGCATTTATCCCATATATTATATGTGACCAATGAATTAGGTTTATAAATCCAAAGTGGTGGTTTATAAACCAGGAGCCATTCAAAGACATGTGGCAAGGCCACTCTAAGTGCGGATGGTTCCAAAATATTCAATGGATACATTAGCCTTACAAAATACATGGGAAATAATGCATAGTTGTGGAGATTTATTATGAGGCAGTGGTTAAATGTGTAATGAACGAGATAAATAGGGTATGGTAAGGAGATGGGATGTTTTTGTGGCAAGGAAGATATAAGTCAATTAAGTAGGAATTAAATGGTTCCAAGTTGATAGGAAATATAACATGGCAAGTTGACTGTTCAATGTGTCAAGAAATAAGGAAGGAAATGTAAGGGGCTTGGTGGGTGCCAAGTTGAGCTACTCACCAAGTTGGATAATACAAAGATCTGGCAAGGTAATTTAATTCCCCCCATTACAAAATATGAAACATTACCTAAATATCACCATGTAAATAAATACATAGGTGGTGAATAAATAATGGAGGTTAAGGCACCTCTACAAAAGCAAGTGTTTCGAACCTAACCGAGGGCCCCCGACGAGTAAAACATGGTGGTGAGTTATTATGAGGTAGTGGTTAAATGTGTAATGACCAAGATAAATATGGTATGATTAGGAGATGGTATTTTTTCGTGGAAAGGAAGATATAAGTCGATTACGTAGGAATTAACTGGTTCCAAGTTGATAGGAAATATAACATGGAAAGTTGACATTTCAATGTGTCAAGAAATAAGGAAGGAAATGTGAGGGGCTCGGTGGGTAGACTAACTCGGTCGGCCAAGTCGAGCTACTCACCAAGTTGGCTAATACAAAGGTTTGGGAAGGTAATTTAATTCCCCCCATTACAAAATATGAAACATTACCAAAATATCACCATGTAAATAAATACATAGATGGTGAATAAATAATGGAGGCCAAGGCACCTCTACAAAAGCAAGTGTGTCAAACCTATTTGAGGGCTCCCAGCGAGTAAAACACGAGGTACACTAATTTTTTTGACGTTCATCGAAGACCAGCACTTAAAGACATGAATTTGTTTTCTTCCATGTCTACCAAAGTATCGAAACTCTAGAACTTGTCGCCATTACTGGAAGATCATATATTGGTCTTTCCTTGATGGGGATCCACCAGGATAAATGACCCTATTATAAATATTGAGTTGTAGCTCGAAAGTATTATTATTTATTAGTTTATCTTTATTTTAGATTGTGTTTAACATGAACATATTTTAGTCCCAAGAATTGTACCTAGACTATATTCATTAGATATAAAAAACATCTTTGAGTTAATTTATCTATAGAAACATGTATTAAATGTTTGATTTAAATTATTTTTGTAAAATTATACCTAATTAAGAATCATCAACAATAACTAGGTATGAACTTTCTATGATCAATAATATGAATTCAGTGATAGGTATTATAGCCATAACAAGATTAAGGAAGATTGACATTGTAAAATTGTTCCATGAATAAAGGATGAATGAGTGTTTTTTAAGATGAGGTGTATGAGGGTATTTTGAATGTGTTAGAACTTGGAAATAGACTAAATCCTAAGCCAGAGAAAGAGTGTGCATGCACCAGGCAAGTGAGAAGAAATGCACTGAAGGAAAGGATTTCAGAAAAAGAGATCGGCGCACGAAGGTAGAGCAAGGTTTGAAGACTTAGCTTCATTTCTAACATGGTATTACAAGAGAAACATGTGAAAGGATTTGGTAGTTGTGATGAGTGGATAAGGTGCTAGCTTGGAGTCTTGGAGGTCAAGCAAAGAATATTCCATGAAGGAAAAATTCTTAAGGAGGATCATTACAGTTAGTGGAGGCTTTTGCAAGTTCGCATAACACTCAATCGTGGAGGACCACATTTCCACCTGCATGCGGCTTGCTTTTGGATAAGGTTATGGCGGTTAAGGATAAAACTATTCTATATATAAGGAGGAATTCATATCTATTAGAGAAGGCTATTCATTGTAGATGGCTTTTTAAGAGGGTTTTATAGGTAACAAAGTTTTGTAAGAATGTTGGAAAGGATGTTGCTAGGCACATACATATGCGCTCAGGTTTTTTATATTCAGGGTAGTTTTGTAGGGTTGGAGTGTTATTCCTTTATCTATATGGTATGAGATGACCCCTTTCGATGTAATGTGGCTACTGTAAATGATTATAATCCACATATGGAGCTCTTTTCTCAATATTTTGTTTACAAAACCCTAGTATGTTTCCTTGTTATTCAAGGTTTGGATCTATTTCTTCTATGTTGTTGTAATGTTTATGGTTATCTCATGATGCATTTGTGCATAGAAATAGTTCTTGTCCTTCTGTGTTAGATTAAATGCATATGTTTCTAGTTTTACAACCATTCCTCCATTGATGGCAAAGAATTCTCATAAGGTTTGCATAAAAGAGGGGTTCGACGCCCACGTGCACCTCGTGTGAGCATCCAACTTATGTTGGGTGATAGGCTGTTGTGCTTGGGGTTTAAAGGGAATGGGGAAAATAGTGACTAAATATTGGTTCCATTGCTAAGACCTCTTTTCAAACTGTTATGAGAATGGTGCATGATGAAGGAGTGGTTGACCTTGGACAACATCAAAGATTGGCTTAAAAGCACACAAGATGAGTTTGCAAAATGGTTCAGTACTGGATCTAAGTTTGATGCACGTAAATGGGTAGAATAACACCTATATCATGAGCTTTATGAAACCTTCTTTTGTTGTTTCCCAGTATAGTTGTATGAATGGCTATCAACATATGCATCAATGAGAAGATGGCTCGATATACCTCACATTTAGACCCAACAAGAGTATCAGAGGTTGTATGATGCTGATACGACCTAAACTCATGTCGTTGATCATTGGTGGAGTAGAGTGTTGGCTAGTTATCCACTATAATACATGATTTCTACGTATTCTTGCCTAGATATTGTTGATTTTGATTTCTTGAGGGAGCTAAAAGGAATGTTCTTACATGATATCCCACTAACCATTAAGATCATGATCATCAATCTCAGCATTGAGGAATTTCCTATGGTTGGCTAAGCTTCCACTAGGCATAGAGCATGTAAGATGGGGTGGAAGGAGATGGCGGACCTTGCATTGGAAATGGAGAGAGAATAGAGACGACTCAAGTATGATGAAGTGCAAGATAGGGAGTTGGAAAGATGATGTGAAGTTGCAAGAGTGATGGAATTATGGAGGACGACATTACGAGAAGGATGTGAGGTTTGCATGGAAAATGTGGAACCTGAGAATTCTGTGCTACCCCATCTTGGCAAGTGTGGGAGATAAATCCCCTTGGATTTTGGTGATAGCTCATCATATGAATAAAGGAGGAGATCTGTAGGCACGTATCTTATCCCACCATGTGACCAAACCCTGGCGCTTAGTTTTCCAATTCTTAATATATTCATTAACACAAGCGTAGGAGTCAATTTCCTTACCTTAGATGTATGGAATCAGATGGGAAGGCCCCCATTGCAGCCATCTTCCAATGTGTTGTACATGTCTAATAGAACAAAGGACATTCCAATCAAATTTTTGAAGGACGCATCCATAACCATTCAAGGAGAAATGTTTACAGGGGATTTTTAGGTTCTAGAACTCGCTGAAGCAAATAATTTCCCAACATTACCTGGACACCCTTGGTATTACACAAATAATATTCATTTGCACTTCAATAAGGGATACATTAGTTTTGAGAATAAGAAGGAACACTTTCTTATCCCACTAACTGATGGAAGTTATGCGCCTTATGTGGAACCATTAGGAGAAGAGGATCTAGATAGAATATGTGTGGGTACAATCAAGGACCCTAAAGTTATTCATCCATCGAGAGAATCAATCATTAAATGGGAGGATGCTCAGTCCGTGAGTGATATAACTAGAATTTCATGTGACAATTGGGAATATGGGACCTATGATTTGGTTAGAAGGTAGCTGAAGGGCTCTATCACTCGAGTTACCAGAGGGTGATTAGTTAGGTGCCTAGGAGGAACGCATCTACCTAGTTATACTGGGGATAGCAACCTTGATGTTTTTATAAATGCAATGGACGCCCAGTGAGCATGTCAGGTAGAAAAGAGGAATATGTTAACTTATACCTTACATGGGATAGTGGAGTGTTAGTGGGTGACACATAAAGACAATCTTCTAGGGTGATGCAAAGTGAGGATTGCACTCTCTCCTAGATTTCTCTTAAGCAATGCACTATCTAAGATAGGTGACTATGATGGGAGGGGATCTTCTTCATACGATGTTTAAGAGTGCGAGAAGAGCTAGATGGTAGGCATGAAATCCTTGCCTCCTTCCCTATGGGTGCATAAGTTATATTCCACCATGCATTGTTGTGTGCATGCATGGTATATTCATTCAGAACTATGTCATCAGATGGTAAATTGGCAAGTGATGAGAGTGGATATTATTAAAAATTTTGAATATCAGTCTCATAAGACATCAGTGAATGAGGTGTTGTAGGTAGTCAAACGCCTTACCTTTGGAGATAGTGTCATCACTGAGGATAGACTTTTGGATTTGTTAGGAGAACATGAGTTGGAGGTATGTGTCGTAGAAGAAGAGGTATAGGAAGTACACCTTGATCATGCATTCTTGGAAATAGAAAAGGTTAAGTTTGTATACCTAATTGATGAAGAGGAAGTGGAAAAATTAGATGTTGATCACACAGAAGGTACACACAAAGTATTAGATAGAGATGATGAGATAGCACATGCCTACCATGAGCCCTTGAAAAAAAATAAATTCAACATTGGAACTGAAGGGGAACCAAAATAAAATTTCATTGGGGATTAATGGATGGACCACAAGGTTTCGAAAATAGTTGAGCTACTACGTGACTTCCAAGTTTTTTTCTGTGCAGGTACCATGAGTCAGAGATACTTCATCATTCCTTGGGTGTAGTCATTTTTGCACCCATCAAAGAACAAGGGAGCCTCATGTGTGCCTAGCTATCACCTAGTAGGTGCTGCATATTCACCCGAGGCACACGAGAGGGAGCCAAGTCTCTGCTTTATGTGATTCTAGTGAAAAACATCATTCAAGATCTTGACTTAGTGATTTAAAGGAAAAAGTAAGACATGCAAGAACCATAGAGCTTAGAACGGATTCTATACCCTTACAGTCATTCCGAATAGTGAGCGCTCAACAGATTTAACAGAACTTAGATAGTAATAAACCCAGAAAAAGACTTTAGCATTTAATTATGGTTCTTGAACATACAAGAATAAAGACCATAAAGGAAAGATGCAGATGATAGAAATAAAGATATCTTGATTCAATATATTTTGTAACCTCATCATATTCATCAATGATCTATACAAAACATCACAGAATGGCAGACCACAGTCATGCATCATATCTGGATTCATACATGTAGGTTCTCAAAAACAAAATTTATATCCCCAAGCCCTCAGTACATCCTTCCCTATATTCATCAACCCAATTAGCCCACTCTCTAACTTGTCTCTCTTGATTGATCAATACATTCATCCATCTATTTCCATCTCTTTAACTTGGCTATGGGCATGCATATATATAGGCATCTGAAGTGCCAAAAAACTCTCCTATAGCCTCAGATCTAGCACCAAGTGTCAAAGTGTGGATCACCTTACGTGCATGCTTCTCCAGGCCTACACTCACCACTCCATGTCATGATGAGATTTTAGGATATTCTCTCGCAAGGTATATTCCTTCCAGGCCACCCTGTCGCCAGGCTAGAACCTTATCCACTTGGATCATGATTTTCATAAATTCTACCTGATAGCACAAAAACAGCTAAGTCCCAGATTCTTTTCCATGGGTGCACATCCTAGGTTTTACAAAACCCCTTTTAAACCCTGCACTGCACGCCTTAGTTTACGCGCTTCCTCCAACCGTGCGTGATTATGTGCCTTCATAACTTGATGGTTATTTCAGGGGCCCAACATCACCCTCGACTTCACCTATTCTTTACCCTCAGAAACCTCAAAGAATAGAATAAATAAATGGCAAGGCCTTGCCTTGGGAAAGAATGAGGGGAATGAATAAGGAATGGGGAAGAGAAAGAAGAAAGGGATAAGTAGTGTTTAAAGAAGTAGGAGGGGAAAATTTTGTCTAAGGTTAGCCTCCAGAGTATCCCAAGTGTCAACTTCAACCTGTGCCCTTTGGAAAAGATTGCCGACCAATGTGCTTACCTCATCAAAAGGCAATCCCTCCCCTTGCGTGCTTAAGGTTTACACAACTGTTTCCAGTTCCTTTCCCATATCTTCCAAGGAATCCATTATCCTTGTGATCACCGGGTATAGCTCCTTAAGCCAGTTTTTTATTGAGCCCCAAAGGATCTCAATAGCTTCTGATTTATTTTCCTCCTTGGTCAGGATCTTTTCCCACTCTACTCTATTGCTCTTGTTCTTTTCTCTGAATTCTTTCAGCTCTGATTCATCATTGGCAAGCAACATGCTTGTCACTTTTTTCTGGTCCGTGCAATGGTTGCATGCGACCCCAGCTGATTGGGCAGTGATTTTTATATCAGTAAGGACCTCGCTATATTCTGCTATGAGTGCGATGACCTTTAGCTTGTATTCTTTTTCTAAGCATGTAGCTACCTCTTCTACAAATTATAAGGCCAAGGGTTGCCTTTCAATGGTGAGGATATGAGTTAAATCTTCCAGGAATTCCAGGGAAGAACTATACTTTTGTGTGAGAGGGGTTAGGTCTGGGTGCTTCATGATAATTACATTTGAAATAAGCTCCACCTTCTTGTTGACTTCACGCACCTTGGCCTTTTTTCCTTTAGCTCACGCTGCAACTAGGCACTGATCAATTTTTCAAGGCTGAGGCCCTATGTTAACTCAGCTAGCTCTTCCTCCCTTTTCTCCAAAAAATCTTCCAGGACCTTGACCCTGTCACTCCTACAAAAGAGCCTAGCTTCTACCTCCACTGAGACCTTATTGAGCACGTTGCACACTTTCTCATCTGAAAGTTGTTGCACGTTTATAATAGGGTTGTCTCCCTTGGTCACAAGTAGAGTTATCACCGCCCCTTGGCTAACCTCGAATTCAAGTTCGTTGAGGTGGGACTCAAAAGCCCATGATAGCATTTTCCTTGTCCTTAGGTATCCACCCTCTGGATCGAAATATTCCATTGCTGTGAGTTTATTGGTGGGCACTGTACTCTGGAAGTGTGCGCAACACTTTTTTGGGGTCATCAACATAACCCATCATTTCCCTTTCTCCTTCTATGCACTTACTCCCCATATGCACGCCCTTGGGAATAATTACTGTAAGAATGGGCCCTTTTGTGTTGTTGTGGCTTCTCTCCTTGCTTTCTTTCTTGAGTTCATCTAACACCAGGTCCGCGATGCACTCCAACTCATTGTCAACCAAGGCCTTAATAATATTTTCTACCTCCCTTGTCACCTTCTTGTTCACTTCCTCCTCCGTGAGCTTGGGCATACCTAGTTCTTTTGTACTAGCCTCCTCGGTCCTCTCTCCATCCTTAGTGCCTTCCTCCTCCTTGGCTCCCTACCTACGTGTGAAGATGAACTCGTTCTTAGCCTCCTCTCCATCCTCTTCTTCTGAGTCATGCACCTCAATTGGTTCCTAGTTCACCTCATGTTCTTCTTCTCTTTCTTCATCTTCCTCGCCCTTATAGGCACTCAATCCTTCTGTCTGCTCTTACCCTACTTCTTCTATCTTCTTCTCCTCTTCCTTAGTTGAAGGCTCCAGTGAAGGAGATGCGGTCTTCTCTCCTTCAGATGATTCTTCTTCAGATGGTGGCTTTGCTGGTTTTGGGGTCTTCTCCTTGACTACCATCCTCTTCTTCTTGCAGATGTAGGTACTTGGCCTAGGGGTACCTACAACCTGATTTTCCACCACCCTTGTCTCCTCTTGTTCTTTCCTCTCCTTTCTCTTGGGTGCAGGCTTCTTTCGGCTAGTACGGTCCTCTAGAATAGATACCTCATTCTCTAGGTACATGACCTTTTCAAATTTTGTCCTGATGCGAAGGTATATCCTTACCACATCCTTCCCAGAAATAGGCAATGTTAAAGGCCTTACTATGTGTACCTCATGCAAAACATATCTTTCAATGTTTGCACACTTGCCGGGGTACACCAACCCTTTCCGCATCTCTCTATGCTCTCTATCAAGGTTAGGTAAATCAAGGTCCAGCTTCTTCGACTCCTTGAATCTATTTACCCCTACTTGGAAGAATTGGGATGTGAACAAAAATGGGAGTTTGTACGAAGGGCTCCATGTGCCATCTGTTAACACAAATATTCCAATGCAGAAGTGTTGGTATACCGCAAACTCTGCATCACCTCTGGCGGTCACTGGGAGTTATTCGATAATTCACCATTCAGCCCCGAATGCATTCCTTAGGCACATATACCACTTATCCAGGTGTGCCTTATGTGTTGATGTCATTTATTCGCATTTATATTTTTCAAACCTCTTCACGGGCGAAGGGTCTTCACCAGGGTACTCCCACATGAATTTGTATGATGTATTGGGCACTCCGATTTCTGAAAACACTATGGTTAATAGAATATTTCCAAATTGGATCTTGCCCCCCTCCTCCATGTTGCTGATAATATCATCTGCAATGTATGCAGATAGGTTGTAGATGGTGCCCTCTGTAATTTTCCTACAGGAATTCAACCAGGGCTTGTTCACTTAGGTCCACCTTTCTTGTCCATTCAACTTGGACACGAGGTGTGTGGCCATCTTCATTAAAGGGTCGCTGATGTCTAAGATGTCATAATACCTCGATCCCTTTTTTAACTCATAGGCTACGATGGTCTCCTTGATCGCTTCCTCGTTGTGGAGGTCATCTTCCAGGTTGTCCCCTTCACAGATTGAGCTTGTGAAGCGTGATATCAACTGGGGCATTATTCACATCTTGCACCCTGCAAAATGGAAGAATTCCTCATGGATATGCGTCATCAACCATTGGTACAAGAACTCAGGATTCCTGAAGTAAGGCAACTCATAAAGTTCCAAAAGTCTCACCTTCTCCATTTTTATCTTGACCTCGTCACTGTAAATCAGCAACCCATCTGATGTTCTTTTGTTTGTCAGACGCACCAACTCAAGTGCCATCTCCTTCTTAATTGTACTTGACTGATGGTTATAATCACTTTCGATCATTTTCCTCTGGTGTGACTCCCATTATTGCCCTAGAAAAACTCCATCTGGGTATTGCATTTCTGAATACCACTCCTCATTTGTTTCTGTTGGTATATCTTCCTATTTTCATTTTCCTTTACCTTTACCCTTTCCTTTCTTAGATTGTTCTGCTTGTTTATTGGTTGGCTTGGTGGCTGTCATCTTTCCCTTATGAGATCCTTTGTACGTGGATTTCCAATGTAGCCTTCTCTTGCCACCAATCTTTCCTTCCTTCGAATGCATCTTTTCAACAAGGCCCCTCAACGGTCTACCAACACAATCCTCCCAGAAATCTTCTTCAAGCTTCCCTTTATCTCCTCTCTTCTCACCCCACACTTAAACGATGTGCGGCCCTCTATGCATTCATAACTCCAAAAAGTAATAAGGTTACTGGTGCCCAAGGCACAAAACAAAACAACAACACGAAAGGGAAACACATGAAAGGAAAAATCATAAAGGAAAATTCTAAACTAACTGGCAAAACTTCCCTATTTACAAACACCAAGAAGCCTTGTTTATAGTAGGGCTTCAGCCTACTCCCATTGAAGTGTCTAGGTAATATTTTCCCATCTAGCACTTGTAATTGGCATGCGCCTGAATCAAGGATGTATGAGATTACATAAGGACCCAACCAATGGACTTTCAACTTCCCAGGGTGGCGCAGAAATTTTGAATCATAAAGCAACACCATTTTCCCAACCTCGAATTTCTTGTTTTTAATATGTCGATCATGCCATGCCTTTTTCTTATCTTTTTCAGTTTTCTAGCTCCATCTGGCTAATGAGTGCCTTTCATATAGTTTTATCAATTCATCAATTCTTTCTTCTAGCGCTTGTTCATCATCCAACCCTCCTACGCACACTATACGTAGCGAAGGTAACATAAACTCAACCGGTAGGACTACTTCTGTGCCAAAAACCAATTGAAATGGCATGACTTTGTTTCATCTTTTGTAAGTTTTTATGTACACCCAAAGAACGGCTGAGACCTTATCATCCTAGTCTTGCCTACCAACATCACATATCTTAGTCAATGTGTGACTAAGTATCTTGTTAAATGCCTTAATAGTTCCATTTTCTTGAGGGTGATAAGGAGTGGTTTTGTGATGGGCTATCATGAATTCTACTAACACAATCCTGATCATTTCATTTAGAAAGTGAGTGCCTCTATCACTTTTCAAGCTTAATGGGCATCCATACCTACTGATTATGTTTTCCCATAAGAATCTAGTAGTTGTAGTTGCGGTACAATCCTTAGTGGGTGCTGCATCTACCCACCTTATCAGATAGGCAGTACAAGTAATGATATACTAAGAGATAGTCCTTCGCACTGCTGGTGAGATTGGCCCAACAAAGTATATTGCCCACTTCTCAAAGGGTTCCATGCTGGCTATGGGTCGCAAGGGCAATTCATCCCTTTTTCCAGGTTTACCAAGGCACTGGAAATGGTCACAGGCCTTGCAAAACTCAATGCAATCTTGGTGAATCATCTCCCACCATAGCCCTACGGTCAAAATCTTACATGTGGTTACATTTCCCGCATAGTGTCCTCCAGAAATCCCACCATGGGATTCTTCTATTATAGCAACACACTCATGTTCCAACATGCACTGGTGCAAAATCTCATCACGACCCATCTTATACAAATATCCATTGATTAACATATAGGGCACGACACATATGGCTAACTTCTTTCTTTCCAATGTTTTCATTCCTTCAGGCACCACACCTTCCTTGAGAAAAATAGTAATGTCTTCTAACTCCGAGGGTGCATGCCACAACCTAAACAATTGCACTTTTGGAATAGTGTCCTTGATGTTCTGTGCGTCCTCCCCTGAGTCAATTCTTGATAAATGATCATGCCCACAATTGTTCTTTCCAGGTTTCACCACTACTATGAACTAAAATTCTTGAAATAAGAGTACCCAATGACATATGCGCCCTTGCAATACAGCTTTGTTTACTAAATACTTCAAGGCCATATGGTTAGTGTAGAATATAAAGGGATTTTCTAGCAGATATTGTCTAAATTTATGAAGCGCGTAGATCATTGACAATGCCTCGTGCTCAGTCGTTGTATAATTCTACTCTTCTGGTGTCAAATTCCTACTTGCAAAACACAAGGGGTGATCAACAATTCCCTCACATGGTTCTGCAAGAATGACTCCTATTACTGTACCAGAGGCATCCACGTGGACATGGAAAGGCTTATCCCAAGAAGGGAATCATAAAATAGGTGTGGTGACAAGCCTATCCTTCAAAGTGTCAAATGCCCTCTGTTGCGCCTCTCCCCATTGAAAGGCACTATTATGTCTAAGTAATATTTCCAAAGGCACAGAAATCTTGGTGTACCCTTTAATGAAATTCCTGTAGTACCCAGTATGCCCAAGAAATGCACGCATGACACTTTGGCTAGTAGGTTTCCCCAATCCCACAATAACTGTAACCTTGGTGGGATCAACCAGTAAGCCTTCTTTATATATGATATGTCCTAACAACATCCCAAATGGAGTTGCAAAGACACATTTCTTAATGTTGAGGGATATCCTCAACTACTAACATCTCTCAAACATCAATCTTAATTTATCACAATGGTCCCTGATCAATCCATACACCATCTAATCATCCAAATATACTTGAAGAAACTTGTGGATGAAGTCCTGAAATGCTTGCACCACTATACATGAAAATATAGCGGGCACATTTTTCAACCCAAAGGGCATGAACATGTACATAAAACTTCCCCATTCAGTTGCAAAAGTTGTCTTCTCCTGGTCTTCCTTTACAATCCTTAATGGTAGTATCCTGAAAATCCATCCGTGAAGGAATATACCTCGTGCCTAGTAACTCCTTTCAAAATTTCTTTAATGAAGGGGCTTGGAAAAGGATGTATAATACAAACAACATTCAACTCCCTATAATCCATGCATATCCTAATCCTCCCATCCTTCTTTATGCTAATCACCATTGGACTTATCCGTTCTAATTCATCTACAGCTTCAATGATACCAGATGCTATCATTTTGTCTAACTCTTCCTTTACCCTTATGTGCATGTTGGGATTCATCCGGTAGGTTCTCTTCCTGACCGGGTGCACACCGTCCTTTAATTTTATCCTCATTTCCCCTTGGGAATGGTGGATGCCTTTCAACTCATGGTATCCATGCAAGAATAGATCCTCAAATTTGCACAAAAGATTGATGATCTTGGATACTTCCTTTTCTAACCAGTAGTCTCCAATGATAGCTTCTTTGGGATCTTCTTCCGAGCCGATGTTAACTTTCTTGGTATTTAGTGGTTCATGATATGCACGCGCACGTGCATCTACATTGTCAACTATTTCATGTGTCCTGACCAAATGGTCAACATCTAGGCCTTCTTCCTCTTCTCCATCAATCATGTATACCAACTTTCCTTTTTCTTTTTCAGCACACACGCACTCAAACTATATATCTTCTGCTTCCTCTTCTTCCAAGCGTGCTTCCAAACTTGGTTCACCAAGTAAATCTAGTAGCCTATCTTTCACCATGGCATTATCCCCTAGAGTAAGGCACTTGATAGCCTATAAAGCCTTATCGACTGGTGGCTTGGTACTTTGGTACTTAAAGGTGTAAATGAGATCAGCCGCTACCTCCTGCCAATTTCCTGTTTGGTGGCGAGTCTTCGAGTGTATGTACTAAGCACGCGCACAACTTTGTAGTGTAGAATATAGTTTGCGTACCCAAAGAGATGGTGGTAAAGCTTCCGTGCCTTCTCCCCAGACCCTCTTAAATACCTGGATATGGGAAGAGGGGGGTTTATTTCCATTGTAATCATTGATAGTGGTGGGTACATTGCTTCTAGAGAATCAAATAGTGAGCGTAATTCTAACCTCGCACCACTCCAACAGGTTCTCACTATGCGTAGACCACCACCTTGCTATTGTACCTAACAAAACATAAATTAGCATCCCACGTCACTCATTCTCCTTCCACTGAGCTTCCATTTCTTTCAAACAGACCTCAGGGTATGCATCTCAAGAATACTTGGTTATTTTCTTTCCTCCCACGCACCGGACCGTACACACCTTTGTTACCTTGGTCACCAATCCTCTTAGATGTCATCCGACCAATTCATAAGTCCTATGCGCCCAATTATCACATGCTATACTGGTGGTATCACTGATAGATTGAGCATCATCAAACTGGATGACTCCCTCTATAGGATGGATTGTCTCTAGATCTCTTATGGAGCGCACATATATTTTGTCCAAGACTTCTTCTCCCAAGGGTTTAGTATAGGGCATGGAATTTCCATCAGCAAGGGGTATAATAATCCGTTCCTCCTTATTTTCAAAGCTTATGTATCCCTTATTAAATTAGAGATCTGCATTGTTTTTATAGCACCAAGGGCGCCCAAGTAATGCTAGGAAATTATCTGCCTCAGCGAGTGCAAAGACTTCAAAGTCCCCAGTAAACTTAGCTCCCTGAATGGTAATGGCCGCATCCTTCAAGATGCCTATGGGCATTGCCTTTGTTTTATTTACCATATACAACACATTCGATGATGGCCGTAATGCATGCCTTCCCATTTGATGCCATGCATCCAAGGTAAGAATGTTGACCTCAGTGCCTGTATCAATAAGGATATTACTTAGTAGCCATCCATCCACCACTGCATTCAAGGTGATCTCCTTGTCATAATCAAGGTTATGAGGGGGGAGGTTTTCATGTAAGAATTACCTCTCACACTCTTCTCCAGTGCTTGGTACCTTCTCTCTCAGCCATGCACCTAGCAAGGGAATAACATTCTCTTGCCTCAGCATTTTACACACTTCCTTTACTTCATCTAGGTCATCCTTTAGTGCCTCCACAGTTCTTCTTTGATCCTCTTTTCAAGTCTGCTCTTTTAAACACTAGATCTCCCCTTGTAGGCTTCGAATAACATCCATGGTCTCCTCATAAACTTCCTTCTGGTGAGAAGGGTCTGGATAATTTCTATCCATACCTCTTCCCTTGAAACTAGAGTCCTTTGTCTAGGTACCTCCTTCAGCACACAGACTTTACTCTTGTCGTCACCATAACAGGTTCTAACTCTGAATCACGCATTACCCGTGGGAGCGATTGGGTGTCAGCCTTCTTAATACTTACCATGGCAGTGCCCTTTTTCTTTCGGTGCTGCTGGCTCATATGCTCATATAACTTTGAGCACTCCTCATACTTATGTTTTTTTCCACACCATGAGCATTGTAGAATTTCTGGGCACTCGCGCTTAAGTGGTATGTGGATCCACAATTAAAACAGGTTCCACATGGGAAATCACTTCTTCCTCCATGGTTTCCAAGACCACAGAATCCTCCATGAAATCCTCTTCCACACACACCTCCATCTCCACGCTCTTCATACTGATGCTCATCTACTTTGGAACTACTAGCAATGCTAGTTTGGCACACACTAGGATCAATTACCTCATGAATCTAGTCAATCAATCTACAACCCTTGGTGTCATGTGTGGTGGAGGTACATATCTTCCAATAACAAGATACATTCTTGTGAATCGCGCACTATAGCAGAGGAAACCTACTTGCATCATGGTCTCTATGACATATTTCACTATCTACTGCTATGGCACGTACCACTTTCCAAGTACATATTCCTCCATTATCTTTTGTGTGACCCTCTACATCACAATCTATACACCACATCCCACATCAAGTCTTTCGAACCGTGTTTGCAGATAAATTCTCCAATTGCTTAGCCATGGCAGCAATCTGAACCTCTAGAAATGGGCTAACACCAGTGTCAACACTTCCAACCACCTCAGCACACAAAGTAGCTTCCAACACATCGTGTGAGTCTATGAATGTTTTATGAGCTAAGTCCCTCCTAAATGGTGTGATCAACCCTCCAACAAACCATTGAGCATGCTGTGAAGGGTGGATATCGTAAGACAATTTAAACAGAAGAGTTTTAAAGTACGTATCATACTTCTACACACTCTCTTCCATTCCTTGCTGGATTTCCTTGAGAGAGGTGATGCTCTTCTATTTAAACTTAGGTATGTGGAACTCCACTAGGAATGCATTCTTCAATGTGGTATAATCCAAAACCATTTGGTGGGGGTCATATTTTCTATACTAGCTATGTGTGTGCCCTTGCAATGTCGTTGTAAATTTACTAGCCTTCCACTCCGGGGTTGTGATCCCCTTCGCATGCCATAGCAACTCACACTTATGTACATGCTCTACAGCATCTTCTATCCGTCTGTAATATGGTAAGTGTAAAGAAATCTCAAAGAAAACTTGAGGAGGTGGCTGAGGCCCTTGTCCTCCCAATCTAGTCCCTTGATTTCCTCTAGTGTTTTCTCCTCTACTGCACCCAATAGATTATAAGCCCCCAGATCCTCCCACGGTTGGGGAAAGGGCCTATGTTTGTCGCACCTAACATTCCCAACTTTCCATTGAATTACATGCCAACGGTCTATGAGATAGTGCCACTCCCAGATGTATTTCCCCCGCCACTTCCTGACACACTCCCAAAACCTCCTATATATGTGCCTTGTCCAAAAATTCTGCCAAATACTGGAATAGAGTGTGCAGCCATAGAAGTCCCAAATGAGAAATTATATCTCTAGGGCACTAATCAGTTACTCCCACCGATATCAACTAGGTCAACTATACTCTTCCCTTGATCTAACAAACCAAGCACCAAGGTTTTGTCACTAGGTGGATTCAGATGTGCACCAACAACTCTTCCTTCTCCACGTGATGAACTCTCATCAGAAGCCGAGGGGTTTTCTCTCCCATGCTTGCCAAGATGGGATAACACAGATTGCTCAGGTTCCACATCCTCCGCGTGAACCTCAACTCCTTTCCACCATGTCTGGCTCCATAAGTCCAACACACTTACATCCCCACACTGTCTATCAATTTCCCTTTCACGTAATTCATTATACTTGAGTCGCCTCTCCTCTCTTTCCTTTTCATTCGTTATATCAGTCATCTTCCTCTACCCTAGCTTCCTCACCAAGCACTCAAGATGGCTTATCTGGCCATTGGAAATGCCTCTAAACTCATGGTTACAATCAAGATTTTGATTGCTAAGAGAATAGCATGCAAAAACGATACTCTGGGCTCCCACAAAAATTCAAACTCAGTAACTTCTAGACAAGAATATGTGGAAATTGTGTATTCCAAAGTGTAGCTAGCCAATATTCCCTTCCACCAATGATCTAAAGCATGGGTCAACATCAGATCAACATCTTGCAAGCTTTGGTATGTTTCTTGGGTCCAAGGGTGTGATTTATAGTACCACCCCGATCTAGATGCATATGCCGAGAGCCATTCAAATAGCTCTACCGGGAAACAACAGAAGAAGGTTTCATACAACTCATGATAGAGGTTGTCTTCCACCCATTTTTGCACATCAAACTTAGGTTTAGTATTGAATCTATGAGTGAATTCATCCTCTGTGCTTTTAAACCAATCTTCAACACCTTACAGGGTTAACCACTCCATCATCACTTTTTATACAGATCATGATGTATGCCATGTTCGACTACAACTTCGAAAATAGGTCCCGGCAACGGAACCAAGATGTAGTCATTTTTACACCCATCAAAGAATAAGGGAACCTCATGCACGCCGGCCTATCATATAGCGGGCACTGGACGCTCACCCAAGGTGTGTGAGAGGGAGCCGAGTCTCTCCTTTATGTGAGTCAAGTGGAAAACATCATTCATGATCTTGACTTAGTGATTTAAAGGAAAAAGTAAGGAATGTAAGAACCACAGAGCCTAGAATGGCTTTTGTACCCCTACAATCATTCTGAATAGTGAGCACTCAAAAGATTTAACAAAACTTAGATAGTAATAAACCCAGAAAGAGACTTTAGCATTTAATTATGGTTCATGAACATACAAGAATAAATACCATAAAGGAAAGATGTAGATGACAGAAGTAAAGATATCTTGATTCAATATATTTGGTAACCTTATCATATTCATCAATGCTTAATACAAAACATCACAGAATGGAAGACCACATTCATGCATCATATCTGGATTCATACATGTAGGTTCTCAAAAACAAAATTTATATCCCCAAGCCCTCAATACATCCTTTCCTATATTCATCAACCCAATTAGCCCTCTCTCTAACTTGTCTCTCTTGATTGATCAATACATTCATCCATCTATTTCCATCTCTTTAACTTGGCTATGGGAGCGTGTATATATAGGCATATGAAGTGCAAAAAACTCTCCTGCAGTCTCAGATCTGGTGCCAAGTGTCAAAGTGTGGATCACCTTAGGCGCATGCTTCTCCAGGCTTGCACTCACCACTCCATGCCATGATGAGATTTTAGGATCTTCTCTCACAAAGCATATTCCTTCTAGGCCACCCTATTGCCAGGATGGAACCTTATCCACTTGGATGATGCATTTCATGTGTTCTTCCTGATAGCAAAAAAATGGCTAAGTCCCAGATTTTGCTCCATGGGCGCGCATCCTAGGTTCTACAAAACCATTTTTAAACCCTACACTATGCACCTTAGCTTGCACGCTTTCTCCAACCATACACGCTTATGTGCCTTCATGACTTGGTGGTTATTTTAGGGGCCTAACATTGGAATAAATGCACATTAAGTTAAAGTAAAGTGTGCACCCCATAAGGAAAAGACCCTACAGGATGAACCCAAATTTGCACGTAAGGGTTAAGGAGGAGATTGATAAGATGATACAATCTGGGATCATTGAGGCCATTCAAGTATTTAAGTGGGCAAGATTTGTGGTAATTATTATCAATAAGGATGGAAGGATAATGATATGTGTAGACTATATGGATTTGAATGCTACATGTGTCATAGATCCTTTCCCAACCACCTTTACTTAGGAGATCTTGGAAGGTGTATCAGGAGAGGAGATTTCTTATTTTACAGATGGATTCTCAGGTTATCGCTAGGTAATAATTGTGAAGGAAGACAAGGAGAAGAATAATTGCACCACTGAATGGGGAAGTTTTGCTTATATGGTCATGCCTTTTGGACTAATGAATACGCATCCTGTAATTTAATGTATTGTGGTGAAGGAATTTCAAGACTTCATAAAATTTTTTCTATAAGTTTACCTGGATGATTGAATGGTATATGGATTAGTAAGAGATCACTGTGACAATTTGAGATTAATATTTGAGAGGTGAAAGTAGCTAAGTATCTCTCTAAAAAATAATAAATGTGTCTTTTTTACTCCATTTGGCACGCTATTAGGTCACATCATTTGCAAGGAAGGCTTATTGGTAGATCCTACCAAAAAAATTTATTAGCTTAGGTTTGGAGGAGCCTACCAGCCAGAGTATCGTACGTGGATTCTTAGGGCATATAGGTTACTACGGAAATTTTTTCAAGGGTTATGCTAGGATCTACGTGCCTTTGGAGGAATTGCTGAAACATAATAGTAAGTTCTATTGGGGTGAAGCGCAATAGGTCAATTTTGACACTTTGAAGGATAGGATTACTAATACACCCATTTTGTGCTTTCCCTTTTTGAAAAAGCCTTTTCATGTGCATGTTGATACATCAAGAATGCAAATTGGAGTGGTTTTAGCACACCCTGGAGAGGGGGTTTTTAACCATCCCTTGTGTTTTGCTATTAGGAAGCTAACCCGAGTAGAACAAAATTATACAAAAATAGAGCGCGAGGTATTATCGTTAATATAAGCGCTACACAAATTTAGATAGTATTTTTTAGCAACGCCTTTTATATTCTACGCAGACCACAAGGCATTGAATTATTTGGTGAACAAACCTATTTTTCAAGGACGCATATGCTGGTGGATATTGTTGTTTACATAATTTGAGTTTTTGGTTGTGGTGAAACAAGGAAAAAGCAATTTGGGACCTGACCATTTATCTTGGATTGACTCAGGTGAGGATGCGTAAAGCATTAAGGACACAATGCTAGATGTAAAATTTTTTAGGTTGCAGCATGCACCTTTTGACTTGGAAGATATTTCTATTTTCTTGTGAACAGATGTGGCACTGGAGGGCATGAAGGAGTTAAAGAGGAACTAGTTAGGTATACGCGTCGTGCCACACATGTTGATTAGTGGAGACCTATATAAACTAGGTCAGGATGAGGTTTTTTGTTCGTGTGTGTTAGAATATGAGTGCACCATAATCATGGAGGAAACAAATGGGGACATTGCAAGAGGTCACTATGTATGGAATGAGACCACACACAAGATCTTATTTGGAAGGACTTTCATGGGAAACAATTTATAAGGATTATATAGAGTATTGCAAGGACTCTGACCATTTTCACTACTTTAGTAAGCTAGGAAATAGAGATGAGATACCAATAAGACCTATTGCTAGCACAAATCCATTTAAGAAGTGGGAAATTGACTTTGTGGGACCTATTTCCGTAGCTGAGCGTAGGACAGGTTCACGCTATATTATCACTTGTACATACTATGCTACAAGGTGGACAAAAGTGGCACCTTTGAAGGTTTTCAATGTGGCTACAGCAGCTAGGTTCTTATTGGAGGATATAAACAGAAGGTATGGATGCCCATTGAGTTTGACTAGTGATAGGGGTACCCACTTTTTAAATGAGACTATTAGGATATTATTGGTAGAATTTATTGTGGAACATCACAAGACTACAACTTATCATCCTCAAGATTATGGAATTGCTGAGGCCTTTAACAATATTTTAAGCCACACGTTGAATAATATTTGTGATTTAAGAAGGAGAGATTAGGATGATAAAGTCTCTACAATACTATGGGAATATCCCACAACTTAAAAAAAATTGAACAAGGCCATGCCTTTTCAATTTGTGTTTGGCACAGATAAAGTTCTAGTTGTGGAATTCATGTTACCATCTCTGCATATTGCATGTGAAGTAGGATTAGTGGATGAAAAAGCATTAGAAAAGTGCATCGACAAACTTATGGAGTTGTACGAAAGGTGATCCATTACTTGGTGGATTTAGAAGACAGAGAAAGCACGGAAAAAGGCATAGCATGATTGTCATATCAAAAACAAAAAGTTTGAGGTTGGGAAGATGGTTCTATTATATGATTCAAAATTTTTGTGCCATCTGGGAAAACTCAAAGTACATAGGTTGGGACCATATTTGATAACTCATATACTTGAGTTGGGGACTTGAAAGTTACAAGCACTGGATGGAACAATGTTACCTAGTAATTTCAATGGGAGTAGGCTGAAGCCCTATTATAAATAAGTATTTAGTGTGATTGTAAATAAGGCATTATTGTCATTTAGCTTAGTATTTCCCTTAATGCAGTTTTCTTTCTTTATGTTTCCTTTCTTTGTTGTTTTGCTCTTTATTTCTATTTGGTTTTTTATGGGCATGCATGTCCGCATGTAGCTAGCTACTATCTAAAGGGTTTTTATCCACAGAGGACCATGCATATTGTTTTTAGTGTGGAGTGGAAGGTGTCAAAGAAGGGTTTAAGAGAAAAAGGTGGTAAGAAGAAAATGTTGGTAGTGATGTGGATTAATAGCCCTAATAAGAAATAAAAAGCATGCGGGATTAGAAGAGCGCGTGTAATGGAGGTGATGATGGGTGAAGATTGGTGTCAATAAGCTTTAAAAAAACCATGTATAGTGAGGACAAGCAAAAGAGCAACATTAGGTCGGTGGAGGTAAGAACTTGCTAAAGGACATATAGGTTGACGTACTTCAGGACAGGGTATGCGCAAAATTTAGTCTACTTTCAAATAATTTTTACGCACTAGAAGGTTGTGGGAATTTTCACGTGAGTTTGCACACAGAGGGTAAATGTTGGACAAAATGCGTGGAAGGATGGCATTGGCAAAAGCTGAATTTAATACATTTATACGTTGGTGTTTGGAATCGAAGTTTGTGTGGGAAAAGTAAAAAAATATAAATAGAAGGTCAGGGGTTAGTTATTATTTTACCTTGTGTATTTTTTGTTGAATATATCTTGCAAACTAGGGCATCCTTATGGAAGAAAAATAATGGAGATTTTCATGTGGAAGATTAAGAAAATTTGATTTGTGGACCAGAGTGGATAGGGAGTACACGGGCATGAGCAGAGAAGTGTGTTTAGTGTAACATTCCCATTTTAAGACTTTAGAAACAAGGGAATTTTTTTTAAGTAATGTTCTCTGTTCTAAATACATAATTTAGAACACACATTCCATAACATCCATTCTTATAACCGATAACCATATGCAGTTATAATGACTCGATGTGCCACCGATCTATTCATTTCATGACTCGGTGAACTACCGATCTATTCATGAATAATGCTAAGTATTGAGTACTTTTCTGTATACTACTTATACTTGGTTCTCTTACCCTGTTATGGGTATTGAGTGATATGTCTAAGGAACCTAACTAAATAGTTGTTACCAATATTAGTCTGCATCACGATCCTTAGGCTAGGTGACATAGGACAATGCAATCAATAGCTTGTGATAATTTGGCCAAATATTTCTAACATACTTTTCGTATTAGATATTCCTTGATAGCATACTCATCAATCCGGAATAAATCCTTCACCCCCACTCTTTTGTTATCTATAATGTCCTTTACTGACTTCCGTCAGTCCTCTTGCCCAAGGTTTAACCCTTGTTCTGGTTAACAACGTAGGTTATGATAGGAAGGAGGTCACAAAGACTTAGGATAGATTAGCATACTGGGTCAACCTAATTCAATCCCATGTGCCAAGGTACCCAGAGTCATAGAGGGATACTTCATATCGTAACTATGCTACTACCCAGTCCTAGAGAGAAACTAAGTTCAATTCCATAAGTCTGTAGATCTAGACGATCAATACAGAAGGGTGTTGCCACATGTCAAATACAATGTTGTATCCTCGAGAAGATCCTAATCTTCTCGAAGGTAGAACCCTGCAGTCGACATGTGCCAACATCCTATAGAACAGCCTCGTCAAGATATCCATACCCCTAGGAGATTATTAATGTTTAATTAATTTGGATATTTAAAGGCATATTTCAATAACCCTGCCCAAACTCTAATCCAAATCTCCCTAAGTTCTTATCCAAACCAGGTGCCATTATTCCTTAAAGAAATTCCTTAACTTAAGATTGCTTTCGATATTCGTTAATTTTTGGCTTATCAAGAAACTACCAAGAAGAAAGGACAACAACCTCTTAAGTTCCATTTAATGTGACTTAACCACTCAAGGAAGTGTAACAACCACCTAGGTTGTATCTTATTAGACTTTATTAAAAGAAACCTAATTATTACAATTCATATCTTCCTTTTGTTTACTTTTTCATAAGAGAGGAAGAGTCTTCCTCTTCGTGGTTAAGTTCTAGGTTTTAACACACCCTTTATGACCTTTACAAATTCTATAGAATTCATTGTAAATTCATTACACGTTACCTTAATGATATGAATTTCTTAGATAAGAACATTGAATTTCTGCAACTTATTTAGCTGCAACATGTTTAGGGAAATTACTCTAATTCCCTTTTTCCTACCTATCTAAAAATACTCATATAAACATATAAATAACATGAAGAATATCAATAGGATAGGGTTTCATTTCTTTTACAAAGGTTCAAGATAATTTACACAACCCATGCAAGTAAATTCTCATCCTTCAATTCATTTTCAAAACTTATACATTTACAACTTATGCATTTTACGCATACTGCATGACAACAACCTTCCTTCAAAAGAGATTTTTTTTTTTTTTTTTTTTCAATACAAATTAAGAACGAATAAGAATTCTTCACAGGAATCAACTTAGATAAGCCAATGCATCATATAATTTTTTTCCTTCTTTTATCACTTACAAAGTCCATCTGTAAAAATTGCTAGCACGTGTCCGTTCAATGAACTGAGCATGATAAGCACTAAGCCTTAAAACAAATTGCATTCCACTAATTGTTCCAATAAAAACAACCCTGCTTTAATGAACAATTAGTATTTCATACTCTCTAAGCATAAGTAATATCAATAAAAATAAGAGCAATAATAAACTAGGATTCATAAAAAGAAGAACATAATATAATCTATAAAATCTATCTTACAAATTAAAGTATAATTGATCCTATCAATTATCTTTACCAAACAACAAATCATAACATCCCCTTTTTTCCAATCCTACTGAAACATAATACAACACTTATCTTTACTATAAGATACAGGAAGTGTTTACAACATCTTCTCACTAGGATGTTTCATCTAACTTCAAGTAAGGGAGAAGACAACCATTCCCAATATGCTAAAGTACATAATATCAACAAAGCAGAAACAAGTGTATATCATGACTTAAACCATTTCCTTTAAATCTCATCTACTTTAAATTCACCATTTTAAAGTATTCATCAAAATAGATCCAAATAAAAGAAATCCAACAAGGAAAGATGGATTAACAGTCAATAATAAGTTTTCAATTTCTTTTTTCCATCCAATCATTAATCTCTTTTTGCTTCATTTCAGTCAAATGACAAGTACAAAAAGACTAATTAAGTACTGACTCTCTTTTCCAATAGAATAAAAATCAGAAGGTTCCAACCAATGAACTTAACCCAACTGCATTAGAAAAGGAGTCCTAACAGAATATGATCCCAATCTATAATCATTTCTTACAACTTAATTTAACAGTTTTACCTCTTCTTATTCTTACAGTTTAAGTTCATGCAAGAGTTCCAAAGAAAGAGAACAAAATCAACTTCAAGGAAAGAGAAAACTTAATGCTATCTTCCTTTCTAAATCTTCCAATTATAATGTATGAATTCTACTTTCCATTAGGAACATTATAACGATGAAGCTCATACAAAGTCCAAAGACAATAAAGATTCGCAATGTATCTTTCAAAGACTTAACAATCTTTCATTGGACTAGAATAACCTCAAGATAAGAAGAAAACATGCTAACATTTTTATTTCTTAGAACCCTTTACTACCAAATAGTGAAGTTCCATCAATCCTTAGCATTAATTTTCCCTTTTTAAACTCGATGAGAAAACAATGAAGTTCAAAACACAGCCTGCAATCAAGTTTGAATCACAATTTATCTTCTATGAATTAACATTCATTTATTGGATCCATCAAGAGACAAGAAATCTGAGTAGATGCTAACACTCAAAATTTCCCAATAGTTTAGGTAAGGCATAACTATCTCGACAGTATTCCAACGCATCACTGCAAGAACTACAGATTGGGTTTCCAAATAAATGTCAAGATCAAAACAACATATATAAAATACGTACTGTCTAAGACTCGAATTACAAATCTGAGCACAATGTAAAGCATAAGATCCCTCAAAAGATCAAGATCATTCAAATGCTTATAACCAAGTTCGGGTAACAACATGTTCCCTCTTTAGTTTATAAAATAGTCAAAAGACTATAATATCTAAACCAACACATCGTTCAGGTTACCATTTCAATTAAAAACACCAAGTAACAAATTGATTGTACAATGTTGCATCACAATATCACAATCATGAATTCATAAATACACCAGCACCGTAATGGTAGATCGAATAAAAAGAAATTACTTATAAAATAGTTCATTCTAAGAAAAATGCTTCCATTTTCAGTTAACATCATTTCAAACTCTGTTTCCTAACTCAAACGGGATGTAAGATGCTTGACAGAGCTCAAACCAGATGACTTAAAATCCGGGTTCATAAAGAACCTCCAAAAATGTTTTATATGGTCATAAGAACAATAATCCACAAGCACCATGCCAAATGCGGCTTCGAACAACAGTCCAATTTATTCCAGATAACAAACACAGGTTCCAAGTTAGATGCGGGTTCAACAACCATCACAATTTTTGCAATATGAAATACAAAAACCAAGCCATATGTGGTTTTTCCATAGTCCCATTTAACTATGAAATAAAATGCAAGCACCATAGAACCGAGAATCCCTGCTACAATTTTTCCTACCAAAACAAGTTTCCAAGAGAAGCTCGAACTTGCATACAAGTATTCATAAGAACTGGAGTTCTTTACCCGCTTTAGATCACAAAACACAACAAGTTCACAAAACAATAATCTCAACAACATAAGTAGAACTCAGAGTTCCTTAAAAAATCATCAAGCAATTATTGGCAACAAATTTAGTTGAAACCAAACAACAATTTCCAACAACCGAAGAAGCTAAACAGAGTTACCAACTGTGTTCTCATATGCATAGTTCTTTTGTGCAAAAGACAATACAACATAAGCTTCCAATAGAATCATATAGGCTATGGGTACAAAACCCAGGATGCAAGATTTACCAAACCCATTAACCAATTTAACCAGTTAGAGTATGCAATGCACAAAACTCAACATAGCAGAGTTGCTTTAATGAAAACACTTAGAGGAAAACAAGAGATTTTAACAGTTAGAGCCTATCATGCCTGATAGTGTCTCTATCAAATCGAAGAAGACCTCCAACCAAGCTCACTTCTTCTCCTCTTCTCCATGAAAGATCAAACAACCAAATACTTCTTCCAAAATGCCTCTTATACATTCCACGAAACGAAAATAGATTCGAAACCTCAAAAATAGCCATGAAATGCAGTTTAAACTGCTGGTTCAAAAAACCAGAGCACGTGTAGAATGAAAATTAGAGAACATGCAAAATGAAACAACCCAACAAAAATCCACTAGCATGCCTACCAAGATGGTTTGGGCTCGTTAACCAAAAACAATTAATTTCATTAACTCCATATCTCCAGCCTAATCTTCCTTGCCACCGCGTGCCAAGTCTGGCGATCATCAAATCAAAAATAACATGTATTTCCATTTTTAGTGATACTGCCACCTAAGCCTCTGCCAATCCAACTAACCCCTGCCAAAGCTGGCAGTCCGTATGCATTCACCATCCTTATCAATAACATAAATGACTTAGGAACCGCCACCCAAGTGTATGCGACCACTTAAGCTCCCAATTTATATCCATTAGTTTAGGATAGATTAGATTGCTTGGGTTAGATCTCAAGTAGAATTAAAATTTACACCTTAGGATATAACACTAACAACTAACCCCACCTTAGGCCTTAGCAATTAGGTTAGATAAACCCTCATAGGTAAATAATTCAAAGTGCCATAGTTTAAAACACTGGGTTAGGTTACAATAATACCTTGTAGTATTAAAATCCAGGTTAATTTAATACCTTGTAACCTTTCTAATTCCGTTCACACCAAGTTTAGGTTAGAATCAAAATTCTATCAAGTGGCATAGCTTAGGTAGAAATTGATATTTTTACCTAGCTTAGGATCCCATAGGTTAGTCCTCTATAGGATCCTGGATCTCTCTTATGCTGTGAACAAGCTACAATTATATTTTCGTCAGCAATGACCTGTCATGGTCGATCTCCAACGACCCAAGTAAAACAATCCACTGAATGGAAGTATGTTCACACAGAATTTAAAGAAGTTGCAACAACAAAGTTTAGTCCAACATGTATCTTAACTCATGGAATGTTAATTTTAATATTCATTCAACATAATAGATTTAAAACATTCCTTGGATCACTGAAATTGATCCAAGGATGAATAAGATAAATAGATAAATTTACAACTCTTAAACCAGATTGCAAATCACCTACCAAAAGTGAAAAATGGATTCAGGGAAGCCATTCCAATTCAGTCAAAGGATCTTAAGAGTAGAAAAGACTCATCCATATCAAGCATGATTTCCAATAATCAGAAGAACATATCCTTATGAGGAAAATCACATGTCAACACTTGAATGCGAATGAGAAAAATAACAACTATCAAGGGTGTTATATGCTTCCCTCCTAAAAAGAATCATCATCCCAATGATTATCTCTTTTAACAATTTACATCAAGGACAGTGAATTCATTCATTTATCTTATCCTAAGTCAAATATTTCAAAACCTTATAGTTCTAGAAATCAGTATTAAATAAATTTTTATTCAAATCAAGTAAATATCTACCCAAAACTGGCTTACTTAATGTCATAAAAGATAAAATCATAAATTTTTTATCAGTCAACAGATTCAATTTTGTTTAAATAGGCATGGAAAAATAGTTTTCATATCATCTAGATTTTCCCAAGTTGCACTCTCCTTGTTAAAATGGTCCCACTGGACCTTACATTGACTTATTTATCTATTTCTTAAATGCAACTAACGAGTTTCCAGTACTCAAATCGGTTTAACCACGATTATTCCTGGGTCTTGGACCTGCAAGGAATTCCAATTTAACACATGTGATACATCTGAAACATATTTCTTAAGCAAAGAAATATGGAAAACATCATGCATTCGTGAAAAAGCAGGTGGTAGTGCTAAACGATAAGCTACAGGGTTGATTACTTCAACTATTTCAAAAGGTCCCACATAACGAGGTGATAACTTAGCAACCTTGCCAAAAGTTATGGAACTCTTTTTTGGTTTAACCTGAAGAAAAACCTTCTCTCCAAGTTCAAATTTCCTGTCAACTTGCTTTAAGTCAGCATAACTCTTTTGCCTATCTGCTACTTCTTTCAAGCGTTCACGAATCATTTTAACTTGTTATTCCATTTCCGTAACGATTTTAGGTCCAATTACCTCTCTATCCTCAATGCTATCCCAACTAATAGAGGTCCTACATTTCCTTTTGTAAATCAGCTTGAAAGGTGCCATCTTAAGAGAAGCATGATATGTGTTATTATATGCAAATTCAACTAATGGAAGGTACTCTTCTCACTTGTACTGCTGATCCATACAGTACATCCGTAACATATCCTCCAAAACCTGATTTACTCTTTCAGTTTGTCCATCTGTTTCTGGATGATACGTAGAGCTGAAATTCAATTTAGTTCCAAGAGCTACGCTGAGCATTTGCAAAACCTTGACATCATTCTAGGGTCTCTATTAGATATAGTTAATTCAGGTACTCCATGTAATCTGAAAATTTCGTGTACAAATCTTTTAGCCAAAATAGGAGAATCATCCTTTAGATTTCCAGCAATAAAATGAGCTACTTTCATTAGTTTTTCAACTAATACCAAAATAACATTATGTTTATTTCTTGACATAGGCAATCCTTGTACAAAATCCATGCTTATTACCTACCATTTGTACTGCGGTATGCTATGAGGATACAAATAACCAGCTGGGTGCATATGCTCCTCTTTTACATGTTGACATTCTAGACAATGAGTCACAAAATCCATAACATCCTTTTTCATTCCCTTCTAGAAGTATTTCTATTTTATATCAGCAAGCATTTTTGTATTGCCAGGGTGTCCAGAAAAAGGTGAATTGTGAAACTCTGTCAACAATTTCTTTCTCAAATCATTAGGCAAAGGGATGTATACTTTGTTTTCATATCGTAAGATTCCTTTATTATCAAAGTGAAAACCTTTATACCTTCGGATCTGCATCAAGCGCTATTTTTACTTGCTGAAAGTATGAGTCAGATTCCATAACACTTTTTACTTCATCCTTAAACTAAGTTCTTAGTGTTATAAGAGCATAAATGTGCTTCCTACGAATTAGAGCATCAACCACTCTATTCTCTTTTCCTTTAATGTAACTTATGTCGAAATCATATTGAGACAAAAACTCTAACCACCTTCGCTGTCTTGCATTCATATTTGGCTGAGTGAAAATGTACTTCAGCCCAAGATGATTAGTTTTCAACTCAAATGGTTTACCCAACAGATAATGCCTCCAAACTTGAAGTGCATGAACTATGGCAGCAAGCTCTAAATCATGTGGAGCATAATTCAACTCATGTAACTTAAGTTTTCTACTTTCATAAGTTATGACATGATCATTTTGTAACAAAATACCTCCAAGACCTTCCCAGGATGCATCCGTTACAACCGTAAAGTCTCCATTAGGATCAGGTATAGCTAAAATAGGTGCTGAAGTCAACTAAATTTTCAAATTTTTAAAAGAAAATTCACATTTATCATTCCAAACAAATTTCTTATCCTTTTTCTGCAATGAAGTTATTAGTGCAGCCACTTTGGAAAAATCCTTAACAAATTTTCTATAATAACCTGCAAGGCCCATAAAGCTTCTAACTTCACATACATTTTTGGGTGCAGGCCACTCAGGTTAAGTTACAATTTTAGAAGGATCTACAACAATCCCATCTTTACTTATAACATGACCCAAATAGTGAACTTCAGTGTCATAGAAAGAACATTTGGACAAGTTACAATATAATCGTCTCTTTCTCAGAATTTCCAAAACTTTTTTCAAGTGTTCATGATGCTCCTCAACACTTTTAGAATATATGAGAATGTTGTCCAAGAATAAAAGCACAAACTTGTCCAAGTATTCTTGAAAGATATTATTCATTAAGTTCATAAAAGTTGCAGGTGCATTCGTCAATCCAAAAGGTAAAACCATGAATTCATAATGTCCATACCTTGTTTTGAAAGCCATTTTATGAATGTCCTCATCCTTAATTCTTAATTGATGATATCTAGATCTAAGATCTATCTTAGAATATATCGATGCTCCACGCATCTGATCAAATAGGTCATCAATTCTAGGAAGTGGGTATCTATTATTGATTGTTGCTTTGTTTAACATCTTGTAATCAATGCACAATCTAAGTGTTCCATCTTTCTTTTTCACAAAGATCACTGGTGCTCCCCAAGGTGAAACACTTGGTCTAATCAAACCCTTAGAAAAAAGTTCTTGCAACTGAGCCTTAAGCTCTACTAACTCTGTGGTAGTCATTCGATAAGGTGCTTTAGAAATAGGTTCAGTACCTGGTTTGATTTCAATTGTGAAGTCAAACTCCCTTTTGGGTGGTAATCCCAGTAATTCTTCCAGAAACACATCACCATAGTTCTATAACAGTGGATAACGTTCCATGAAATCACTATTTTCTTCCACAAATTCATAAATCTTTACTGCATATAAGGTACAACCCTTATTTTGGGCCTTTTTAAGTTACATAGCTGACAATGTCCTAACAGAAATTTCTCGTTTTACACCCTGAATCTTTTCTATTTTCTGTAGATCATCTAAACAACTAATATGTTTTTCAAAATAGTCTACCTTTGCTTTATGCTCTGCTAACCAATTTACACCTATGACTATATCATAAGATCCCAAAGGTGCTACATAGAGATCAACTTCTGTGGAAAAGCTAGGTAAGTCAAGGAATGCTCCGAAAAGACACATACTAACTATATGAACAAAATTATTACCATAATGTACAGTCCATGATTTATCCATTTTTCCAGATTTTCTTTTAAGTTTTGAAGCAAGTTTACTAGAAATAAAACATTAAATAGCTCCCGTATCAAAAAGAATAGTTACAGGTATGCCGAATAACTTACCAGGAACTTCTATAGGTGTAACTTGCTTTTCAGCTTGCTTGTCAGCTACTGCAGCATGTATCTTGTGTTGTTGATTACGATCATCCTTCTTCAAAGGACATTGATTCACGTAATGATCTTTTTCATAGTTATAACATCCTCCTACCGGTCCCTTTTTGGGTTAAGAATTTTTTCTAGCCTTAAATTTATCATTTAGACCTCCATAGGAATTCCGTCCGTTATTATTACTCTTGGAAAAGTTATTCTGTGTATTTCTAGTAGACTTATTCATTGCTGTTTTCTTATTATTATCAGCAAAAAACTTACTTTTATTACCAAACTTTTTCCATGGTCCTTTCTTAGGTGCAAGAGAAGCTGAAGAAGAGTTTGGAAACCTTCTTTCGTACTTCCTCCTTATGAGCAGAAATAGCCTTTAATTTCTATTCTTGCCTTATGGCTCTGTCAACAACCCCTTCCATAGTGGTTGGGCTGTGAACATCAACCTCTCCCCTAATAATGGGATTTAATCCCATGATGAATTTTTGTATCCTAAACTTCTCATCAGTTTGATACTGAGGTACATACTTGAGTATTTTCGTAAACCATTCCCAATACTTAGTTACAGCTAACTTCCCTTGAGCCAAGTTCTAAAATTCAGTCATTTTCTGATCATAATAAAGTTGTGGTAGCCATCGTTTCCTAAAATAACTTTTAAATTGATCCCAAGTGATGTTAGTTTCATTAATGTTTAGCTCAGCCTTACGACTGTCCCACCATGAAGATGATTCATGGAAAAGCTGATATGCTCCCCAAATAGCTTTGGTTTCCTATGAGAAGTTTCTTATTGCAAAGTACTTCTCCATTTTGCTGAGCTAATTCTCAGCTCCATCACCTAATGTGGTGCCATCAAACTTAGGTGGACTTATCCTTTTTATATCATTGGTGAGTTCAGCTGCCAACCTAGCCTTTTTTTTCTAGCTGGACATGCACATTAGTTTTGTTATTATCAATAGCCATATTGGGGTTGTTCTCAGGAGGTGGTTGATTGTTATTATCAGATTCTTCTTCCTCCTCATTACCCATCACTTGTTGCTTGAGTACAATGTAGTGATCCCTTGTGTCCAATAGGGCAGCAAGGATATCATCAAGTTTTTGGGCTGTTACTACTCCTTCCTTAGGTGGAGCATTGTTCGCAACATTTCCTCTTGTTCTAACCATTTTCTATTACAAGAAAATTAAATTTTTGATCAGATTATGGACACAATAGATCCAAGAGCTACAACCTTCAGCTTTGATACACAGATGTAACATTCCCATTTTAAGACTTTAGAAACAAGGGAATTTTTTTTTAAGTAATGTTCTTTGTTCTAAATACATAATTTAGAACACACATTCCATAACATCCATTCTTATAATAGATAACCATATGCAGCTATTATGACTTGGTGTGCCACTGATCTATTCATTTCATGACTCAGTGAACTACCGATCTATTCATGTTTAATGTTAAGTATTGAGTACTTTTATGTATACTACTTATACTTGGTTCTCTTACCTTGTTCTAGATATTGAGTGTTCTATCTAAGGAACCTAACTAAATAGTTGTTACCAATATTCATCTGCATCACGATCCTTAGGCTAGGTGACATAGGACAATGCAATCAACAGCTTACGATACATTGGCCAAAGATTTCTAACATACTATTCGTATTAGTTATTCCTTGATGGCATACTCATCAATACAGAATACATCCTTCACCACCACTCTTTTGTTATCTAGAATGTCCTTTACTAACTTCTGTCAGTCCTCTTGCCCAAGGTTTAACCCTAGTTCTAGTTAACAATGTAGGTTATGATAGGAAGGAGCTCACAAAGACTTAGGATAGATTGGCATACTAGGTCAACCTAAGTCAACCCCGTGTGCCAAGGTACCCTGAGTCCTAGAGGGCTACTTCATATTGTAACTATGCTACTACCCAGTCCTAGAGAGAAACTAAGTTCAAGTCCATTAGTGTGTAGATCTAGACGATTAATGCAGAAGGGTGTTGCCACATGTCAACTACAATGTTGTATCCTCGAGAAGATCCTAATCTTCTCGAAGGTATAACCCTACAGTCAGCGTGTGCCAGCATCCTACTAAACAGCCTCATTGAGATATACATACTCCTAGGAGATTATTAATGTATAATTAATTTTGATACTTAAAGGTAGACATCAACAACCCTGCCCAAACTATAATCCAACTCTCCCTAAGATCTTTTCCAAATCAGCTACCATTATCCCCTGAAGAACTTCCTTAACTTAAGATTGCTTTCGATGTTCATTAATTTTTGGCTTATCAAGTGACTACCAAGAAGAAAGGACAACAACTTCTTAAGTTCAATTTAATGTGACTTAACCACTCAAGGAAGTGTATCAACCACCTAGGTTGTATCTTATTAGAATTTATTAAAAGAAACCTAATGATTACAAATCATATCTTCCTTTTGTTTACTTTTTCATAAGAGAGGAAGAGTCTTCCTCTTCGTGGTTAAGTTCTATGGTTTAACACACCCTTTATGACCTTTACAAATTCTATAGAATTCATTGTAAATTCATTAAATGTTACCTTAATAATATGAATTGCTTAGATAAGAACATTGAATTCTGCAACTTATTTAGCTGCAACACGTTTAGGGAAATTACTCTAAGTTCCCTTTTTCCTACCTATCCAAAAATACTCATATAAACATATAAATAACATGAATAATATCAACAGGATAGGGTTTCATTTCTGTTCCAAAGGTACAAGATAATTTACACAACCCATGCAAGTAAATTCTCATCCTTCAATTCATTTTCAAATCTTATACATTTACAACTTATGCATTTTAGGCATACTGCATGACAACATCCTTCATTCAAAAGAGAAAAAGTTTTCTTTTTTTTCAATACAACTTAAGAATGAATCAAAATTCTTCATAAGAATCAACTTAGATCAACCAATGCATCATATAATTTTTTGCCTTCTTTTATCAATTACGAAGTCCATCTGTAAAAATTGCTAGCACGGGTCAGTTCAATTAAATGAGCATCATAAGCACTAATCCTTAAAATGAAGTGCATTCCACTAGTTGTTCTAATTAAAAAAAACCCTACTTTAATGAACAATTAGTATTTCATACTCCCTAAGCATAAGTAATATCAATAAAAAGAAGAGCAATAATAAACCAGGATTAACAAAAAAGAAGAACATAATATAATCTATAAAATTTGTATTACAAATTAAAGTATAATTGATCCCATCAATTATCTTTACCAAACAACAAAACATAACATATCATTATTTCCAATCCTACCAAAATATAATACAAAACTTATCTTTACTATAAGATACATGAAGTGTTTACAGCATATTCTCTCTTGGATGTTTCATCTAACTTTCAAGTAAAGAAGAAGAAAAACCATTCCCATTATGCCAAAGTACAAAACATCCACAAAGCAAAAACATGTGCATATCAAGACTCAAACCATTTCCTTTAAAGGTCGTCTACTTTAAAATTCAACATTTTAAGGTATTCATCAAAACATATCCATATACAGAAATCCAAGAAGGAATGATGGATTAACAGTCAATAACAAGTTTACAATTTCTTTTTGAAAACCAATCATCAATCTCTTTCTGCTTCATTTCAATCAAATGACAAGTATAAAAAGAATATTTAAGTATTGATTCTCTTTTCCAATAAGAATAAAAATCAAAAGGTTCCAACTAATGAACTTAACCCAAATGCATTAGAAAAGGAGTCCTAACAGAATATGATCCCAATCTATAATCATTTCTTACAACTTAATTTAACATTTTTACCTCTTCTTATACTTACAGTTTAAGTTCATGCCAGAGTTCCCAAGAAAGAGAACAAGAACAACTTCAAGGAAAGAGAAAACTTAATGCTATCTTCCTTTCTAAATCTTCCCATTATAATGTATGAATTCTACTTTCCATTAGGAACATTATAACAATGAAACTCATACACAGTCCATAGATAGTAAAGATTCGTAGTGTATCTTTCAAAGACTTAACATTATTTCATTGGACCAGAACAACCTCAAGATAAGAAGAAAACATGCTAACATTTTTCTTTCTTAGAACCCTTTACTATCAAACAGTGAAGTTCCATCAATCCTTACCATTAATTTTCCCTTTTTAAACTCGATGAGAAAACATTGAAGTTCAAAACACATCCCACAATCAAGTTTGAATCGCAATTTATCTTCTATGACTTAACATTCATTTATTGGATCCATCAAGAGACAAGAAATCTAAGTAGATGCTAACACTCAAAATTTCCCAATAGTTTAGGCAAGGAAAAACTATCTCGGCAGTATTCCAATGCATTACTGCAAGAACTATAGATTTGGTTTCCAAATAAATGACAAGATCAAAACAACATAAATAAAATATGTACTATCTAAGACTCAAATTACAAATCTGAGCACAATGTAAAGCATAAGCTCCCTCAAAGGATCAATATCATTCAAATGCTTATAACCAAGTTTGGGTAACAACATGTTCCCTCTTTAGTTTATAAAATAGTCAAAAGACTATAATATATGAACCAACACATCGTTCCAGTTACCATTTTAATTAAAAACACCAAGTAACAAATTGATTGTACAATGTTGCATCACAATATCACAATAAAAAATTCATAAATACACCAGCATTGTAATGCTAGATCGAATAAAAATAAATTACTTATAAAACAATTCATTCAAGAAAAATGCTTCCATTTTAAGTTAACATCATTTCAAACCTTGTTTCCCAACTCAAACGGGATGTAAGATTCTTGACAGAGCTCAGACCAGACGAATTAAAAGCTAGGTTCATAAAGAACCTCCAAAAATATTTTATATGGTCATAAGAACAATAATCCACAAGCACCATGCCAAATGTGGCTTTGAACAACAGTCCAATTTATCCAAGATAACAAACATAGGTTCCAAGTTAGATGCGTGTTCAACAACAGTCATAGTTTTCGCAAGGTGAAATACAAAACCCAAGCCATATATGGTTTTCCTAGTGCATGCGAGTTTCATCAACAGTGAAATTTTTCACAAGATGAAATACAAAAACCAAGCCATATACGGTTTTTCTACAATCCCATTTAACTATGAAATAAAACACAAGCACCATAGAACTGAGAATCTCTACTACAGTTCTCCCTAGCAAAAAAAGTTTCCAATAGAAGCTTGAACTTGCATACAATTATTCATAAGAACTGGAGTTCTTTACCCACTTTAGGTCACAAAACACAACAACTTCACAAAACAATAATCTCAACAACACAGGTAGAACTCAGAGTTCCTTAAAAACTCATCAAGTAATTATTGGCAACAAATGTCATCGAAACCAAACAATAATTTCCAACATCCGAAGAAGCTAAACAAAGTTACCAACTTTGTTCTCATATGCATAGTTCTTTTGTGCAAAAGACAATACAACATAAGCTTCCAACATAATCATATAGACTATGGGTACGAAACCTAGAATGCAAGATTTACCAAACCCATCAACCAATTTAACCAGATAGAGTATGCAATGCACAAAACTCAATAGAGTAGAGTTGCTTTAATGAAAAAACTTAGAGGAAAGCAAGAGATTTTAACAGGTAGAGCCCATCATTCGTGATAGTGTCTCTGTCAAATCGAAGAAGACCTCCAGCTGAGCTCACGTCTTCTCCTCTTCTCCACAAAAGATCAAACCATCATATACTTCTTCCACAATGCCTCTTATACATTCCACGAAACAAAAATAGATTCGAAACCTCAAAAATAGCCATGAAGTGTAGTTTAAAATTTTGGTTCAAAACACCAGAGTGCATGCAGAATTAAAATCGAAGAACATGCAAAATGAAAAAACCTAACAAAAATCCTCTGGCATGCCTACCAAGACGGTTTGGGCTCGTTAACAGAAAATAATTAATTTCATTAACTCCATATCTCCCGCCTAATCTTCCTTGCCACCGCCTACCATGTCTGGCGATCATCAAATCAAAAATAACATGTATTTCCATTGTTAGTGATATTGCCACCTAGTCCTCCGCCAAGCCAACTAACCCCTACCAAAGTTTGCAGTCCGTATGCATTCACCATCCTTATCAATAACATAAATTCCTTAGGAACCATCACCCAAGTGTATGCGACCACTTAAGTTCCCAATTTATATCCATTAGTTTAGGATAGATTAGATTGCTTAGGTTAGATATTAGGTAGAATTAAAATTTATACCTTAGGATATAACACTAACAACTAACCCCACCTTAGGCCTTAGCAATTAGGTTAGATAAACCCTCAAAGGTAAATAATTCAAAGTACTATAGTTTAAAACACTAGGTTAGGTTACAATAATACCTTGCAAACTTTCTAATTCCGTTCACACCGAGCTTAGGTTAGAATCATAATTCTATCAAGTGACATAGCTTAGGTAGAAATATATATATATATATATATATTACCTAGCTTAGGATCCCGTAGGTTAGTACTCTATAGGATCCTAGATCTCTCTTATGCTGTGAACAAGCTGAAATTCTATTTTCGTCAGCAATGACCTGTCATGGTTGATCTCCAATGACCCAAGTAAAAAAATCCACTGAATGGAAGTACGTTCACATATAAATCAAAGAACTTGCAACAAAAAAGTTCAGTCCAACTATATCTTAACTCATGGAATGTCAATTTTACCATTCATTCAACATAGCAGATTTAAAACATTCCTTGGATCACTGAAATTGATCCAAGGATGAATCAGATAAATAGATAAATTTACAACTCTTAAACCAGATTGCAAATCACCTACCAGAAGTGAAAAATGGATTCAGGGAATCCATTCCAATTCAGTAAAAGGATCTTAAGAGCATAAAAGACTCATCCATATCAAGCATGATTTCCAATAATCAAAAGAACATATCCTTATGAGGAAAATCACATGTCAACACTTGAATGCAAAGGAGAAAAATAACAACTGTCAAGGGTGTTACATTTAGAGGATTCCCTCGGGTGCTATGTTGTCTTATGGAAGAAAAATTTTCTATGTTAGGGTTTGCAAAGATAGGTCAAGGGACTTGGAGGAATTTTCACAGAGTATTGAAGGTGAGGGATTGGGAAGAGTTTGGGAAAGAAGAAAGGAATAATTTATAAGTAACTGATGAGGAAAATGGCACCAAGGAAGGGATCAAATTTTTTACTGAAGAAGGCAAAGGGAAAGAGAAAAGGAAAACCCATTGTATCAATAAGTTTTAACGATGAATAGTATGCGGAGATATAGTACCCAGATGGTGTTTTTATGTGAATGGAGTGGGTTTCTCATGTACGCAAGATGACCATAAGTGAATATAACAATAGAATGGATACAATCAAGAAGGAGTTGGCGTTGGAGTTAGTTCGTTGAATGGGAGAGAGGACATAGGATAATAAGCTTGTTTTTGACGACTTGGTGAAAACTACATAGGATAAGGCTGGACTCTTGGAACTCTATGATTTGCCATATTTTGGTAAACCAGAGATATTGTACCAATGGTTGATGTCTCATGTGTATGAGGAGTATTTTTATTTTGTAGGAAGAATAATGCACCTAACTGCCCAGTTGATTTCAAAGTACATTGGACTTATATACACAAGAGAATCAATGGAGGATTATTTGGATGAAAAGGATGTCATCAAGGAAATATCCACAGAGTATGAATATAAGAAGGGTTCATGCTACTTTGATATTAGAAAAATCAAAAACCCAACTATGAAGATGGCCATGCATCTACTTACTAAGTTGAATGGACAAGAGCATTGGACACAAGTGAACAAGAGATGGTTTCAATGAGAACAATTGAACAAGTTATAGTTTCTAGGATTTGACATGGTTGATCATGATGTAAAAGCAACCACTTGCATTAAAGTCAGTAGAAGAAGTTTTGGCATTACAGAAGGCCGAGGAGAAAGAAATGGTACAGGAAACTATAGCTCAATGCTCAAATTTCCTTACCTTAGTAAAGACTGTGGCACACATGGAAAAAGTTGTCTCTAAAAACTATGGAGATAGAAATAGAGTGGCGAGCATCTTGTCTACTACCCATAAGGTGGACTTGAAGGAGTTTCAGGAAAAAAAAGGGTAATAGGGAAGAACAGGAAAAAACAATTGCTATCAAAGACCTAAAGGTCTTGATTAAAAATAGAGTAAAATAATTCTATCCCCAGGTTACTCGGAGGATGGATGCATTGGGAGACCTTAGCAAGGAGATGGAAAACATTGTTGACAAGTTGAAAGCTAAGGGCGAGGAGTTATCATTTGATGAAGTCAGTGCACTAATATGGGATTTGTTTCAACAAGAAAAAAATGAGTTGGACGACTGGAGTAATATTGAAGAATGCTTAAATAAATACTTCCTAATTCTTCTTCAGCAGTAGGATCATTATTTCATTCTTTTCCACAAGTTGGAACCATATTATTCCTTCTTCCCATTCTTTATTCTTTGCAGAAGATCAAGTTGTTTCCGAGGACAAACAAATTTTTTAATGTGGGGTGATGTTGGAACATAGAAATTGACTAAGTCCCAAGATAGAGAAAGAGTGCACACGCCAGGAAAGTGAGAAGAAAGGCACTCAAGGAAAGGCATGAGGGAAAATATGTTGGCGGGTGGATGTAGAGAAGGATTTTAGGACTTAGACGCATTTTTAAGGTGGTATCAGAGGAGAAACTTGTGAAAGGATCGAGTAGGAATGATGAGTGGATAAGGTTCCAACCTGGAGTCTTAGAGGTCAAGGAAAGAATAGTCCACAGAGGGAATATTATTAAGGAGGATCATTACAGTTAGTGAAGGCTTTTCCAAGTTAGCATAGCACTCGATCATGGAAGACCACGTTTCCATATAGCATGTAGCTTGCTTTTGGATAAGGTTATGACAATGAAGGAGAACCCTATTATCTATATAAGGAGGCATTCAGATCTATTAGAGGATTTGTGTCATTGTTGAGAGGTATTTGAGAGGGTTTTTGAGGTAATGAAGTGTTTCTAGAATGCTAGAAAGGATGTTGTTAAGAATATGTGTATTCACTCGGGTCTGAAACAAGGGATGTAATGGAAAAACATAGTTAGGATATATGTGTAGGGTAGTTTTGTAGGGTTGGAGTGTTATTCCTTGATCTATATGGTCTAAGATGACCCTTTTTGATGTAATGTGGATATTATAAATGATTATAATCAATATACGAAGCTCTGTTCTGAATATTTGTGTTTATGGATCGAACCCTAGTATGTTTCCTTGTTATTCATGGTTTGGATCTATTTATTCTATGTTGTTGCAATGTTTATGGTTATCTCATGATGCATTCATGCTTAGAACTAGTTCTTATACTTCTGTGTTAGATTAAATGCATATGTTCCTGGTTTTGTAACCATTCCTCCATTAATGACAAAGCATTCTCATAAGGATCACATAAAAGAGGGGCTCGATGCCCACGCGTGCCTTGGGTGAGCACCTAGCTTATGTTGGGTGATAGGCTAACGTGTTTGGGGTTTAAAGGGAGAGGGGAAAACAATGAGTACAAAATTATTCTACAATAAAAATGTATCCAAACATGATACAAGCATTAATTGAAGTGAAATTTATACTAAATTATGTACTCGGTCAGTAAACACAAATAATATCTAATTATATCAATATTTGATATTGATTTGAAAAGGTTACTGGTTTGGTTTGTGGAATCCTTATTTGACCTAGATGTATTACCTCTTTGAAGATGCATCAAAATCACATAGTTCATTACCTATTTGAGGTGCAATAGTTGGGATGTAACTACATAACTCTAGTGATAAGTTATGCTTTCTCTAATTTATCATGATATGCAATTCACTTCTAAATTGGAAATTTTTCTCTTGATTAAGTGTTCTTCCTACTTTATAGGTGATTTTTTTAATTCTATATATTATTATATTTTAGGAAAAAATTTACTTTTTATTTAGCTTGACGAAGACAATTTAGTTTCTTATATTTCTATCACATTTCCAATTAGTTGGCAAGTTACTGATGAAGTGATTGAATGAAATAGTTTTTAAGTTATATTTCAAAAAAATGGAAGATAAAGATCAAGGAAAGAAGTACGAAGGAGAGGAAAACAATGATCCTGGATCGAGTATGACATCCTATAGCTCGACACAAAATGAAACTCAAATCCTGACTATAGAGATATAGATGGGAGGAATAAAAAGTTTTTTGTTTTTTTTGAATGACCCAATTACGAGGATTAAGTTAGAAAGGGTTTGGTGGGTACAGAAACATATCGTCTCTAAGTAGTGAGAGATGATTTGGAAGAATGGAAGTTGATGTTAAATAGAAACCCTAGATTTAACTAAGAGACTAATTCAACCACGTGCTAGAGTAACAAGCAATACAAAAAAAAGTAGATGGCTATATCCAAATCTAAATGCTATTAAGTGGTTGCAATATTTTTTACCATCTTATATATTTAGGGAGATTAGTTGATGTTTTGTTGATATTTCAACAATTAGTGTTTTGTTAAATGATGTTCCTGTGTGGAGTCATTTTCAGTATGGTTGGTTCTTAGGTTGTTTTTGTTTGATCCTTTTATTTTCACATATGTTTTCTATTTTTTTAGGGTATGGGATCCTATAAAAAACCCTTACCTTTACCCAATTTAAAAAACATATTATTAGATTTAACTTAGAAAGAAAAATAAAATAACAATCTATCAAGGGTTTCAAGCATGTATGTACCAATTTTTGCATCGTTGTTTTTTTCTATTTGTGCCTTCTCTCTCTTTTCGTTCCTTCCTACGAACTGATTTTCTAGCATTCTTCTCTACTTTCTGTTCCTTGGTATATTTTTGTTTCTCATTCTTCACATTTCCCATGATTCCTCCAATCGAATAATTTTCATCCGCACACACAAATTGAGCTAGATATGAATTTCTAAGGGTAAATTAAATAGAAAAATATACACATACAACTCTTATTATATCGAAATCTCAATAGAAGTTAGGTTAGAAATTAGGTTATTTTTAATTTCACTTTTATATAACTTTAAAACAACTTTACTAATTTTAAAACAATTTAAATCTAACATACAATTATTTAATTTTGAAATATATTTTTAAATAAAATAACTATATGTTTTAAAGTTAATTGTATTGTATATAAATAATAAAAGTTATTTTTTACTATTAATTTTTTTAAAATATAATAACATATTATATATTTTTGATAAAAAAAACTATAATTACTTTAAATATTTAGTTTTAAAAATAGAATTTGTAAAACTAAATTTGAAACAAAAAATAATTGAACTGTATTTCTTAAAAACTATAGTTTTAAAAATGGATATTCCGAAACAAAATTTTAAAAACGTAGTTTGGAAGGAAAATCTACGGGCGGCGCTGGGATGGAAGGTTGGAGGTTGGGGGGTTCACTCGAAGGAGGTTTGCATAAATCCCCTTCGGGCGAATATGGGTTCACGTGAACCCCATTCGGGCAAACCCCCCTATGTGGAACCTATGTGGTATCTATTTGGTACATTTTGGCGCTAAATCCATTTAGAGGATTATTGTTTTCCAAAACGTGGCAAATAGGTGCCATGTAATTAGGGTTAACTAATTAGTAAAATTAAAAAAATTTAATACAAAATACAATTTTTTATTAGCTTTCTAAAAATATAATTTTCATTTTTTAAAATTCTGCTATACTATTTATTTATTTATTTTTGCTAACAAATGGTATTTTACGACAATCAATAGTACAAAGTCAACCCAATTTGAAAAATAGAAAAATACATCAAATAAATTGAAAAAATAAACTTACTATTTGTTGAAGTCTTCTTTGTAACTATGAAAATAAAATCAAATTTCAATATAAATCTTAAAAGTTATTGGCATAGACATATATATGCCATTTATTTGAAAATATCTTCACTAAATAATTAATAAAAAATATATACATAAAAAAATTATGAAAAATTTGACTGGACCTCGATATTCAAATCTTAAACACATATCTAAAATTTGATGGTAAAAAAGTATGTTTTCATTTAAAAACAGCACTGGGGGACAATCGTTCCTCTTTTATAACATAAGAAACAACGTATGAAAAAAATAAAGAAAAAGACTATTTTTTTACTAATTTTTTTAAAAAGGTACATGCATTCTACACTCTAAACACAACATTTCGTTAGTTTGTGGAATTTCATGTATGTGTATGGTTTTTTGGGTATTACCTTTAGAAAATCAATGAAACTGAAAAATTGATGTTTACAAAGGTACAAAACATACAAAAAAGTGGGACATTTTATTGTGCTTTGATAACTTTTCTTTTGTTTTGGCTCCAACATTTTGACCCCACTTTTTATTACTACTCTTTTTTTGAGTCTCCAATATTTTGAATCTAATCAAATTTTATATCTTTTTTGTTTTTTATAATTGGTTATATATTATAGTAACAATTTCTTATTTGTAATTTTTAAATTTAGGACCATTGGTAGTGGGTCCTGTAGTACCAGGAGGAAAAAATTAATTAGGAAAAAAATTGAACCATAAAAATAGAAAATGTGAAAGAAAAACAACGAATACAAAGAGTTCAAGAAACTATGTCATCTATCCCTAATGGTCATGTTGAAATCAAATCTACATCACCAGGAGTAATGATTAATGTTGATGAAGCTTCTCTTACAATTTTAAGTCTAAATTAAATTCATGATGTCACATTGAACTATGTTGTAAGTTCACATTCAAACTTTCAATTTTTTAATTTTGATAGTTTTGAACATATGAATGTTAATTCATCCCTTAAAACACATATTGAAAAATCTAATTGTGATGAAAATTCTAAGGAAAATTCAAAAGACGAAAATAACAATGAAGATCATATAATGGAACAATAATGTAAAGTAAGGAAAAATGAAGATAATTCAATGAAAACATCAAATGAAGAAACAAATAAAGAAAAAAAAAATGAACAAGGTTTACCAAATAGAACAAATCCTAGGATTATGCTTAGGAAACCCATGTTTTTAATTAAAAATGATGAAAACACTTTTCCACCATCGGTTGATAAAGTTTATGGACATAATTTTACATGAAAGGATTGTAAAATATGGATTATTTTTTCTAAATTTTTTTATTAAGGATAAAGGTTTTTTGGCTGGGGAACCTACCCAATTACAGATAGGTCGAATCCCATATAATACATTATAAAGCCCAAGAGATCAAAAAAAAAATGTAGCAAGCTAACAGTCAACATGAAGCCAAAAAAACACTAAGCACAATGTAAGAACAATGTTAGCATAAGCACAACAAAAATTCAATCATAATACCGCAAAAAAAAAAGAGTCCAATAACTAGAAGAGGAACACAAGAAAAGTTTTTACTTCATTAGATTCTGAAAATTCTTCTTGATGGAGGCAATTACCTTTTTGAGCTCATTTATTCCTACATCCTTATTGAAATTATCATTCCCTTTGTGGTCTTTGAGATGATTGGTGATGAGTGAAAGAGAGTCAATATTACGCTTAAGGATTGATATTACATCACAATTCTTGGATCTTATGGTTTCAAATTCCTTTTCAATCTTGCAAATACTCAAACCAATGTCATCAACCAGGGTCTTTCCATATTTGTTCTTCCCTTTATCAATGTTGTAGTTCTTCAACATATATTTGAGTTCCTTGACCTCCTCACTGATACAATTAAAATTTATCTCCAGAACCTCAATGCCAGAAAAGTGAGGGTTTTATTTCCCATGGATAAAATTCTAATAAGAACTTCACCTTACTCCTTAATGGGGTGGGAATGCTGAACATGATTCCCAGTAAAGGTGTTATCTCAAAAACGTTCCCTAGATATCTTATGAGAAGTGGGGATAGATGAAGAATGCATGGAAGTGGGCATAGAGGAGGGGAAGGGGAAGAAACAGGAGGCATGGAGAAACAAGAGAGGAATTTCGAAGAGACAGGGTCGGGAGGCTTGGAAACGTGAGTGGAGGAATCTAGGGGAGCATACACAAAGGGCTTGGAAGAGGGGACAACATGGGAATCCAAAGGAGGGAGGACAGAAGGATGGGGTTGGGTGATAGAGTGATTAAAACATCTATACAGGGGAATAATCACCACATGATGAAACAAATACACTCTTTTCCCTCCCTTAACTAGAATATTGGAGTGCTCAAGGGATTACAATATGAAATATGATAGGTTGAGAGGGAATTTCCTCCTTAAATGATTAAGGAAAACCAAATGGAAAGATGAAATTACCTGGAATCTCCCCTCAAGATTAATGTATTTCATTACGATAAAATCTATAGTGTTGTAAGGAAGAGGGAGTGAGTCTCTATACAAACCACACTTCACATGCTTGATAGACTAATCTTTACTCAGAAATTTATTCTCCTCCATAGTAGTATCAACATTTTTCTTATATAAATTTAAACCTTGTCTATGAATGTCAGTGACCCAAGTAAGGGCATCATCTATAATGTCAAATTGTCTTCCTTTGTAAGTAACTTTCTTGTTGTTCCAGTTTTTGGATAAATCTATTGAATGGTGGAGGTCACGACCCTTCACACACTCCATAAAAGTAAAGAAACCCCCTTTACTCAATATGATCCAGATCTCAACATTTTGCTTCCACTCTTCAAAGCTAAAATTCTTGACTCTACATCTTTCACCCCCCATGCTGCAAAACCCAAAAAGTCTTTTGCTTCTACTGTGTTTTATTCCAACATAGGCGAGGGAGAAGTAATGGAGATGAGGGTTAAAATCCCAAAGTATAATCCTTGGCATGAGGGAGATCAAGATGACATGATATCTTTGCTAAATTAAATAACACCAAAAAATGCCATTTTTTTGTTATTGTAATCAAATTATAGAATACAGGACATACTATGAACACCATTGGTATAAAGACATTTAATATTGATGTTAAAAAAATGAGATGATTAGAAATTTACAAGATGCTTACTAATATGTAGGTTTGATAAGATGCGCCAAATATAGTAATATTGTACAAGGTGTAATTTCATCGAGTTTACTAAGAAACAAAATAATAACAATTTTTTTGATAAGTGAAATAAGTAGAACACTAAACACACGTAGAAAAAATATTATGAAAGAAGTTGTAAAATGTGAAAAAGTTGAGGATCCGAGCAACAATGACTTATGGAAATTATTTGGTAGAGTCCCATGGAAAGGATAAGTGTTATCCGATGCACTAAAATATTTAATTCAATTATTTTAGAAAGATAACACATGTGTGTCAACTATTGAAATAAATGTATTTAGTAGAATATCTAGTTCACGTAAGCATGAGATATACCCAAAATATTTATTGGATATACCACAAACAAAAATTTATGAAAAAAAATAAAGACAAATATAAACTTACTAAGATTAGTCATAGATATTTTGAAGATGGAAAAACATTTCTATGTTGAAATCAATCACACATGCACCAATTATTGAGGTTGGATACATGTTGAATTTTCTATGCATTACAATATCTTTTTCCATATATGTTGTAATTTGAAGACTAAAATTTTATTGCACGAGTGTAGATTGCATGTTCCACTAATATCATCAAGCAAATTTATTCCCACTACTTTTTGTCACAGAGAAGATGGAATATTTTATAATAAAAAAATGTGTTTGGATGGTACATGCAACAATTGTGATTGAATTTAAAAATTGATTTATTTTTTCATAAGGAGGCTTCATGTTACATTGGAAAACAATAATTTAAATGATGGAAAGGAGTAAAAAGGTGTGAAAAAATTACTAAATAAATCCATGTTTTAAATTTCATCGATGAATTAAGAGAGAAACTTGTGTATGATTGTGTAAGACAAATAGACATAGCTTGATTGTAATATAAATAGTTCAAGTTAAGAAAACACATGTTTACAATTGGTACAATTCATTCAATGGTTAAAATTATAGAGAGCTACACAATGTTACTTGAAAATGAGGCTCATTCATAGTATTAAAACTCAACGTAGATTGCCATTTTTGTGCAAATAACATTCATGTGTGCACCTTAAAGTACATAGGAAGATTAAAAGGTATTGAGGGAGCATCATTTATATATTAGTGATGATCCATCACATTCTTCATAGTATGTTCAAGGATCTTTTTAAATATTTTATGCAAATTTGAATGAAACAAACATTAATTTAAATTAACATTATACATGGTTAGATTATTGTATATCGTAAATTAAGAATACATGTATTTTCTACTAGTTTAGAAAGATGCATGTTCAGAGTGGAGCACAACATATGTAGAGTTGCACTAAGGTAGGCCATAAAAAATGGGAACATAATGGTGTAGGAACATGTGTGAAAATATCCCCTACAAGAGAGGAGTTGAAGTATCCAGATGGTGTATATTTGCAATATGAAACACACATTATTTCATTGTCCCTATAATAATGGGGTGATTAACTAGTATGAGATAGCGAGGAACATTTAGGGAAATCTACTTAGGAGGGAAATAATAAGGGCCCTTAAAATATTGAACAATGTCTTGGTTAGAAGGTCTTATAGGCCTTGGTCTTGGCATGACAAGAGAGTCTCCAAAAGTGGGAATGCCCCTCATGAGAGGAGGTGGATGAAAAGGGGGAGGGCCATGGAAATGATATGTTTTGTCATAATAAGGAATTTTAAAAACCTGAATGACACCCTTTTTGTTAGGGCCCTTTGAGGCTTTGGATGAAATAGGTGTATTTTTTTAGGCTGAGGATAACGAGGGAAGAGGATTTTGGATGATACGATTAATGTAATATAAATGATTTGCAGGTTTTAGATCGTTTATATTTGTGGGCTGAAGATGAATACAACCCACAATTGGCTTAGGTGGAGGTGGTTTTGCTAAGAATGTTTTAAGAGGTATCATAGTTATAGTTGAATATCTAGATGTATGTGGAGATGTGACTTTACTAGAGGATGTGTGTATAGGCTCAATAGTGGTAGGTGATGAAGGCATAGGAATAGTTTTAGTAACAAGTGGTGGTTTGGTAATTTTAATCTTGTTAGATTCTAGTGTTGGTTCGAGAAGTGTTTATTTAGAAACTAGAAAGGATGAAGGAATGGTTTGAGTGATGGTATTAATAGAGGAATACTTTGTAGTTGTAATTTCAAGCTCATTGGTTGCTAGTGTTGATTTTACATTTTTTTTTTCGCTAAGTGACAAGGTGGATTAAGGGATAGGCTCAATTTTCATTATTGTATTAATGGTGTGAAAAAAATTCATTTGCGGTTGATGAAAAGATGAAGGGTGATTCGGAAAAGGGTTTTTAAATATGTCAAGATTCTGATTCGAAGGTGTAATTGGATTGTCTAAGTGAAGGTAACCTTTTTCAATCAAGTCTTGAAGCAGATTGTGGAAAGTACGACACCTTTCAATGTCATGCACGTTGATCCTATGGTATTTGTAATAATCATTATCATGATACCAAATGGGTTTTGATACTTATATGTCGATGGGTTGATTGGGTGGAATTGATATTATGCTGGACGAAAGAATTTTCTTTAAAAATATGCCATAAGCCTCTACTACGGGTGTATAGTTGTGATGTTGACGAATTCATCCATGAGGAATATTTTATTTGGGAGAAGACTTGACCACAACTACGTTGGCAAATATTTTAGACTTATTTGAGATGGATTTTGTCTTGGATGGGAACTCCACTTTTGATTTCTTAGCATGAAGATTTACTCGACCATCCTCTAAATCTCTCAATTCCAATTTACGGGCCATGGTAAAAGCCTCATAGAAAGTTTGGAATGATTGAATATTTAAAATGGATGAAATATGTTTAGAATATGCGTGAGAGAATCTTTTGATTAACTCTTTTTTTGGTAGAGTAAATAATATTTGATTGGTGACGAATCTCCAATGGGTGATGAAATTGGTGAAGGATTCATCCTCAAATTGTCTAATGGTATACATGCCATTAATGGTGACCTTGTGGGCTATGTTGATGGATATGTGGTCTAAGAAAATTTGTACAAGTTGTGTAAAAGAGAATATGGAGTGTTGCGGAATGTTTTTGTACCAATTTAAGGTGAGACCAACAAGGTACATGGGAAAGGTCCTCAGTAGGAGGTCTTGATCATGAGCTATTAGATAGCATGCATGACGAAAGGAATGGATATGTTGTTAGGGATCTTCTTTTCTATAAAACTTGGTAAGTTTAGGAAGTTCCTAGTGGGGTGGATATGGTTTATATGGTACTGAAGGATGAATGGGTTCATTCCAAATTTTATCATAAGATACTACCTTCTTGGATGAATATGAAGTAGCTTCAAGATTGGATATGCAGCTTAAAAGGGCCTGAAGAGGGTCATTTTGTGTTTGTTGTTGTGACGATGAGCTAGGTTAAATCAATGGATGGCTATGTTGTGGGTATGCTTGGTGTTGTTGAGGAATGTTTTTCTAGTGGGGAATTTTTTATTGGGGGATGTTTTGTTGATACAAGGTTTTCTTCTGATAATAGTTATTTGGTTGAGGGATATGGTAATGTGGAACATATTGTTGAGGTACTTCATATTAAGGAATGTTGTTCTATGGTACATTCTAGTAATAAAGAATTTTGTGTTGAGGGATGTTCTGATGATAAGGGTTGTTTTGTTGTGGGATGTTTTGATGAGATGAGAATTCTTGTTGCAATTCCATAGGATATGAGGTTTGAACATACTGATATTGCAATGGCATCATCATATATGTGAGTGGTTGTGAATACATGGGTGTTTGTTGGGAGTACATAACAGAGGTAGAAGAGGATAGTGCATGTTGTGGAACACTTTTTTGTGAGATACTATATTGTGGAATTTTTTGCTGAGGTGTGGATTGTGGCGTTGAAATCAATGGTTGTGAAGGTTATGGCATGTATTGTGAAATGGATGTGTACTATCAATGGTGCTGGTATTGACCAATGGTGCAGTTGTAGGGATGGACATAGTGATATTCTTAATAGGATTAGTAACTTGTTGGAATGATACAACAATAGTAAAGGAAACTAAACCTAATGAAGAAGTATGTACTTGTGAGGATACTAGGGGAGTAGATGAGGAAGGAGTGAAACTACTCAAAGGATGTGTGGATCCTATAGAAGGACTTGGTGAAGATGTGGATTGGTGAGTAGATGTATTTTATGATGATATCATTTGGAGATCATAAACTGGGATTGAGCATACCTTGGGATACTTGGATTGATTAGTGAAGGATTGTTCATTCAATGTATCAAATGGCTTCGTGGAGCTTCTTGAGATCTGGGGTTGACTATTATTTAGTGTTTCAGACTAGTTTGAATTATATGGATATAATTTTTGGACAAAAGGGTATTGATTTTTATCAATGAGTTGTGTAATGGTATACAAAGGGTTGTAAGTGTGTGGAATGGATTGGGTGCGAATGGTTGAATTTTAACATTCCTCACTGCTAAATAAGAGCTGAGAGGAATGGGATTTGAGTCTAGTATTTCTTCAAAGATAGGGTCTTCCCTATTATAGAAAGGAGGCTCAGATGCTTTAAGAGAGTTGGATGTTATGATTTTGACATATAGCCATGAGATCTATGTGGGGAATAAAAGGATTTTTTTTCTATTTTGTTGTTATAGTTGATCCCTGATTCATTCCAAGTTTTTTGGGTGTTAGAAAAGGGATTGGATGTGTTTTTTTGATAATAAGGTATTTGTTGTTGAAATGTAAGAGGTGGGGTAGACATGTTTTTAGAGATCTAGTTACAATTTTTTTTGTCGAATAAGTACCATGATAAGAAAACACACAAACACCTGGGAAAAAAAAGGTACCTAAATGGGTTGATTTATAAACAATAAGAAAAGGCAAGAAAAATGTTGTTTTCTATTAATATTGATTAATTATGGAAAAATTGAAATGTGTAAGATGGTGAACAAAGGTCCTAGGAAATGGTAAGATATGGATATTTTCATGTGTGCTTAAGGGCAGAGTCCTTGATACACCTGAAGGTACATGAGGCCTAATTATATACTATTTCCAGTACAAGCATATATATTGGGGCCTACCCCCTCACTTCACGGCCACGTTGTGATAAGGGAGTCGAGTGCTAAGACAAAATATATCGACAGACAAGATATTATGACTAGCTAGAATAGTGATTCAGTTTTCCTGCTGGGTGATGAAATCCTAATAAATTTCACCTTGGTGGGAGTTATTTGAATGCATTTTTGATTTGAATTGATTTGGTTGTGTGTGAGGGAGATATAGGTGAATACGATGATTTACCTCCCTAATTAAAACTAGATTATCAAGAAGTATGCAATGGTTTGTTTTAAGACCCAAAATGAAATGTTAATTTTGATGAGAATAAGCAAGAAAGAATGCAAAATAGAAAGAAAATAGACAGAAAATAAGAAATAACAAACTTGTTATTAAATTAAAAGAAGAAATACTCAAGCGAATCACTGGGGATAAGGAAAATCACAGGTGATTAGCCTAATCGCAGATGATTGACGGGTAGTGTAAAATAGTGGATAAATTATTGATAAAGTAAATGAAAAAAAGAAGGGACAAGGTCCCATCGGGTGTGCCAAAATGTCGAGCACAATTTTACCTTGGGTTTTCTTTATGTCTCAAGGGAGGTAACAACCTAACTCAACCTCAGTATGATAGGGTTTCTAGGATACCTACAAAATGTGTGATGATGTTTAGCGCTCTATGAAGAGAGTGAATAAGGCTTCCTTTTCCTTGCAAGCAAGGCTACAAATCAAAAAACAATTTAAAAAATGGTGTTAGTAAAATAAGTGAGCATGTTATCTAGATAAATCCAGTCCCCAGAAACGTAAAGACTTCCTTGAAAGGATATCAACCTGCATTTGACCCAATAAAATTTTTATTACTAACTATGTTGTAATATAGTATAAAAAATGGAGACTATGACTAGCTGATGTCCTTTATTTAGTTGGATAGATACATAAAAGCATGATAACAAGCTTAGAACCAAAGATTAAATTCTTGATCCGCATACAAGTTTTTAGAGAATTTGGATCCTACAAAACCAACTAGATCTTCCTCCTTCGTGAAATAAGGCTTAGGCTCAGAAATGAA